>JAAGEH010000480.1:63205982-63390634 GCA_011751065.1 Lasiurus cinereus
ACAATGTGATGATCTGATGTATGCATACATTATAAAATAATTTCCACATAAGTTAAGACATCCATCACCTCACGTAGTTATCTTTGTGTGGCTGTTCAGGTGTGGTTGTGTGTGTGTGTCTGTACATATATGTGTAGTATGTGTATATGTGCTATGTGTTGATCTGATGTATGTGAACATTATAAAATAATTTCCACACAAGTTAAGGCATCCATCACCTCACGTACTTATCTTTGTGTGGCTGTTGGGGTGTGATTGTGTGTGTATGTGTGTGTGTGTGTGTGTGGTGATAACACTTAAGATCTACTTGCTAAGAAAATGTCAAGTGCTCCATACAGCATGAGCCTGATACAGTCCCAGAGGAAGAAAATGATCTTATTACCTTGTGTGGAGTGATTTCTGTGTCACTGTGGTTCACAGTGGATGTTCAGAGAAGAAGAGATTCTCGCTGTATGTTTCTGTTTGCTTCATAGTATTCCATGTCTGCTTACACTGTCCAGCCTGAGAAACGTGTGTACAGTGTGGCTCCTCCAACGAACTCTCATCCTTTGTGCTGTGTCTGTGATAATTAAATGCCAGGGATGGCCTCTGGGGGTTTCCGTGATGAAACACCCTGCATGTGCTCATTGAAATGGTCTTTTCTAGAATGAGTTCCTCCATAGGGCCTGTGTCGCTGTACACCCAAGTGGAAATTGGACTGTGGTTTTCCTTTATTTACTTATTTATTTTTAAAATATATTTTACTGATTTTTCACAGAGAGGAAGGGATAAGGGACAGAAAGCCAGAAACATCGATGAGAGACATCGATCAGCCGCCTTCTGCACGCCCCCTACTGGGGATGTGCCTGCAACCAAGGTACATGCCCTTGACCGGAATTGAACCTGGGACCCTTCAGTCCGCAGGCCGATGATCTATCCACTGAGCCACACCGGTTTCGGCTTTACTTTATTTATTGATGACACTACTACAGATTTTCATATTAAATTTTGCAACATTTAAAAATGTCCTCCCTTAGGTGAACACCCTTCTAATAATTTTCTTACAGTGACTATACAGTCACAGACTACATCTCATGCATGCATACACTTTGAGCATTCATGATAACAAGCATCCTACATATAATCAGTAAATGTCATCATTATTTTTCAAAACGTACCATTATTTACAGACGTAATACACGAATCTATTTCCTTGTGAAAACACTTTTCGGAAAACCAAAACAGGAACCAAGAAAAAGTGAAAAACCCTGCCCTGCGATTGGAGAAACTTTTGTAAGCTGTTGGATGTGTCATTTCTAATTTTCTTAATAAGCATTTTTATTCACACACTAGAGGCCCAGTGCACGAATTCGAGCACAGGTAGGGTCCCTTGGCCTGGCCAGCAACTGAGGCCTGTTGGAGTGGAGGTTGGCTTGGGGGAGGGTCCTTGGGTGGTTGTGGGAGAGGGGACCGGGTTCGGCCATTGTCATAGTTACCAGACGTTCTGGCTATCCCAATCAGTTCCACCATTGGTCGCTGAGCTTTCATATATATATATATCGATTTCTATACAGACTATATTTTGTTTTCATGAAAGTGGGGTTGCATGTGATATATTTTCTGTAACTTGCCCTTTTCACTCAGTATGTGTCTTGGATATTTTTCCATATCAGTATAAATATGTATACATCATTTTAATTGCTGCAGAGTACACTTTAATCTAAACATAATCCATTTAACCTTTTTTTAAGTCATTTTCACATGTGTTTTTTTTTTTTTTTCACTTCTTGAAACAAGGTGTCTGTGCCTCGACCTGGGGCATTTGAATGAGCTGGTGGAGGATGGGCGTGCTAGATGAAAGAGCGGAGAGAAGTAAGTTAGATATGGCTGGCATTACAAAATTCCCACACTCCTCCTCCCAGTGCCCTTCAGCTCAAAGAAGATGGGCTTTCTGGGAGGCCACCGCTTCCTGCCTGGCCCAGAGGATTGTGGGCAGCTCAGAACAGTGACCACAGAATGTACAAACGAGAAGCCAGCCAGGGCCTTACTGTTTTCTTTGGAAGCGAGCCTGTGAGTCAGCACGGTCTCAAGTCCGCTGCGAGATGGATGCAGCCATGTGGCAAGCGAAAACCTTGGAAGCTATTTCTGAGTGTGGTTCAGGGATCGCATCCAGAGCCACGTCTCCCAGGTCGATCTCTGCTGCGATGCTGCCAGTAAAACACGTCGCACAGCGCGCTGCGGTCCCAGTGGGACAGATCCTCTCCCAGGATAAGCGTGCGTGCCTGGGGAAGGTTAATGAGACGTGGCCAAAGTGTCCCAATTAAAGGCCGCACCAGTTGACACTCCTGTCAGCCCGACACCAAAACCTATTGACCCTCGTCCTCCACCGTCCTGGACATTGACCCGGTTTAAACGTTTTGCCAATAGGATGGGCAACAAAGGATACCTCGTGCTAATTACGGCTTTCCCGATGGCTAATGAGATGGATTGGTGATTTTTTTTCTGGTTTATTCGCTATTTGTGTTTCTTTACGTTGTCTGTTTTAATTTCCCTATTGAATTACTTGGGTTTTCCAGTTAATTAGTAAGAACTCATTATATGCAATCCTCCCCTCCACCTCCGAGGTCCTTCGCTAATCCTGTAAATTCATCTGTGGTGTTTTAGTCTCACTGAAATTTTCATTGGAGGTGGGTTTCTCTGTCAGTATTTTCAACTCCAGATTTTTTAGGTTTTCCCTTCTCCAACTTATAAACTACAGTGGTACCTCGAGATACGAGTGCCCTAACATACGAGATTTTTGAGATATGAGCCGTCCAGCCAGCAATTTTTGCTTTGAAATACGAGCAACAGTTGAGATAGGAGTCATCGCGAGGATCGGCCGGCTGCACACGACCCACCAGTTTACCCGACTCGAGCATCTCATAGTTTCCCACGCCTCAAGGTGACGGAACGAATTAAACTCGTATCTCGAGGTACCACTGTAATTATCCTATTTCGTTTTCTGTTCTTTTATTCTATTATATTTATTGAGCTCTTTAAGTCACTTGGAAATCAGTTGGTCTCCGGTAGAAATCTTAACTCATCAAAATGTCTAGATACCTGGTCTATTTACCAAACACCACTGGTTTCAAAAGCCCAAACTTCACCAGTCCTCTGAAATGCAGCGTGAGTCATGGGAGCAGTCCCACAGACATGTCTGCATTCGGTCATGTGTTCTGTTCCGTTGATTATTTTTATGTACAATGGTACCTCGAGATACGAGTGCCCTAACCTACGAGATTTTTGAGATACAAGTGATTTTTGCTTTGAAATACGAGCAACATTTGAGAGAGGAGTCATCGCTCGGATCGGCCGGCTGCACACGACCCACCAGTTTACCGCGACTCGAGCGTCTCATCATTTCCCACGCCTCAAGGTGACGGAACGAATTAAACTCGTATCTCGAGGTACCACTGTACTTCCTGCACGATGCTAGATTGTTAGACTTGAACTAGAGGCCCAGCGCAGGAAGTCGTGCGGGGAGGGTCCCGAGGGCCGAGCCTCCTCGACCAGGGCCAGCCTCTGCCCTTCGCCGGTCCCCAGGCTCAACGCTGCCTTGGAGCCACGGCTGTCAGGTCTTTGGGATTTTCCAGCTCATCTGCAGCTGCTCGGGGAGCTCAGACCTGCCGGAAAGCGTGCACTGGGCCGGCCGCTGATGGAGTGTGCTGCCCGCTCGGAGCCGCTCACACTGCTGCTAGCACTGTTGCTGGGGCTTGAGACACGGAAGCTGCAGGGTGCGCCTGCAACCTACCATCCTATTGTGAGCGGCCCCCAGCAGGCAGAGCGTGCCATCAGCAGTCAGCTGGGTGCACGCACACGGAGGTAAATTCACCGGCGCCCACTCTCCCGCAGGCCTGAACCCCCAAGCAGCTGGGGATGAGCTGGGGATCCCAACAGCCTGACAGCCAGTCCAGTCCAATTTCCCCGTTCACCATCGCTGATCCTTTGGAGCCTACGGGCGGGGGGTGGGGGGCGGGCAGGGGCCAAGAGGTCAGCTGTTAAGCCCACTTGCCAGTCCCCAGTGCCTCGCTGCCCTGCTTGTAGGCTGGGGGAGAGGGGGCGTGGAGGGACCAAGAGGTGCTCAATGCGCCTCGTGGTGGCCTGTTGTTTGGCTGTCATGGACACTGGTTTTTTATATATGTAGATCTCACTTCTGGCAAGCCCTCTCACCCAGTGTTCTTTTTTTAAAAAATATATATTTTATTGATTTTTTATAGAGAGGAAGGGAGAGAGATGGAAAGTCAGAAACATCGATGAGAGAGAGACATGGATCAGCTGCCTCCTGCAACGCCCCCTACTGGGGATGTACCCGCAACCAGGATACATGCCCCTGACTGGAATCGAATCAGGGACCTTTCAGTCCGCAGTCCGATTCTCTATCCACTGAGCCACACTGGTTACAGCCACCCACTGACCTTTCCTTTCATTACCTTTGCTATGTTCTTTTTCAAAATTTTATTCTGCGCATGCATTTCAGGAGCATTTTTGTCAAGTTCCATAACCAATTTTATTGGAAATCGTACTGAGTTGTGACAAGTTTATAGTTACACCTATCATCTCATCCCTCATGTGCATCATAAGAATGGGATTCTTTTGGGCCATCTTATAAAGGTTTTGTATATTTCATCATTTGCAAAATATTTAATGTATGTATAGATGTATTTCATGGTATTTCTAGCTACCTTGAGATTTGATGGATATACATGTTGCCTTTTATAAAATCCCTTCATCTACAGAGATGATAATATATTAACCCATTGCATAATATTCTGAATTATGCAATTGGATTTGCTAATATTAAATAAAACTTTTTTCTAATAAACCATCCGTGGTCATTGTGTCATTTTAATGGGCATCTAGTGTATTTGATTTGCTGCTATTTTACTTAGAAATTTGAAATCGTGTGTGGTTTTCATGCTTTTTTCTGTTTTGTTTTGTTTTCACTATTCCTGCTCAGTTTTAGTCTTGAAATTTATGCTGTCCTCAAAGAATTAAGAAGACTGACATTTTTTGTCTGCTCTGGAATTGTTTATATAAAATGGATTATCTAAAAGTTGTTAGAATTCCATAATTTTACTGTTGTGTGTGTGGCTGGATGGAGTGGAGGGAGGGGGAGATATGTGTTCCCCACGAATGTGGATTTCCTTCCTTTCTCTTCCAAAAAATGGTTGTGCTGTTGGTAGGCACAATGCAAAGTTTGAGAATGTATTTCCTCTTCATGAACGTTTTCACAAAATGTTAGTCCTCATAAGAATTATGATATCGCCAAAATCGACGCTCAGTGGATAGAGCGTCGGCCTGCAGACTGAAAGGTCCCAGGTTCGATTCTGGTCAAGTGCACGTTCCTTGGTTGCGGGCACATCCCCAGTGGGGGCGTGCAGGAGGCAGCTAATCAGTGTTTCTCTCTCATCGATGTTTCTAACTCTCTATCCCTCTCCCTTCCTCTCTGTAAAAAAATCAATAAAATATATATATTTTTAAAAATAATTATGATATGGCCTGACTGGCATGGCTCAGTAGGTGAGCCTTGACCTATGAACCATGGTTCGATTCCCAGTCAGTGTGGGGCCTGCAGGAGGCAGCCAATCAATGATTATCTCTCATCATTGTTTCTATCCCTCTCTTTCTCTCCTTCTCGGAAATCAATTTTTAAAAATTAAAAAAAAAAGAATTATGATACTGATTATTTTAAGTTTCTACTCTTACAAGTTGCGGGGGGAGTGGAACAGATACATCTTGAAACAGGCAGAGCCCTGATGGTGGACAGATGTTCAGGACTATTTATTATCCTAACATGTATTTAACACAGTGGATTCATTTATTCAGTCTTCAAGTTGGAACATGTCGACCAGAAGAGTAACTTTTAAAAGTACTTATATGTTTAGGAGGGATGCCTGGTGAATGTGATTACTAAGTGATGCCAGACAGCTTCTACGATAATTTGTTTCTTGACCTTTCTCTGCCACCAGCACACTTTGAATAGGTAACCTCGAGTTTAAGAATGTCGACCTTCATCTTGTAGGCTAACACATAAACACTTATCAGTAACGGTTTATGTATCAGTTTCTATTTCGGGGAAAAACTGTCTGCATTGGACAATTTTAGAGTTTGCTGGGTTTTACTCCGGTAGGGTTTTTGATGGTATATGGTTAAGACATTGATTGCGTTAACATTTGGGATCAGAGCAGAGCGAGGACTGAATCGGATGAGAATATTTTCTGATTTAGTTTATTTTAATGATTTCTAGATTGGGGAGTACTTGAGACTGTATTTTAATAATGTTTTTCTTGTTTCATTAGAAATTTTTTTAAATCTTCCTGTTTTAACATCAATCATATATTTTACAAGGAAACATACATACCCTGTGATACACCGGGCGCTTTAGTGAGATTCATGTGCGAGGGAAGGAAATCAGAGACTACAGGATAGAGCCCACAATCCGGGCCTGTGTCCCGGTCAGGAATGGAGCCGTGGCCTCCTGGTTCATAGGTCCACGCTCAACCCCTGAGCGGTGAGACCAGGCAGTAGTTCCCTGTGTCCACTAAGCCCTCTTCTCTCCCTGCCCGCCCGGAGCCTGGCACCCCCCAGCTCTCCTTGGCCTCTCCCTGTGGCCCAGGCCTGGCACCTGCGCCGGGCATCCACGTGCAGCCTCTCGTTCACTCATACGCCAGGCCTGCCTGCCGCTCTGGCCCCACTGGTTCATTTCTGAGTTGTAGCTGAACAATTTTGGAAAACAAGGTAACATGTGCAGGCTCTGGGGAGGCATGTGGTCTTCTGGCAGACACTCCTGTCTTCTCCACGGAGGAAGATGTGTCTTTCACTCTGCGGCTGTATCCCACCTAGCTGTTCCTCTAATCCCACTCTGTGGCCTGCGGAGCATCGCACCAACCCCGGTGCCTGGACAAGAAGTGCTTTCCCAGAAGGCAGCAGGCCCAGAGAGACAGGAATCTTCCCAGATTCACATCCTGCTGCTTCTCTCAGTGGTGCTATGACCCTTGAACCTGCCTCTGGTTTTGTGGCACCCTTATCTGTAGAACAGGGCTAGGGCACAGGCCTGTGTGAGTACCATGCCCTGGCCTGTAGCACAGTAAGCACACCTGGATGTGAGCTACTGTTAGTGAGACACAGTCATGCTTCTCTGCCTCCCAATATCCTCAGACACAAGCTTACCTAGGCAGGATTGTGGGTCTAGGTCCAGTCACCATGCATAAAGCATCTGTCGCTGCCAGAAGCCAATTCCAGCATGTCATAATTGCAAGAGTTTCATCAAAAGGTTGATGAAACTTGAGAACTCAACAAGGGCTGAGTCACATATGTAATCACCTGTTGGAATGGCTAAAAGGCACTTCCCCAAAACCTGAATAGGATGATTGTCTGCTGCCAGACAGCTCAGAGCATCTCCATCTGCATGTTATTGCCTCCCATTGGCCAAACACCTAAACAGCTGTAGGTTATTCCCCAATCTGACAATGCTTCTGTAAAGCATTGTCAGATTGAAGTGTATTATCTCCACCTTGCCTTAGAACAAATTGTGTTAATAAAAAGCAAGGGTCCTGAGAGAAGGGAAATCTAAAACTTTAGCTCCTTTAGCTGAAGCTCCTCTGAACCCCAAGGTTTTCAAAATTATCTTTTGTCTTTGGACCCTTATTTAATCTACGCCACAGCCTTTCTCCAGATTGCTGAAACCTTTGTAATGCTGAAACAAGAACTCTGGCATGTCGCAATAAAGCAAGTCACAGTCTTTTGCTGGTTGAAGATTTTGCCTTCAATTAGTGTAAAAAAAACACAAAAAAACAGTAACCCCTGGGGACCACAATAAAGTGAAGCACAGTAAGATGAGGGATCCCTATAACTGAGAAAAGAAAAACATTGTTTTCCCTCTTGAGCTTTTTAATTTTTTTATTTTATTTTATTATTGACTTCAGATAGGAAGGGAGAGGGAGAGACAGAAACATCCATGTTGAGAGAGACTCGCCAATTGGCTGCCTGCTTGCACGCCTCCCACTAAGGATGGAGCTGCAATCTGGGCATGAGCCCTTGACTGGAATCGAACCTGGGACCCTTCAGTCCACAGGCCAACGCTCTATCCACTGAGCCAAACGAGCTAGGGCTGAAACACTTTAAGGTTCAGTGTGCGCCCTTACCTTTTCAAAGACGATTGACCAGGTCTCGTCGGAACTTGCATAGGAATTTACAATTCTAGAATACCTGTTCTTTTAGTCTTTTCAATGTGTATACCTACCTTGATAGGAGACCTTATCTCTTTAAGTTGAAGAGAATCTAAATGTTCATTTTCTGCGCTCTGTTTTAAATTCTGACCATGGCTACAAGCAGTATTAAATGTGTTTCATATGCTGTCCTGAGCCCTAATAGTCCAGCTTACTGAAGTGAAATAGCGTGAGATTCCAGGCCCCGATGGCCAGAATGCTTCAGCTCCTGTGAACGTGGTCCCCTTAAGTCACCTCTGCAAGAGCATCCAAGCATATCCGGGGAAGTCAGACTACAGACATCCTAAAACTTGACGAAACTGCCTGGAAATGATGGATCCCGGGGACATCACACTTTATGGCCGTGGAGATTTTCCCCGTGGACGTGGGCATGAAAGTATGCAGACTTCATCACTCAGCTCTGTGAGCGGAGTCATCCATTTTCGGTCGGCTCACCTAATTCTAAACCCACTTTCTAACATTTCCCTTCTTAATAGCCCCATTCCTCTTACAGCCTGGGCCTGCATCGGAGTCTTTCCAAAATTAGGTCATCATGGACCATTAAACTTTAATAGCAGGATGTACAGGGCGGGGAAGGAAATATATCAGATTGCTTTTTGTTAATTACGATTACATTTTCTACAAGAACTTACTGCCACCATCACCGAGTTTATTAAATCACTCGGAGCCGCTGAAGAATGTTAAAGGAGTTCATTGACATGAGGATATTTTAGACGCTGTAATGGGCTGTCTGGATGGTAGGTTTCAAATATTCAATTGATAAGGTGGAAAACTGGATGGCCATTTGTCATCAAACAGATAGTAGTTAGGCTGAAGTGGCAAGTCCCTCTCTCTCCTGGAACTGGTGCCCGTACTCAGCTGTCCAGAAGTGACTGGTGACCCAGCCCAGAGAAACAGGATGAAGACAGAGCTTTCCACTTGTCCTTTGTTTGTTTGCTCGGTGATTTTTATTTCCTCAAATAATTTGTTGTAACTCTGACTTCTTCATGTGGGGTCCAATGGTTGCAAGCTCAATCCCCAGTAGGAGGTGTGCAGGAGGCGACGAATCAACTAATAATTCTCTCTCGTCTTCGATGTTTCTATCTCGCTCTCCCTCTCCCTCTCTGATATCAATTTAAAAAAATTTTTTACAATATTAAAAAAAAAATGGTGTGACTAAACAATTTCTCGTCCTCTGACAGGTACTGTCTTCTATTGTCCCTACGTGCTAAGTTGACTCTTCCCTTGTCAAAGCACGATTCAAACATGGCTACCCTCGTTCTCAAGGAAGAAATGCAACATGGACATCAGTCATGGGGATCCTGAGGAATGGGGGAGCTGTCACCTGAGGGGGGAGGCTGAAGCCCCTCACTGGACTCAGGGTGGAAAAGAGCATGGCTACTCAGATGAGTGTTAAACACAACGAGGCCACAAATCGAACACCAGAACATCAGAGAGATCGCAGGGTTCTCTTAATAAGGAAATCAGCCAGGGAGGTGGAGAGCCTGGATAAAGGGTGGTGGAACCAGGGGCCAGTGTAAAGTTAACATCAGCCTTCCATCTCAAGTTTTTCCCTGGCCAGACAGGATAAAAGAAGAGAGGAGATATAAGTTATGCAAGCACGAGTGAGGGAGAGTTTGTTCTGCTTATTAGAAGGAGTTGGTAGGCGGCCAGATCCGTGGAAGCAGGAATGCTGTGTAGTTTAGTGAAAGGAGCGGGTTTCGGGGGCCTGGAGGTCCTGTGTTAATGTCCCAGAATCCATTGCCAGTTATGAATGCCGTGCCCAAGTATGAACCACACCGTGTCAGTATCGGCTCCCCCCTCTGTGCCCTGGGCATACTAATGAGTGTTGTGGATTTAATTTAAAAGACTACCAGGAGAGGCAAAAAGGAAAGGTAGAGGAGAGATTTTTTTTGTATCATGTAAATGTATATAAATATTAATTTTGCTCTTTTAACCTTGGCTGGTGATTATCACAGCAGTGGTTCATTGTGAATGAGACTGTGAACTGAGTCTATAGCTTCAGCTCAGCTTTCCATGGTCAAGGAGAGGTGAAATTAAAACCATAAACTAAAAGTACCTGGCTTTCCCTAGGTGATCTCTTCTCTGCCAATATTATAGTTGGGTTTCTAGTACAGAAGGATGATATAGTCACTCAGATAAATCAAAGAGTCCAGGTTCTAGGGAAGGGTCCTTGAAAGGGTTATGTTAAGTTTAATACTTCAAATAGGATTTTTTAAAATGTTTTTTAATGCTTAAGAGACAAATGTTGTGGTGTAAGAAACTTTCACAGTACAGTGGTACCTCGAGATATGAGTGCCCTAACATATGAGATTTTTGAGATATGAGCTGTCGGGCGGGCGATTTTTGCTTTGAAATACGAGCAACAGTTGAGATAGGAGTAATCGTGCAGATCGGCAGGCTGCACACGACCCACCCGTTTAACCACGACTCGAGGGTCTCATAGTTTCCCACACCTCAAGGTTATGGAACGAATTAAACTCGTATCTCAAGGTACCACTGTTGTTATATGTCAATTATATTTCCACTAGAGGCCCTGTGCACGGATTTGTGCACTGGTGGGGGGCCTGGTCTACAGGGATCCTCCCATTATGGGAGCTCCCTCATCCTGGTCAGCCAAGTGGCATTCCCCTGTGGAAGTGCACTGACCACCAGGAGGCAGCTTCTGTGTTGAGTATCTGCCCCCTGGTGGTCAATGTGCATTATAGCGACCGGCCGACCCATCATTCTGGTCATTCCGCCTTTCAGTTGCTGGGCTTTTATTATAGAGGATGAATATGGAAATTAAGTCCGTTACATTAGGATAGAATAAAACGGCTCTCATACAGTCCTGTGGTCAAGAGGCAAAGAACGCACACCTATGTGACTATTTTAATGTTAATAGGTGGCTCAGCACTCAGGGTGATGAGGTCTGATCTGATAACTGCAGTGTGGAAATTGTGGTGTGGCCCTTTAAGGGAGATAGATGCTGGCTTAGAAAACAGCTGATCTGTACCGTAAGAGAGCGATATCATGCCAACACTGCAAAGGGCCCTGAAAAGAAAATCCAACAGCATCCAACTGACAGCAGACCACTCCTGGCAGGAAAGAAATCCATTCCTTCCGGCTGCGGTCACAGAAGCTTCCCTTGCAGGAAAGGAAATGGTACATGGAGGCACAAATGGCACTCAGATCACTCTCAGCGTCCGGGCAGAGGTGACAGAGTCACCTGCCACAGCCCACTGGCCCGCTTAATGGACGGAGAGCAAGACAGCGGCCGAAAGCGGACCTGACACATGGGAGCAGGCAGAGAAACAGACCTGACACTGTGCGTGTACCTGTGTGTTAGACGACCCCATGAAGGTTGTATGGTTACAGAATTGACCAGGCGACCAAGAAACACACGGGGTTCCCCAGAGACACAGGAAAAACCCATTCATTGTCAGGTGTTCCGCCTGCACTGGTACAGGACTCAGGGGAGAGTGCTTCTCTCCAAATCCTGAGCCAGCCAGCATGGAGGAAGCTTTCCTTTTATACCCTTGGGTTTCTTTGTCCCCCAAATATGGGTGGGACATCCGGACCTTTCCCCAGCTTTGCAAAAGGCCTTGTGCGTTGGGATGGGGGCCGTGAGACCACACCTAAGGGCCTGGCCTGGTGCCAGCGGTGATAACCCCCTCCAGGGCTGTGTATGGTTCATGGTTTGTGACGTCTGTCAAATGGGAGCATTTAGGTAACAGGTCTTGCGAGACCAGATTGAGGGGAAAGGGGCGGTGACTTAGTTATAGGCCATCAAGAATGTGCATTAGGTTACTGGCACAGATTCAGATTGCTAGATTCCCCAAAATGTCTTCTTTTCCCCATTGGTATAGCATGGTTTGTATAGAGCAGCGGTTCTCAACCCATGGGTCGCGACCCCTTTGGGGTTCGAACGACCCTTTCACAGGGGTCGCCTAAGACCATCGGAAAATGCAGATATTGACATCACGATGCATCGCAGTAGCAACATTTCATGGTTGGGGGTCACCACCCCATGAGGAACTGTATGCAAGGGTCTCGGCCTTAGGAAGGTTGAGACCACTGGTATAGGCTTCACAATCTTTTAGGCATATTTTATCTTATCTGTGTTTATTGCAATGAAAAGGGCAGACGCCGGTGGCTGTCCCAGCCTTTCTACTTGCGTGGGGAATCGTTTATGGGTAGCAGCAGACAACATCCTCCTTCTCTTCCATTGACCTGACTCTCACATGGGTGCCAAACAGGTCGAGGTCCCCAATAAGAGCTCCCTGCAACCATCGGGATTTGCGAACACAGGGTGGCCGCCGAGCGAACGGTTCTGGCAAGTTCTTTCCAGAGTTTTGAAAGGCTTAGCTAAGAATGCCAGCAAATCTCTAATAAAATGTGCACCGACGCCTGCGCCATGTTGTGTAAATCCCAGATACTTCAAAACCTAGTGACCCTGAGCATCGCAAATTGATGAGAATTCTCCAAACAAAAGGCACGAAGACAGACCTTTGCTTCTAAGGAATAAATATTTCTCTCTCTCTCCCTCTCTTTTTCTCCAACTTGGGGACTGAAATCAAGAAAATTCAGTTAGATGAATAGTTATTGTATCAAAATTATAACATTCAGGAAATGCTACAGATTTCAGAAACATATAGAACGATATATTTGGGTCATGGTGATAATGAAGCAATTATTAGTTCCCAAGGCATTTGCACCTGTTTTAGATTAAAAATTAAAGGTGAGAGGATCTATATCCATAAAGGCCAGAGGATATGAATCAGCTGGATTTCCTCCTGACACAGACATATTTTGGATTCAACACGAATATTCCCTTCATATAAAATTGATATTAGATATAGAAGAAAATGTGTTTTTGAAGTTTCTTTAGCATGAATCGCCGGCTGCTTTCCCAGGTAAAGGTATTTTTCATAAGAAAAATGGATGAGGTTTAAGAGGTGGGCTTTTCATGGTCTCTCTACACAATCTGGGCCCACACGGAGCTTACACCTTTGACCTTGGCATCGTCCACACCATGATCTCAGCAACTCGTTTATCATCCCCGTCCTTTGAGCGAAGGAGCATGAGCCGCATTACATCAGAGAAGGGTCAGGGTTGACAATGAATATTTTAGGGCTTCAACCACATATGACTCTACATGCTGGTGTTTATATAGCAAGAGTACAATGGTACCTTGAGATACGAGTTTAATTCGTTCCGTAACCTTGAGGCGTGGGAAACTAGGAGACGCTCGAGTCGCGGTAAACTGGTGGGTCGTGTGCAGCCGGCCGATCCGCGTGATGACTCCTATCTCAACTGTTGCTCATATTTCAAAGCAAAAATCGCTTGCTCCATGGCTCGTATCTCAAAAATCTCATATGTTAGGGCACTCGTAGCTCGAGGTACCACTGTACCAGCGAGTTCTGTGCGTTCCTAAAGGAGGAGATAGATTATGTAATTTGCTGAAAAATATTTTTCCAAAGGGGCCAATAGTGTTGATATCTCTGGACAATGAGAATAGGATGTTTGCAAACAACAGCCAGTCCTAGCTTTCCCTGAAATCAAGCTCTCGATTCATGCGAATGATTCCTGAGTGACCATTGATAAATATTAAACATCAGTGAATACAGACGATTGACCTAATATTTAATGATCTCTCCCCTCCCAAAGGCAAACCTTCCCATGAGGCAAATTAGCATCGAGGCACCTGTGGTTGCCCTCCCAGAGAGCTCCTCGCCCTGTGACTGCTTCCTGGCAGGCCAGCTATGTTTGTGCACCATTCCGTCTTCAGACCAGAAAGGAGGGGCTCAAACCAGTTTGTCCCCCAAAACACGTCATCCACTGCCAACCAGACTTCCGGGCTGCCTTGCTCATTTCTCAATCAGGACAATGTAAACGTGGGGTCGTTCATACCAGCCCCTTCCGCCAGGCACACGGAGAATCGGGGGGCACTGCCTGCCCTGGTAATGGCACAGCGACAGACGGAGAGGGAGAGCAGGCCCGCGGGCAGGAGGCCAGGGCCTCCTCTCGGACACGCTTCCTTTGATGAATGCATTTGTGTTGATGTCAGAGAGGAAGGGAGAGGGGGAGAGAGAAACATCAATGAGGGAGAACCAGTGACTGGCTGTCTCCTGCACGCCCCACCCTGGGGATCATTCAGAACCACCTGACGTCTGACTGAACGAAAAGCATGCAGCTCAGGTTACACAGAAGAAGCCACATGGAGACCGGGAGAGGAGCAAAGACACGCCCTTGTAGCTGGTCCCACCCCCTTGCAGCGTGGCCAGACATCAGGAGGCATAGCTCAGCTGAAGGGGTTCTCCCTGAGGAGTGAGGGGTCTCAATTACCCCAGTACCCTGCCTGGGAATTGAACCGGGACCTCCTGGCTCACAGGCTGATGCTCAACCACTGAGCCACGCCGGCTGGCACCTCTCACACATTCTTTAGCACCACCCCCACTTCCACCTGTGGCTCCAAAGCAGACCTGGGCCCCCAAGGCCTATGCTCAGCTTGCCTCATTTAAAATCCCCAAAAGTCCTAAGAAATACACCTGGTGACCAGGAAGCCTCGGGGAGACACAGGAGGGTTAATTGGCTGGTAATCCCCAAAGAGTTCGGTCCAAGAGTTTCTAACGACAGGAAGAGTAACTTTCACTGAAGTGGTTTCTTTGTGTGCAGAATGGCCGTCACCTCTCACAGATGGCCATCACCTCTCACAGATGGCCATCACCTCTCACAGATGGTCATCACCTCTCACAGATGGCCATCACCTCTCACAGATGGCCATCACCTCTCACAGATGGTCATCACCTCTCACAGATGGCCATCACCTCTCATAGATGGCCATCACCTCTCACAGATGGTCCGTGTGCCCAGTGAACGTGGCTTCTCTTGTACAGAAAGCTCTCCAGATAGCTGAAACCGGTTTGGCTCAGTGGATAGAGCATTGGCCTGTGGACTGAAAGGTCCCAGGTTCGATTCCGATCAAGGGCATGTACCTTGGTGGTGGGCACATCTCCAGTGTGCGGCGTGCAGGAGGCAGCTGATCAATGTCTCTCTCTCATCGATGTTTCTAGCTCTCTGTCCCTCTCCCTTCCTCTCTGTAAAATAATCAATAAAATATATTAATAAAGAAAGAAAGAAAGAAAGAAAGAAAGAAAGAAAGAAAGAAAGAAAAAAAGAAAGAGAAAGAAAGGAAGGAAGTTCTCCAGATAGAGATGCTGTTTAAAGAGGGCACAGCCCTCTGTGCTGTGGGCCGTTCACTTAAAGACGCATCCCTCTTCATGTGGGTTTTCTGAGAATAAGCAGATGGAAATGAAACCTGAGTTTGATTCTGGTTCTTTGGTGGGACTGTGTGTGTGTGTGGTGGTGGTGGTGGCGGGGGGAGCTGATGTTAACCTTGAGACAGAGGCACTGTATGGAGAGAAGCACAGGCAATGAGAAGAGCGACTCCAAGACGGCACACTGCCAACCAGCGTGACCTTTAACCTGCTTCCCAATCCCGTCACAGGTCCCTTGAAAGGCCTCTACTGTGTACGTCTGAGTTTTCAGCTCCAGCCAGAGTATGACTATGTACACAGGGGCATCAGTGATTCCACCCAGGTTTATTCTGTCCCTTAAGGAAGCCACAGCCAATTTCCGGGTTGCATTTTTATCGGTCACCACTTAAAACAAGATTACTAAGCTCTGCATTACCCAGTTATTTACCAAAACCTTTTTGACATTTAAATTGTGACTTAAAATAGTTTTTTTTCTGGGCAAAAGTTACTCTTGTTCACCCACGAATGTGGTGGGAACTTTAATTTCTGTTTTTCTTATATTTTTGAAGATTACAGACCACGCAATACGTATTTTGATTTCTGAATTCAAGACTGGTGTTTTGCTCATGTTTATATTTAAAACAAATAAAGTGATCCAAGGAGACAAGGTAAGGGAATTGGTTCAAACCATTCACAGATGGCTGAAACCTCATGTAACCAGAAAATTCAAAGAAATTGAATGTCTCATTCTTTAAGGGATACTAATAATGGGTGCCCACTTATATTTTAATATCTTCACACAGACCTAAAAGGCTACTTATTATGTAGACTAGAGGCCCGGTGCACAAAATTCTGTACTGGCGGTGGGGGAGAGGGGGATCTGCCCATCCTGTGCCCTCTCACAGTCCAGGACTCCCCAGGATGGGGCTAAGCTGGAACTCAGACAACCCTCTCCAAATCCCGGGCTCTCAATGTCCAGACCCTTGACTGCTTACCACCTGCCTGCCTGTGGAGGCAGGAGAGGCTCACTGCTTCTTAGCGCTGGCCCTGCCCGCTGCCCACTGTGGGGAGAGGGGGATGTGGGCCCAGGCCAGCTGGGGGAGGCGCAAGGGGAGGTTGAGGCATCACAGTAGCACCCAGTCCAGCATCTGCGGAGGCTCTGAGGACCATGAAGCCCCCTGTTTCGCCCTTCCTTCCCCCTCCCCCCCCTGCTCTGCAGAGGCAAGACGCCAGGCCTGGGACCGCACCTCTGCCTCCGTGGCTGCCTCTGAGGAAGGGTCCAATGCTGCACCGGGCCTGCCATGGTTGGCCTGGCAGAGCAGGCTCGCTGGCCCCGCCCCCCGGAAGGTCGTCTGGAAGGTTGTTGGGCCGCCTCATCTAATTAGCATATTATTCTCTTAGTAGTATAGATGTGTGATTGTCAATCATTGCTAATTTTATTATTCGGTGGGGCAACACGGTTTAGAAAGCATTGCAAAGACAACACCTAACCTTTGTCTTTTTTTTTTTTAATTGATTTTTTACAGAGAGGAAGGGAGAGAGATAGAAAGTCAGAAACATCGATGAGAGAGAGACATCGATCAGCGGCCTCCTGCACGCCCCACAGTGGAGATGTGCCCGCAAGCAAGGTACATGCCCTTGACCGGAATCGAACCTGGGACCTTTCAGTCCGCAGGCCGATGCTCTATCCACTGAACCACACCGGTCTCCGCACAACACCTGACCTTTGGACCCGGGGATTGAGAAAGATACAGAGAGCGTGAAAGGACGCTATCAATTCTCAGAATTTTGCTTCCGGAAATTACATTTCCGCTGCTCACTTATTGTTCTTTTTATAAACAGAAAGGAATGGTTATCGCTGGTGTAATTATGGGCTGCACTTCGGAGGCTGAGATGATGACTCAGTGGAAGGCACCACATAAGTCAGAACTTTCGCCAACGGGCCGATGGGACGTGTTGTTTCGAGAGCACTTAGAGGCCTGGTGCCTTCCCCACGTGCGTGGGTAACTTCCATTATCGCCAGTAATGTCCTCGCGGAGGCATCGCAGAGAAGGAACCATCTCCCTTTTACTGGGTGCCATTTCCGTGTTTCTGAGGGAGCGCCAGCTCTTTGAGGATGGGAGCGAAGAGACGGGCTTACATGTACACCAACGCTCTCCCGAACAAGACTGCTCATTACTGCGGCTTCCGGTCCAGGGGGCGGGGTCGGTAGATGCGGTCCTCACCTCCTCCCACAACCACATCACAGTCACGGCTGAACTGCAGAACCACCACCACTCAGGCCCACAGGACCTCTGCCTGGACGGGAAGCATGCGACTCAGGTTACACAGAAGCCACATGGAGACCGGGGGCAGGAACGAAGACACAACGGGCTGGTCCCACCCCCTTGCAGGGGGGGGAAAAATTGGGGGGGGGGATAGCTCAGCTGCAGAGGTTCCCCCTGAGGAGTGAGGGGTCCCAGCCTCACACCAGGCCCCGCCAGCCCAGGATTCCGATGCCAAGGAGAGAAGTCGCCATAACTTCTGGCTGTAAAAACCCATGGGGATGGAGATGGAGTGAAACAGGACGGCTGGAGTCCCAGGTGTTCCTCTTAAAGGGCCTGCACACGAATTAATCAGCTAGACTGGCTTTCTCTGTGTTCCCGCACTGGGGCGGCAGCTCCAAGGGAACCAGGAGGAGCTGGGTTGTCTGGCATCAGGTGAGGACTGAGGGGCCGGGGGAGAGGGGGAGGTCATTCTTCAATAAGGAAAAGCTGGCAAAGGCCATTGGTTCTTTTTTTTCTTTTTTTTTTCTAATCCCTCCCCCACCGAGCTGGCAGGTCTGAGTTTCCATCCAGCTGGCCCTCACTGTTCAGGGGCCCGTCCACGCTGTTTCCAGGAGGTTTTCCCACACACACGGCCTGCGCTGGCTCATGCTCAGACTTTCCTAAAGTCTCCACATTTGGCCTCAGCCTGCCCGACACCTCTAGCTGAGTATCAGTGACAGGCAAGTGTGGAGGAAGCAGGGAGAGGGGCGGATAGAGGAGGAGTTGGGAAGAGGAAGTGGGGGTGGGTGGGTAGAGGAGAGATGGGAAGAGAAAGTGGGGGTGGTGGATGGAGGAGGAGATGGGAAGAGAAAGTGGGGGTGGTGGGTAGAGGAGAGATGGGAAGAGGAAGTGGGGGGGTGGGTAGAGGGGAGATGGGGAGAGGAAGTGGGGGTGGTGGGTAGAGGAGAGATGGGAAGAGGAAGTGGGGGTGGATAGAGGAGGAGATGGGAAGAGAAAGTGGGGGTAGTGGGTAGAGGAGAGTTGGGAAGAGGAAGTGGGAGTGATGGATAGAGGGGAGTTGGGGGGTGGGTAGAAGAGAGCTGTGGAGAGGAAGTGGGGGGTGGGTAGAGGGGAGTTGGGGAGAGGAAGTGGGGGTGGTGGGTAGAGGAGAGATGGGGAGAGGAAATGGGGGTGATGGATAGAGGGGAGTTGGGGGAGAGGAAGTGGGGTGGTGGGTAGAGGAGGAGATGGGAAGAGGAAGTGGCAGTGGTGGATAGAGGAGAGTTGGGGAGAGGAAATGGGGTGATGGATAGAGGAGAGATGGGAAGAGGAAGTGGGGTGATGGATAGAGAAAGGGATGGGGAGAGGAAGTGGGGACGTGGGTAGAGGGGAGCTGTGCTCCAGAGGGAGATCTCAGAGGATGGCCCATGAGTAAGAGGAGAAACACAGGGCCCTGAGCGCACTGACCGGTCCAGCCTGGGCCTTCACAGGGGTCCGTGGGCAGCACGGCCAGGAATGCCTGGGCCTTGACTGTGCCAGGGCGGGGCTCAGGCTGCCAGGTGGGCAGGCGCACAGGAAGCCGGCGTCTGGAGATCCTGTGCAGCGTGTCCCCAGCATGGACTGAGACCGTCTGCTTCCTCCCCTCCACCAGGCCGCCCTCACACTCTCGCTCAAAATCCCCTCCACGAGGCCCCCTCCCCTGCTGTCTCTGCCCGCGGCGCCTTAGAGGGCTCTGCTCAGGGCTCCTGTGATTTTAATTCCTCGTTTCCTCACCAGACGCAGAGTGCCACAGGCAGGAGCGACCGCGCAGCCATCTCTGTGGCAGCTCCCAGTAGGGAGCCAGGCACCCAGTAGGCAGGCAGCCCCCAGGCCAGCCTCCCCTCCTCCCACACACAGGGCGTCCGTCACGTCTACAGCCGCGTGTCAGGCACAGGCCGGCTCTCCCGTGCTCCGCCCTGTCCTCTCTCAACAAACCACCAGCCAAGACCGGTGTGGCTCAGTGGATAGAGCGTCGACCTGCGGACTGAAAGGTCCCAGGTTCGATTCCGGTCAAGGGCATGTACCTTGCTTGCAGGCACATCTCCAATGTGGGGCGTGCAGGAGGCGGCTGATCGATGTCTCTCTCTCTCATTGATGTTTCTGACTTTCTATCCCTCTCCCTTCCTCTCTGTAAAAAAAATCAATACAATATACTTTTTATAAAAGAAACCATCAGAACGTCCTGGAAACGCCCACCGACTCCCTCACAAGGCCCCCGCCCTCGGCGTGAACACAGCGCCTCTGTGTTGGATGTGATACCAATTTTTCACTCGGAGGATGAGTCCCCAAAGTAGAATCCATGCTGCCTGCCAGGGTCGGTGCCCAGAGGCAGACGTCGATGGTGAGAAGGTTCCCTCCAACGGAGGGCGCGCCCAATGCTGATTTCAAACACCCTCCACCCTGGGTCTTGGCTCTGACCTTTGAACCAGCTCCGTCACGCGGGGGCAAGTGTGTGGATTCCCGTGCGTCCACCCGCCACAGCTGAAAACGAAGGGACCTATTTTCCCTTCAGAATATTGTTCCGGGCCTGGATCAAAATACCAGGTTACCATGGTGACAGGTACCCGGTAAATAGGGCAGCGCTCCCCCCTGCCATCGAAGCCAAGGGAACACAAAAGGGAGGCAGACTGAGCTCAAAGGAGGACAAAGGCCCCTGGGGAACCCCCCAGGAGAGAGATAAAGGCGGTTCCAATGAGAGTCTGGGGCGGTGGTGCAGGCCTTCCTCCGCCCTCCTCCTCACAGGCTCAGAGCCAGCCATGGGGGGGCGGGGAGAAGGGGGGGCAGGGAGGCCTGGAATGCAGGCAGGGAGGGGCGGGCAGGGCTGGTGGCACAGGAGGCTGGGAGCACCCCGTTCCGTGGAGCTGAAGTGTTAGTGACCCCTTAACCGGCATTCCTGAGCGTCTCCCGGGTTACAGGGTTACAGGCTGTGTGCTCACCCTCACTCCATCTTCTGGCCGGTCTGAGCCACTGAGGGCTGAGGCTGGGTCCAGGCCTGCGCCCCAGCTCTTGCCTGGGGGCCTGGAAGTGATGAGGAAGGAAGAGGAAAGGCTAATGGAGAGAACCGGCTTGTCCTTCTCTTAGCCCAGAGCGAGGGGGAATCAGCGGGGTCTGAGGGTTACAGCTCCCCCTGTCCTCAGCAGGCAGGGCGGGGAGAGAGAAGCTGGGATGGAGGGTAACAGACAGGACAGGGGGGCGGGGCCTGCGGGTAGAGGGACAGCAGACAGGACAAGGGGAGCAGGAGAGGCCGTGAGCAGCGAGTGATCACAATCGGGCCTGCAAGGACACCTGGTGACTGGAAGGGTGAGATCACTCCTAGGTGTGTGCTCAGGATGCTCATATGCCCCCGTGCATGACCGTTTTCCTGGCACCGTGGATGCCCTTAGCTCTGTGCCAACTGCCTATATTCAAGCAACACGCTGGCTCCGGGCGGGTACCGCTTTCACCAGGCTGGTGTTAGACACCAGGGAGAGAGTCTGACATTCCCGTGTAACTGGGCTTAATAAGCACAACCGCACATCCATCACCAAGGCCCGTGACCAGGCGGCAAATCGTGTCGCCTCTCGCCACCGTCCCGCCGTGTGGACACGGATGTCTGACGTTTCCGGCTTCGCTGCTACAGCGCCTTGTGGTCGGACATAAAGAAACCCGCCTGCAATCAGACTTTCCCCTGGCAAATTCCGCCGGATCAATATTTGCCGGATTTCATTTTGTCTTAATTGGGTGCCCGGGGACTCGCCGCAGGGGGATTTGTCTCCATCTGCGCCGATGCGCGCTCCGTTCCACGCGCTCTTCTTCAGACTGTGTCCACAGGCCCGTGTCCCGGCGGCCCCCCTTCCTCCACGGAGCCCCACGCACAGCTCAGCTGCGGTGTGAGCTCAGCCAGGGGGGACTGTCCTCAACCGCGAGCCAGCTCACCCGGGGGACCGACAGGTGGAGGCGCACGCAAACCTCGTGCCTTACGCTGTAACTGCAAAGGGCCTTTTTGAGAGCATTCTGATCGCATGCAATGCAACATCAGATTGCTGGCAAAAGCCGGTTTCTAATGTAAAGTATGGAATTTCACATATTTTTATTTGTTAAGTACAGTGGCACCTCGAGATACGAGTGACCTAACATACGAGATTTTTGAGATATGAGCCGTCGAGCGAGCTATTTTTGCTTTGAAATACGAGCAACAGTTGAGAGAGGAGTCATCGCGGGGATCGGCCGGCTGCACACGACCCACCCGTTTACCGCGACTCGAGCGTCTCATCGTTTCCCACGCCTCAAGGTGACGGAACGAATTAAACTCGTATCTCGAGGTACCGCTGTATATTGCTTGCATGTGTTCTAAAAACTATCAAATACATAAAAGGTCTGATCCTGTCATAATGAACATTCACGTATTTCTACCCATTCGAAGAACAGTCACATTAATATGACCCTGGTCTCCTCCCCAATCAGTGTCCCGCCTGTCCTCCTCAGATGTGACCAGGAGACTATATTTTATGCCTGTCATTTCTGCCTGATTTTTAACAGCGGTATCCAAAATGCTGTGCCCCATGATATTTATTCAAAAAAAATTTTTTTTTTTAGAAATGATTTTAGACTTACTGGAATATTTCAAAGGTGCTCCAGGGAGTTGCTGTCTTTTACATTGTTTACCCAGCGGCCCCTAAGTGCGCCATCTCCCATAGCTCCATCATCAAAGCCAGACGCTAACACGGGACGATGCGATCGCAGACAGACCGCGGCAAGGTCACCGTTTTTCCCACCGGTGCGGACCGCTCTAGTCCAGGTTCCGTCTCAGCTGGAAGATTGCACTTGGTGTGGTTTTAATCTGCAGATATTCGTGCGATTTAATTGGAGTGTTTTCCCGGATGTTTCAGGACTGTGTGTGTGTGTGTGTGTGTGTGTGTGTGTGTGAGAGTGTGTGTGTGTGTGTGTGTGAGTGTGTGTGTGTGTGAGTGTGTGTGTGCGTGTGAGTATGTGTGAGTGTGTGTGTGTGTGAGTATGTGTGAGTGAGTGTGAATCCTGAGACTGGTCACTAAGACGGCAGCCTGCCTTCCCCACCTCGTTCCAGGCTTATCCTACGGACGCCAACCATCAGCAGCAGCAGGACACACACTCCTTTGGAGGGGGGACACAGGGCAGCCCCAGGGTCAGAGGTTGGGACACAAACCCAGGGATGTGAAGCCGCTGGGATTATTGCTAAAGCAACCATTAGACAGAACTGTGTCAGAGGGATTCCCCACAGCTCCTCCCACTGAAGGCCTATTCTCTCCCGCTTAGACCCCCCAAATCAGCAGGCCTCGCTTAGTATATGTATTTGAGCAGCACCCCAAAAGCCCAATAAATAGATAAACAAATAAATAAATAAAGTCTGAAGAGACAAGGCAGCCAGAATCAGACTGAACTACAGCCCAGAGGTCGCAATTACGTACTGGCTGGGGAGTTTATAATAACTAGTATCGACAGGTTCAAATGTGGAACGGAGAACAGAAGACAGTGCGAGCAAGCCAGATGGGAACTGGAGGGAAGCGTCCAAGAGGAATTCTAGAAACACCTAACGAGGTGGCGGGAGGGACAGAGGGCTGCCCGGGGCTCCTCCATAAACCTGACGCAGCCAAGCGGAGAGCCGGTGAGCTTGGAGGGAGGACGGAGAAACTTCCCGAACGGAAATGCAAAGAGGGAAGGAAAAGGCAAACAAAAGCCGAAACCGGTGTGGCTCAGTGGATAGAGCGTCGGCCTGTGGATTGAAAGGTCCCAGGTTCGATTCCAGTCAAGGGCATGTGTCTTGGTTGCAGGAATATCCCCAGTGGTGGTGGGGGGGGGGGGGGGCGTGCAGGAGGCGGCTGATCGATGCCTCTCTCTCATCGATGCTTCTAACTCTCTATCTCTCTCGTTTCCTCTCTGTAAAAATCAAATATATATATATATATATATATATATATATATATATTTAAAAACAAACACAAAATGCCAAACCAGAGCAGCACGGGCAGCAGGGATGTTGGCAACAGGAGAGGCAGAACAGAGACCTGAAGAAGGAGGGTGGGTGGAGGGAACAGCTGAAGTGATCATGGCCAGGAATGTTTGAACAGCAAGGGCAAGCAGGAAACCCCACATCCAGGGGCCTCAGAGAACATCGAGCAAGATAAATACCAAATATGACACCCCTGGCAGATGGTCCGAGCTGCAGAGGCTGAGGACAAAGAGCAGATACTGTGGCGACGGCTCCACAGCCCGCTAACTCTCCAGGCCTCGTCGAATCGCCCGATTGTAAGGTGAGTTTTTTAAAAAAATTTTTTTATTAATGTGTTACATGTATACATATCTTGCCATTGCCCCCTCCCCCACTGCCATGCATGCCCTCACCCCCCCAGAGTCTTGTGTGCATTCGTGATGCTTATGTGCCTGCATACCAGTCCTTCGGTGGATCTCTTCTCTCCCCCAAGAGTGAGTTTTCTGAGAGGTGACTTACACCTCAATGACGCTCTTCAAAAAGCAAGCCAGCGACTCAGCAGCAGGGAAAGCAGGTTGGTGTCAAGTTGATGTCAAGGCAGAAGGCCAACAGTTCTCTCCATCAGGGAAGCATTTTATGTCTTCCCTTCAGGCGGGAGGGCGTCAGGGGCAGGCCCAGCGCAGGGGCTGTGTGCCAGCTGCGGACTGCCGAGCAGGAATGCTTGGCATCGCGGTTCTCCGGATCCTGGGACCCTCTTGACCTGGGCGGGGCGATGGGCATTCAGGGTTCCATCTGTGCTTTGCAGAGCCCAGCTTTGGGTGCGGTGTTTGCCCCGCACCCATTCCCTCGTTGACTTCCTGCCTGCCTGATGGATGTTTCTGGCTCCCAACTTTTTCTTTTCATTTATTTAAATATATTTTATTGATTTTTTTTTTTTACAGAGAGGAAGGGAGAGAGACAGAGAGCTAGAAACATTGATGAGAGAGAGACATTGATCAGCTGCCTCCTGCACACCCCCCACTGGGGATGTGGCCGCCACCAAGGTCCATGCCCTTGACCAGAATCGAACCTGGGACCTTTCAGTCCACAGGCCAACGCTCTCTCCACTGAGCCACACCGGTTTCGGCTGGTTCCAACTTTTTAAATAAGACAAGAGCTATATCCCCCTTGGCACAGGGTTAGAGGTCAAGTAAGCCCCCGATTCCCAGGGACGAGAGGCTGTGGAACCTTCCATGGGGCTCCTCCTTCTTTGTAAAGTGAACAGGAATTATCTGCTCCAATCTGCGTCTCCTCCTCTCTTCCAGAGGAAAAGGAAAAGAAGTAAGAGCTTCCAGAATGAAATTGCCTCCCTGGCATTTCCCCTCCAAGCAATGCCGATCTGCTCCCTCTGATGCTTTCTGGGGTGTGTGTGTGTGTGTGTGTGTCTGTCTGTCTGTCTGCAGCTATTCACATGCTCTGAGCTGACGGTTGTTGGGGGCCCAGCTCTGAGCCTGTGCATCTCTGCCCTCTGCTAACGGCCTGGAGCTGGGCAAGAGCAAGATTTTCAGGAAGACTCTGTCCTTGGTGATCATCAGCGCCACGTGCACCCTGTTCTCCTGTGTGACCTGGCTGCCGTTAGGGAGGGCTCATTCCAGCCCAGGTTGTCCCAATCCAGTCATCAGCTGAAGGGCGTCACTGGGAAAGGCAGCCGAGAGGCCGGAATGGGGGCTGAGGAACGCAGACCTCCATTCCCAGGTGAACCCCTTGCCTCCGCACATCGGCATGGACTCACCCAGCCAGACAGAGGGGCAAAGGGCATCGATTTCTCTGACATGGGTTTGGGCAAGGCCTCCTTAAAGGGGCAAGGAGTCATTCTCCCAGCGGCCGGTCCTGGGCCCGCCTGCCTTGCTCTGAACAACCTGCTGACTGTCGCCCGACCCCGGCCAGGGTCGCAGAGGATGTGAAGAGGAGATGCGTTCTCCTGGCCCCGACAGCTCGGAGGAAGACACGGGCCGAGCTGAGGCCTGGGTTCCATCAGGGAAGGCACTCATCCAGAGAGAAGCTTCTGAAGGAGGGAGGGGACCTAGATGCATCCTCCAGGGGTTCAGCGGAAGTGTGGGGTGAAGGAAGAAGCAAAAGCTGGGGGCTGCCAGCAGGTTGCTGTCCTTCAGTTTATCTCCCTTTGCAGAGCCTCCCTGTCCTCTGTCTCCTGCCGATGGCGCAGAACTGGAGACCCAGGACCGTGGCCGGCAAACTGCGGCCCGAGAGCCACATGCGGCTCTTTGGCCCCTGGAGTGTGGCTCTTCCACAAAATCCCCCGGCCTGGGCGAGTCTATGATGAAGAAGTGGCGTTAGAAGAAGTTTATGTTTAAAAAATGTGGCTCTCCAAAGACATTTCCATCATTGTGCTGTTGCTATTTGGCTCTGTGGACTGATGAGTTTGCCAACCCCTGGCCCAGGAGGAAAGACGCTGGAAAGGTCCCTGCATTTGACCTTAAATATTGGGCTTTCCCCGGGATGTGCACTTCCATTGCGCTCTCGTTAAGCGAACGGATTCGTGACACGTTCCTCAGGGATGCTTTCACGGCTGGGGAGCCAGAAAGGTAAGGGGGGTGAGCGCTTCTGGTGACGAGCAGATGCCGAACAAAACCAACCACAAGAAAACCCCAAACAAAGCAGTGTCTGTCCATCGTAGAGGGCAATTTAATTTGGGTTGTGGCTCTTTAATCCGTTCAAAACACCATTCCTAATTGTGTTACTTGGGACAGTTATCCAGTGTTTTGGGGAATTAAGTTGCGGTATTAAACTATAAAATAGATTTAAATGTCAAGAATGGTGCCTGACACATACGTGGTCGTCTCACTGCTGTTTTCTGTACCTCCATTTATTATACTGAAAAACGGAATTGTTTCTACAACCTGCTTTAAAATTATTGTGAGGTAAAGATGTGACAAATAATGGGAAATATTGATTAAATCATTAGAAGACACTAGATTATTCATAGATTATTGGCATACTTTGTTTATTTTTAAAGATTTTTAAAAATTTTAAATTATAGTTGAAGTTCAATATTATATTAATTTCAGGTAGGTCACCCTCTGAGTAGACATTTATTTATTTACTTAATTTAATTTTTTTAATCCTCACCCAATGAGTGGGAATATTTTTCCATTGATTTTTGGAGAGTGGAAAGAAAGGGGGAGGAGGAGAGAGAGAAAGCGAAAGAGAAAGAGAGAGAAACATGGATGGGTTAGAGACACACTGACTGGTTGCCTCCTACTCGTGCCTCAACTGGGGATGGAGGATTGAACCTTCAACAAGCTACATGCCTCTGACCAGGAATCCAACCTGAGACCCTTTGGTCCATGGGCCAATGCTCTAACTGCTGAGCCAAACTGGCCAGGGCTGAGTAGATATTTGTATAACTTACAAAGTGATCACCTGGTAAATCTAGTACCCATGGGACACCATGGTTATTACAATATTACTGGCTATATTCCCTAAATTTTGCTTCACATCCTTGTGACTATTCTGCACCTACCAATTTATACTTCTAAATCCCTTTCCTTTTTCCACTCATTTCCCCACCCTCTCTCTATCTGGCCACCATCAAGATGCCCTCTGTATCGACGAATCTCTTTCTGTCTGGCTTGTTGGTGTGATTTGTTTCTCAGAATCCGTGTTCAGGTGAAATCACCTGGCATTGCTTTCTCTGCCTGACTTGCCCACTCAGCACAATACCTCTACGTCCATCATGTTGCTGCAGATGTAAGCTGTACTGCTTTATGGCTGAGTCATATTACAGTTTGTCCATGCTCCATTTCTTCACCCATGTACTGATATGCACTTGTCTTGGCTATTGAAATAATGCTGCAATGGACATATGGATGCATATGTCTTCTCAATTTAGTGTTAGGTTTTTTATGTTGTGTGTGTGTGTGTGTGTGTGTGTTGGATAAATAACCAGAAGTAGCGTTGCTAAGTTTTTCTTTGTTAGAAAATGTACGTGGCTCAGTGCGTTGACGTATGAACCAGGAGGTCACGGTTCAATTCCTGGTCAGGGCACATGCCCGGGTGGCAGGCTCGATCCCCAGTAGAGGGCATGCAGGTGGCAGCCAATCAATGATTCTCTCTCATTATTGATGTTTCTTCCTCTCTCCCTCTCCCTCTCCCTCCCTTTCTGAAATCAATAAAAATACTTAAAAAATGAGGGTAGAAGATTAATTGTGAGAGATCTCAGGACAGCAACAAAGCATCCTGTGTTCATCCATAGGTTTTTTTTGTTCCCGGTGAAGTCGCTGTGGGTACGGGTCGTCCAGGCCCCGCACGGTACAAGTGAATCTGGGCACCTGCCCTGAGATGTTCTGAGCACCCCCAGCCCAGCTTTTCCTCTGTGGCCTTTCTGTCTATCCAGCGCTGACGTGTACCCGTGAGCTCTCTTCCTGAGTCACACTGCTCATTGCTGTGTCCTACCCCACAGGCCAAAGGCTGTGTCTGCTGCTGGACAGCTCCATCTGCGAGTCCCGCGTGGACTGCACTTGCCCTTCCGTATTTCAGACCATTGCCCCGGGCGCTGGGGCTGCTCCAGAAAGTCTTACAGGTGCTTCTTCTTTTTTAAAAAAATATATTTTATTGATTTTTTTACAGAGAGGAAGGGAGAGAGATAGAAAGTCAGAAACATCCATGAGAGAGAGAGACATCGATCAGCTGCCTCCTACACGCCCCACAGTGGAGATGTGCCCGCAAGCATGGTATATGCCCCCGACGGGAATCGAACCTGGGACCTTTCAGTCCGCAGGCCGACGCTCTATCCACTGAGCCAAACCGGTCTCGGCTTACAGGTGCTTCTTGAACTCCACAAAAAGCAGCTTTTGTTCTTTAATTAGTCAGAGAGGTTCCAGGAAATCACAAACGATTGGGTCTTCATGGAGTGAAGTTACACAAATGTGTCCTAAACCAGGAACACAAATCTGAGTGACAGACCTTATTGCATCCAGTTAGCGCTTCCTAGGAAAATAACAAGTGGGTGATATTCAAAACTATTTTTGCCTCTTGTTGTTTTTAATAGAAAACTCTAGCTATTGTGTAAGCCTAAAGTTGCTAATCAGATGAGTCCTTACAGAATACCACTGTTGTTGTTTTTTTCTCCCAACAAATGCTTTCAAATCATGGATTTTCTCACTGTTAGATTATCCATGTATCCAGTGGTGACCACGCTTTAGGTGTGATTTGGTTGTGAAAAAGTCCAAACCCTGCTATACCCACTCCGTGGCTGAGGTCTGCGTGGAGGGCAATAGTGACGAGGAAAATCTCGCTTCCTCAGTTCACTCCAAACTCCCCTAGCAGGCAGGGAGCGGTTAATAACCCAATATCTGTGTGACTCTGGCAGAGGCCACAGGAAAATGAATCACGTGTTCTCCCAAACAAATTGCTAATGCGTATTTGTTTCACAAAAACCAAAGACTCCGGTCCTATCAAAGGCTGTGCAAAATAAATAAAGAGGAAAGGATTGGAAATTGGCCGGTAGATTAGCTAATCTTTCCTCTCCTTGCCTTAGCTTTCATCAATCTGCGGGATTCTCTTGGTATCCCCAGTGTCTGACAGAGCCCACCACACCACAGAGGCATAATGCAAGACGGTTGAGTGAATGAGGGACAGCGTGTCTTTAACCTTAAAATAATCTATTGTTGGGTTTTCTTGAAGTTTGTTATGCTCACATGTCTATCTCTAGCTCTCAAATGGGTGTGTTGATGTACATATGGGTGAAGACTTTAAATGGAGCCATTGCTTTAGTTCAAAATATCTACAGTGGTACCTCGAGATACGAGTGCCCTAACATAAGAGATTTTTGAGATATGAGCTGTTGAGCAAGCGATTTTTGCTTTGAAATACGAGCAATATTTGAGATAGGAGTCATCGCGCGGATCTGCCGGCTGCACAGGACCCACCAGTTTACCACGACTCCAGCATTTCATAGTTTCCCACGCCTCAAGGTTACAGAACAAATTAAACTTCGTGTCTCGAGGTACCACTGTATTAACTATCTAATCTCAATGGATGGACTACAGAATCGATAGGATAGGACGGTCAGCCTTTGCGGAGTGGGTAAATGATCCCTTTCTTTTCATGACCAGAGAATGACAAGGAAATTTCACGGCTGAAATTTTTAAAAGCATCACTAACCAGTTAGGTTAAGGCTGCCAGTGAACACACAGGGCAATCAGTTAAATCTGAAATTCAATCAGCAACAAATCACTTTCCAGGATAAGCATGCCCCGTGCAGTATTTGGCGCACATTTGTTTCACCAGAAAGCAAATACAGCATTCCTTGTTGGTCTGACATGCAAACTCAATGAGGCATCCTGCATATGTGTGTGCATGCACCTTTTGCACCGCGGACTCCTCCAAGTTGGTTCTCCTCTTTGGATGAAGACTGTGGAGAGGGAGGAAGTTGTAAAATCCTGTAGCGATGGAGAAAAGTCGAGGAGGCAGAGGAGCAGCAGGGAGGAGAGGGAAGTCCTTGGACGATAATTAACTACAGAAAAACTACGTGTTTGGATGTGTGAGCTGACAGTGGCACAGGCCTGGCCATTCATGTGTTTGTGGGTGGAAGCGTGGCGCTGAGCTTTAGAACCCAGGCTCTGGGTGAGACCCGCCATCTTCACAGCCTCACCAGGCAGGGCACTTGGACCAAGAACTCAAGGTCTTCATGACTGGGGTTCTTCACGTGACAGACGAAGACAATTCGAATGTTACCTTGTGGAGCTGTGTGGAGCGGAATAGAGTAATTAGCGGTGTTCTTCATATAATAAGTGCTCTCTCTATTTGTTTCACAAAACCCAAAGAATCCAGTTCTATTTTTTTTATATTTTATTGATTTTTCACAGAGAAGAAGGAAGAGGGATAGAGAGTTAGAAACATCCATGAGAGAGAGAGAGACATTGATTAGCTGCCTCCTGCATGCCCCCTACTGGGGATGTGCCTGCAACCAGGGTACATGCCCTTGACCTGAATTGAACCCAGGACCCTTCAGTCTGCAGGCCAATGCTCTATCCACTGAGCCAAACCGGTTTCGACTCCAGTTCTATTAAAGGATGTGTAAGATAAGTAAAGATATGGGCAGCCACTCTTCTTAGCTGTCGGAATTCAGCAGCCCTGACTTTTCGTATCCTCTCTCCCTCTAATCTTCTCATCTGTAGTTGGGGACAAAGAGATTTACTTTGCCTGTTATTTTTGCTGAGTGAGAAACTCCATGTTATTTCAGCTCCAAGCTGGCAGCATAAAGCCTAGCCCAGCAATCTCTGTAATTTGTGATATTGAAAGGTACTGTGCAACAAAAATATCAGATCAATTCTTTCCAAATGACACATCACTGGGGTGGAGAGAGTTGGAAAATTGGAATGGAGGGGAGAATCGGGAGTCTGAGTATTTGTGTGCTTTAGAAATCCTCCAGATAACTCCTATTTGACCCAATTCCCTGATAGCCACTCTGTAGAGGCCATACTGCCTCTACATCAAAATGAGATAAGAGTACTTTAAAGATGTCAAATTCAGGACCCACTTATGATCTACTATTTAACATGATTTGTAGCTGGAAACCTTAACAAGTGAAGAAGAGCCTCCCACATCCACCTGAGCTGATCTAATTGTTTGTTCCGCCCGGATGTCCACGCAGGGGATGTACTGGGTCCAGTCCTGAGGGGCAGCAGCGGTCACACGGAAAAGCCAATTTAAGAGTCAGGACTAGTGAAGCTCCGGTCAGGACTGCTGAGGTTATGGTGAGCGAACCTCTATTTTTCACTCCCTGATAATTTTACCAGCAAACCACCATGGGGTATACAATTTATCTTGCTTAGTTTGAGCTCCAAAGCGAATTTAAGAGAAAAAGGCTTTAGTGAAATCCAGTATATTTTAAAATAATGCTGTGATCAGCCAAATACCCTTTGCTTCAAGCACCTACCAGCAGAATTTGCTTCAGAATATACTGCTAGAGGTGTATGGCTTGATTTCAACCACAGATGGCTGGTTTTGAATGTCAGATTTACACTGAGTGGCCAGATTCTGATGATCGCTGAACACATAATAATATGGCACTCAGTGTGTGTGTGTGTGTGTGTGTGTTGTGTTGTGTGTGTAAGGTGCATAAATTCGTGCATGGGTGGGGTTCGGCCAGCCTGGCCAGGGGGAGGAGCCATGGGCGGTTGGCTGGCCTGCTTGCTGGCCAAATTCCTGGTCAAGGAGACAATTTGCATATTAGCCTTTTATTATATAGGATAGACACTGAATGACCAGATTATTATGCATTCAGAGATCATAATAATCTGGCCACAATAATAATGTGGGCATTCTCATGTGGACAATGATGCATGGAATTGTAACCAAATATTTCTTGTCCATGAATTGCTCAAAACAGGACATAGAAATCACCTAAGGCATCCTTCCCTCCATACTGAGAAATGGACGAACAGTGAGGGTTCCTTCCTTAATTTATTCTCAGTGTCTTCAGTACAGAGGCCAGGCATCATTTACTGAAGAGCACACATAGTCACTGGAAAGCATTTCATTTCTGGGGCATAGAGAAAAAGGTAGACTTTTCAAAAATGTTTTTGTTACTGAATCACAACTTGGGTTTAGATGTTGGAAATGTGTGAGCTACTCTGAGGAAAAATGGAAATTTCTGTGCTCAAGTACCTGTTAATAGTATCTAATACTAGACAACGCCACGTACTCAAATGAAAGCCAATCAAAGAAAGAAATAACCAAAACAAGGTAAACCCTTGGCTTAACCTTATCAAGTCTGTATCAAACATGAAGGCCTATATAGACTTCGCTGCTCTTAGTTTTGTGCCAAGGTTCAAATCTGGAGTCTCACCAATTTGCAAATATTTTATGTCAATGAAGTTCCCTTTCTCATGATTTAAAAAATAATCTTGCTTGTTTCTTTTAAAGTATGATTTTATTGATTATTTTAGACAGAGAGGAAGAAGAGGGAGAGAGATAGAAACATTGATTGGCCGCCTCCTGCATTCTTCTTCCTGAGGATCCAGCCTGCAACCAGGGCATGTGACTGGCCTGGGACTCAAACTGGTGACCTCCTAGCTGATTCATGGATCCCTACTCCACCACTGAGTTACACGGGCTGGGCTGAAAACATCTCACTTTTCACCAGTCATGATTCTGGCAGTTAAAAATCAGGACAGTGCCAAAACCGGTTTGGCTCAGTGGATGGAGCCTTGGCCTATGGACCGAAAGGTGCCAGGTTCGATTCCGGTCAAGGGCATGTACCTTGGCTGCGGGCCCATCCCCAGTAGGGGGCGTGCCGGAGGCAGCTGATCGCTATCTCTCTCTCACCCATGTTTCTCTCTCTCCCTCTCCCTTCCTCTCTGTAAAAAAATCAATAAAAAAATATTTAAAAAAAGCAGGACCAGCTCATATTCCATTTTTAAGTTGGATTCCTGGAATGTTTAGGAGGCTCAATTCTTGACTCATCTAACAGGTTTGCTGGTGGAGTGTTGGTTCCTGAGGCTCCCAGGGAAATGCTTGCAGAAAATGCATGCCGGACAGATGCACAATCCTGTACAGTGGTACCTCGAGATACGAGTTTAATTCGTTCCGTCACCTTGAGGCGTGGGAAACTATGAGACGCTCAAGTTGTGGTAAACTGGTGGGTCCTGTGCAGCCGGCCGATCCGCATGATGACTCCTATCTCAACTGTTGCTCGTATTTCAAAGCAAACATCGCTCGCTCGACGGCTCGTATCTCAAAAATCTCCTATGTTAGGGCACTCGTATCTCCAGGTACCACTGTATTCTCCTGAGCTTCAGCCCTGGGTCCCGGGCTGGGCCCCCCACCCTTCTGCGCTGTGTTAGTCCATGGTGGGGCGGGGTGGTGTCATCATCCACCTCGTTCAGAACTGGCAAAGAAGCCTAGCCCTGCACTTGATTTTTGAGCCTTTCCTCGGTCCCACCTCACTTCCCCGGCGCCGACGGGCTCCTGCTCTCTTGGCCGCAGAGGGGAGGAGAGAGAGAAACGCAGGCAGCATGTGAAGGGACCGATTTAGGGGGCTGTTCCGGTTCTGTGCCATTTACCATTCATCTCCCCTCCAGGAGCGACAGCCCGGGGGACAGTGGCCTGATTATGTGGCCCTGGCACCCGGTCTCCTCTTGGAGTGCTCTTACTCGATTCATCTTGCGAGATGAAAAGCGCCAGGCCGCCCCGGCCTCCTGAGAGCCAGTGTCAGCGCTGGAGGGGACCTTTAAGACGGCCCAGGCCCCTGGCGCCCAGCCAAGACCTGGCCCCCGATGCCCTGGAAAGAAGGCAACACACGCCACCCGCGACACCGGGCGTGGGGACGGGTGAAGGGACCCTTCAGAGGCGAGCACAGAGGGGCCTCAGAGGGCCTTGGCGAGGGGAGAGGGACGTGTCTGGCTTCCAAAGGCCGTCCCGCCGCCCATGCCCGCGCAGCACCCTCGGATGCGCCGCTTGGCACAGGCCGGGCTGGGGGTGAGGGCACATGAGTGGGTTATTGTGGCGCACAGTCTCCTGATTCAGAACGAAGAAAATGGAGGCGCCCAAAGGTTAAGAGATGTGTCCTCACCCCACAGCTAGTTAGCGGCTGACCCCCGTAAACGCCGTGGATCTCCCCTTCTCGGATGACTTCAGTGCACCCGCTGCATCCTGATGAAATCTGGGTTTTATACAGCGGTTTTCTGTGCCTGGTTAAAAAAAAAAAAAAAGGAAGGGAGGGAGGAAGGAAGGAAAGAAGGAAGAAAGGAAGGAAGGAAAGAAGGAAGGAAGGAAGGAAGGAGAGAGGGAGGGAGGAAGGGAAGGAAGGAAGAGAGGGGAGGGAGGGGCAGGAGGGAGAAAGGAAAGAAGGAAGAAAGGAAGGAAGGGAAGAAGGAAGGAAGGAGGGGAGGAAGGGAGGAAGGAACGAAGGAAGGAAGGAAGGAACGAAGGAAGGAAGGAAGGAAGGAAGGAAGGAAACAATAAAATGCCAGGAAGTCATCCGAGGAGGGGAGATCCACAGCGTTTACGGGGTCAGCCGCTAACTAGCTGTGGGGTGAGGACACATCTCTTAACCTTTGGGCGCCTCCATTTTCTTCTTTCTGAATCAGGAGACTGTTGGCCACAATAACCCACTCATGTGCCCTCACCCCCAGCCCGGCCTGTGCCAAGCGGCGTATCCGAGGGTGCTGTGTGGCATCGGTGGCGGGACAGCCTTTGAAAGCCAGACACGTCCCTCTCCCCTCGCAATAAAATGCCAGGAACAAACACAAGGCATGACCCAGAACAATCTGGTAGCGGAGCTGAAGCTGAATAATGTACTGAGTCCTGTCTGGCAGCGATGGGAGCCGGGGAATGAGGAATGGAGGGGCTGCGGATGAAACCCTCAGAGTTACGGGGAGGATCTTAACCTCACAGAGACCCCGTGGCCGAGAAGAGGGCCTGCAGGAGGCCAGGGTCTTGACTCTGTCAATGTCTTCTCCCCCAGGAAGTCCCTGGCTCCCAGATGGGGACCGCTCTCGTCACCTGTCAGGTCCTGTCCGTAGGGAAGAACTGCTGGAATTCTAAGGCCAGACTTTCCTTACGATTCTTACTTTGGTCAAAATACAAAAACAGTCCAGATAAAGCTCCCCCCTCCTACCCACCCCCACAAAGGGGCCTTTGGTGAGGGCTGGAGCATGCAAGCAGGAAAATGCTGGCTGACCTTGGGGGTGGATTCAGAGTCACCTCTGCAAGTGGGGAGACTCCAGGAGGATTCTGGGCAGCTTGTGAGCCCAAGATCAAAATGGCACTGAAGCCAAGACCGGTTTGGCTCAGTGGATAGAGAGTCGGCTTGCGGCCTGAAAGGTCCCGGGTTCGATTGCGGTCGGGGGCATGTACCTTGCTTGAGGGCACATCTCCACTGTGGGGCGTGCAGGAGGCGGCTGATCGATGTCTCTCTCTCATCGATGTTTCTGACTTTCTCTCTCTCTCCCTTCCTCTCTGTGAAAAATCAATAAAATATATTAAAAAAAACAAAAAAACAACAACAAAAAAAATGGCACTGAACACCTTTCCCTCTGCCTTTGACCCAGCTCAGAAGGAAGTCCTTGCCTCTCCTTTCTAATTAGGGTTGAAGAATATGAATGTGTTTTTCAAGAATCACAACATTCACTGAAAAAGAACAAAATCACGGTGGAAATGTTTGGAAGACTATGTGGAGGTGTGGGCCAAAAAGGCATACTTTCTGGATGAAACGTATTCTTGAGTTTATGTGGTCTATTCTAGGCCTGCTAACCATGTAGAACATGTCTGAAAGTATCATTAGGATTACCGTTTATTCAGGACTGTGCTAACGAAGTTCCTATCCCCACGCAGGTAGTTTACTTACATTGTCCCCCTTTTTATTGGGGAGCGGGGTCCCCTCAGCATCTCCTCTCTCCTTCCAGGGAAAGCAGACTGGGGATCGAGCCCGCAGCCCGGGCAGGTGCCCTGGCCCTCTCTCCTTGGGAGAAACACCCTGTCTCCTGCCAGGTCATCTGCTGCTGTCTGCACGCATGCCCTTTCCCTCTGTCCCTCCCCTCCTTTCTGTCCCTCTCCTCTGCCACGACCTCACCACAGGACTGGCCTCACATCCCAGGCCAGGGCAATCGCTTCTCAGATGATTTTCTTTTCTTTATTATTTTAAAAATACATTTCTATTGGTTTCAGAGAGGAAGGGAGGGGAAGAGAGAGGTAGACACAGAAATGATGAGAATCATGGACCAGCTGCCTCCTGCAGACCCCCTACTGTGGATCGAGCCCGCAGCCAGGCATGTGCCCTTGACTGGAATTGAACCTGGGACCCTTCAGTCCGCAGGCCCATGCTCCATCCACTGAGCCAAGCCAGCCAGGGCTCTCATCTGACTTTTAGACAGGATGACACAGGGTCTGAGGGGACTGCAGCTCAGTATTGTCGTGCTGGGGCCTGCCAGGATGGCCTGGGGTTCTTCCTGGGGAGCCGGCTGAAGCGACCCAGGTACCAGCTTTCTGAGGCCGGACTATTCTCTCTTCTTTGCACTCTTGCAGCCCCCGTAGCTCACAATGAATCCCCCCCTTTTGGCTTTAATTAGTTGATTTTCCTCTTTGTAAACAGAAGAACCATTTTGCATATATACTTGTAGGGAAGGGAAGAGCTAAAGAAAGTCACATAACCACTAAGATGTGTATGGAAAATCCACATTTTAAAGTGTTGCTTCTATTGTTGATTACATGTCAGAATGTTCATCTTTTAAAAAATGTGGTGTCTTATATTTTATTTCTGTAGTTAAACCAACTCCAGTGCCAGAAATAAAAGGGGTCGCCCTTGGCTACCGGGAGAAAACACTCTATTATTCATGTGAAGGTGTAAATGGAAGCCCAGGACATAAAATTCGGATTACTCCTTCTAGTGAAAGATGGGGTGGCAAGCGCATGTCAAAAATGTGGTTGTTTGCACTTGAAAGGGATTTCGCTGTGCTTTTTTTGGTGTCTTCAAAACACATTTTTTCTTTATTATTCCGCAATAAAAACTCAAGGCTACTCTATTCCTTTCCCAAGAGTTTCTGAATAGCATACTTGGCTTAAAATAGTCCCTTAGAGAGTAGGCCAGTAGTTGGACACAGATATTGAAGAGTGTTGGCCAATTCTTCCATTTCCATTTTTGTGAACTTGCAAATATATTTCTGCGTATGAACCTTCAGTCTAAAGTGAATGTTGGGGAAATTAAATATCATTAATAATTCAGTAAGTACAATGCATAATTTTATCCTTTACAAGATAACCCGCTGACATTGCTGTAGTCAGTCAGATGCACTTAAATAGGTATGATTTCAGAGAGCCTAGATTTAAGAGCCCGTTCATACTTCTGTTTACCTTCTGAAAAGACACACCAGATTTTTTTATGAAAATAACAAAGATTCTGATAGACATGTAACGTGAACATATAACTTTGGAGCCATCCCTTTCATTGTATGCTTTTTTTTTTTTTCAAAGAGGAAGGGAGAGGGAGAAAGAGAGAGAAACATCAATGACAAGAGAGAGTTATTGATTGGCTGCCTTCTGCATGTCCTACACCAGGTATCAAACCTGCAACTTGGGCATATGCCCTGACCGAGAACTGAAGGGTGACCTCCTGGTTCATAGGTTGATGTTCAACCACTGAGCCATGCTGGCCGGGCTGCCTACTTCTTAGGTTGTTCTCGGACTGCTACAGACGTGGACAAAATATCGGACAGATCTCCACTTCTGCTCAGCAGAGCTTGGAAGGAATGAGCAGTACATTTGCTGGTAACCATCCCAATCCCCTCCTTTGTAGAGAGAATGTTTGGTAAAGGGAATTGTGAGTTTAACCGAGTAAATAAAACATGATCGCTCAATGCCTCCTGCCCAATTTTCCTTTCATTAGATACACAATTATTTTCATTCACTCCCCAAAGTCTCCACTATTGAAGAGATGAGTCAACTCCAGACTGAAGCGTGTGAAAGGCATCTAAGCACAAAGAAAAGGAGTGATTTCACATTTCTGAGAGCCATTGTATTGCCTCCGGAGTGAGTTTTCCTTTAATATAAACAGATATAACATTTTGAAATTTAATATAAGTTAGGTAAAAGCAAGTGGCATTATAGTGTATAGAACATCTAGAGGCAAATAAAACATCCAAAGTATATATGTAGATGTACTTCTCTCCATTTATCTATATCAATTTTAGAGAGAGGGGGAGGAAGGAAGAGAGAGAGAGAGAGAAACATCGATGTGAAAGAGATACATTGATTGATTACCTCCCTTGTGCACCCCGACTTGGGATCAAACCCACAACCTAGGTATGCGCCCTGCCTGGGAATCAAATTGGCACCCTCTGGTACATAGGACAACCCTCTAACCAACTGAGCCACATCAGCCAGGGCCTTCTCTTCATTTTAATGCTACTCAATTAAAAAAAAAAAAAACAAAAAAAAACCTGCTAGAGGTTCTCAACCTGTGGGTCACCTAAGACCATTGGAAAACACAGATATTTACATTATGGTTCATCAGCAGTAGCAAATGACAGGAAATAGCAACAAAAATAATTTTATGGTTGGGGTCACCACCATATGAGGGACTGTATTAAAGGGTCGCGGCCTTAGAAAGGTGGAGAACCACTGCCCTATACCCTAAAAAAGAATAAAGGGGATCCACGATACCTTTGAAAGGGAATTTTATTATAAAATAAAAATTCATAACATTTTGAAAGTATATATTATCCATATTATTTAAATTGATCATGGATATTAACATTAAAATAAAATTATAAATACATATATTTTTTTCAAGAGATAAAACATTTTGAAATCTAAATTATTTCATTATAAGAAGCTTATGTGCTATCTAATTTATGGAATGACTCGGAAACAGTGTTTTAGGAACTAATATATTATGTCGTGAGGGAATCTTGGATCAATTGATTGTCCTCACAGGGTTATGGGCTGGACTTTCAGAAATTGTGTCCTGGCCTAAGTCTAAGAAATAGGCTGTAAAGCTTAAGGAGGGAGCCGTCAGCCTAAGAACCCACAGCAGACCGGGTACTGGTAGACTCATCCATCATTCTCTAAATAAAAAGGGACTGTGTCTTTGGCTAATCATTTTAAGGGACAATAATGCAGTGTTCGCCTGAATAAATGAACGCCCTTGGACCAAATGAAGGAGGACAGGTGAGAGGTACAAGGGTCTACACCAAGCTCTTCCTCCCCTGACGGTGGTCAGCAACGGTGTCCACTCTTGGCTGTCCGGTAACTGCCAGGTGCCAAGGACCTCCATGGTGCCCGCCTGTATTATCTCACTGAATCCTTTGCACAAGCTTATGGGGAATGGTGTTTTATGAGCAATATAAACAATAAGGCAGTTAATAGCGGGACTTGGATTAAATGTGGCAGGGCTATGTTTTTGTGTGTGTTTTTTTTTTAAGAAATCAAGAAGAGTATCTATTTTTTATTTTATGGTTGACAGTAACAATAGTAATTTTTAATGCAAGAATCCAATAACGGATCCAATAAAAACATTAAAATAAATGGAAAGGATTCACAAAAGACAAATGTCTCTGTGTTCACAGGACATGAGATCCTGTGGACTTTTTTAAACAGTAGCTGCTATTTACATTAGTTCGTTTTAAGAAATAAAACGACTTATTCTTGAATCCCTGGCAGTTTAAGAAAATGAAGTAAATCTTATGAAAAGTCCACCAAACTCTCTGTGTATTTTCCATTACTGTTACCGTCGCTATTGCATTAACGTGTAATGTAGTCCCAAAAGTGTTCACTAAAAAATCAAGAGGATGTTTGGCTTGAACTAGTACTTTCAGTGCGAAACGTTTTCTTTTCCTCGGGGTCTTCACTCAGAGTTTTTGAAATCACTGAGGTTCTTGTCTGACTCTAGCACTGGTCCTCCCGACTGCTCCGCTCCAGACTAGACGGGTGTTTTCAGCCTTTGCTTCCTTCCCCCCAGTTCACCCCCCACCCTTCCTGATGGTGCTCTACCCTACACTCCACAGCCCCAGAGCATACCAATGGATGGTTTACGCGGGTGTCAGCTGATATCCCCGGAGTCTTTACTGTGCCCCTAACCTTGTTCTAAAGCTCTCTCCCCTCTGTGCGAGACAGAGGACAGAGCATCCACAGCAGTGGTTCTCAACCTGTGGGTCGCGACCTCTTTGGGGGTCGAACGACCCTTTCACAGGGGTCGCCTAAGACCACCGGAAAATGCAGACATTTATATCACGATGCATCACAGTAGCAAAATGTCATGATTGGGGGTCACCACCCCATGAGGAACTGTATGCAAGTGTCGTGGCCTTAGGAAGGTTGAGAACCACTGATCCACAGGATGGCTCAGAAGGAGGACTAAGAAGGAATCTGTGACGTGCTGACTTATGTCCAAGTCCTAACGCCCAGCACCTCAGTCTGAGACTGTGTTTGAAGACAGGGCCTTTAAAGAGGCAATTAAAGCAGGCCCAATCCACGGTGACTGGCGTCCTTCTGAGAAGAGGCAATGTCAGCTCAGACCGGGGTGGAGGGAAGGGCAGAGGGAGGCACAGGAAAGGGACGATATTTATAAGTCCAGGAGCAAGGCCTCAGAGAAGCTAACCCTGCTGAGAGTTCCAGCCAAAGCTTCCAGCATGCCCTGACTGGTGTGGCTCAGTGGATAGAGTGTCAGCCTGCGGACTGGAGGGCCCCAGGTTCGATTCCGGTCAAGGGCGTGTACCTTGGTTGCAGGCACATCCCCAGTAGGAGGTGTGCAAGAGGCAACTGATCAATGTTTCTTTCCCATCGATGTTTCTAACTCTCCATCCCTCTTTCTTCCTCTCTATAACAAATCAATAAAATACATTTAAAAAATATATATACAGTGGTACCTCGAGATACGAGTGCCCTAACATATGAGATGTTTGAGATACGAGCAGTCGAGCGAGCGATTTTTGCTTTGAAATACGAGCAACATTTGAGGTAGGAGTCATCGCGAGGATTGGCCAGCTGCACACGACCCACTGGAGCGTCTCATAGTTTCCCACGCCTCAAGGTTACAGAACGAATTAAACTCGTATCTCGAGGTACCACTGTATTTCTTCCAGCACGCAGAATGGTGAGGGAATAAATGATGTTGTTTAAGCCACCCCATCTGCAGTACTTTCATGGCAGCCCACGCTAAATAAAAGGGATTTGCTGGAATCAGGCCTTGGAGGGATGAGCAGAATAAATTTATTCCACATTCCCTGTGCCTCGTATTGATTGGAGATTACATCTAAATAGGTCGAATGGTTATTAGCCAGATATATTGCGGGCTGCATCCCAAGCTCTTGAACGGGAGGCAGGGGAAGTGTGGCGTCAACAGTCCAACCCAGGACATTTCTTATTTCGGTTGACCAGTAAAGACCACCAAATGTTTTTTGTGCTCAGACAAATAAGAAAACGACTATAAAGTAAAAATGTGTGGACCTATAACCATTGATTACCCAATAAAAAAGCAGAGGGAAACACAAGACCCGAAGAATCAATGAGAATCAAATGCCAGCACGGCGGGGGTCAGTAGAGGTGAAATGCCAATGAGCGGATGGGAGAGGAGAGTTGTTCTGTGACCCCGTGTTCCAGGGAAGGCCACTGCTTCAGAGATGAAATTGATCCCCGAGAAGTGCTCTTCTGTCTTTGACCCGTGGGATTCATTGTCGCAGGGCAAGGTCACCTCATCTGTCTCCGCTGGCTTTTCCAGGAGACTTCCCAGAGTGCCTTGAAACCTCTGTTAGGTGGGACTGCATCTCTTTGGTAGGAAGCGAGATAACTAACTTTGATGTGTCTTTTTTAAAAAAAATGTGTATTTTTATTGATTTCAGAGAGGAAGGGAGAGGGAGAGGGATAGGAACATCAATAATGAGAGAGAATCATTGATCCACTACCTCCTGCATACCTTTTATTGGGGGCTGAGCCTGCAACCCAAGCATGTGCCCTTGACCTGAATCACACCTGGGACCCTTCAGTCCGCAGGCTGACGCTCTATCCACTGAGCCTCACCGGCTAGGGTGATCTGTCTTTTAGTCGCTCCGTCTTTAAAAGAGCAGAGAGCATTGCACCTGGCATTTTCCATGTCCCCATCTTCCCCTCAGAGTAGTGAATTCCATAGCGTGTCCCAAAACTCTGTTTCCATAGACCTGGGATAGGAATTGTATGCACGGACTCAGAACTCCCTTTGGAGAAATTGGTTTTGTCTAGATAACTTTTACCATGCCAAGAAAGGTTCTTTTTTTAAAAAACAATTTTTATTTTAACACCCCAAATTACAGGATTAAAAGTGTTAGTCACGTTGTAAAATTATTTTTAAGTTATTTTTTAATCCGTACTAAGATTACAAGTGGCCTAACTGGAAGAGTCTGAGAGGTAAGTGAATGAGCTGTAAGGTCTCAAGGACCTGAGCTTGGAATGTAGCGTGTAACCGGAAATGAAAAAGGCTGAGGCTGATGAGGATAAAGGGGATGAGTCCTTGAGCATGTGTGGAGTATTTGCGACGTTTCCAGTCACTGAATTAACTTCTTAGAGACTGGATGTGTTGATATCCATTGTGAAGCTCCGATAGCAGAGTGTGGTGTGCACCCATGTTTAAAAATTATTTTACTGCCATATCCCTCTTTTTATGAGCATCTAGTGAGACTCGTGCTTGAAAGAGGACAATTCACGTAAAGTACATTTACTTCTATAATTAACACTAAAGGCCCAGTGCATAAAATTCGTGCACTGGGGGGGAGATGGAGGAAGGGTGTCCCTCAGCCCAGCCTGCACCCTCTCACAGTCTGAGAGCCCTTGGGGGATATCCAACTGATGGCTTAGGCCCCCTTCCGGTGACAGTTTTGGACATCCTTATTAGTTAGCGCTGTCACACCTTACTCTTCACAAATGCAGCCCCGCTGACCACGTGTGAGTGGTAGGCTGGCCTTTCAATGTCGTTTTGGGTAAATTGCTGTTATTCCTACATGTGTGGACAGAAAGGAGCCACATGCAAAGCCTGACCAGCTCAGGGAAAGCCGGTGTGGTGACCTTTCAAAGTCAGGGGCCAAGAGGAACGATGCAGGAGGGTCCCGAATGAAAACATTTTAACTGCACGCAGCTGAGGGCAGGGGGTCAGGTCCGCAGCTAAAATCTTCCCGGAAAAAAAGTCAGTCTTTGCCTTCATTGAGCCTATTGTTTTTTTGTGTCTAGGCTAATATCCCTACCCCCACCCCAAAGCCTAGGCACCTCACCGGAGCAGAGACCACTGAGCCCCCATGGTTACGGTGACCTGCCAGTTGCTGACTGCTCTCCATCCTGTGCCCGCCGGTGTAAAAGCAGCCTGTGTCTATCCTTTAACATTTTTTAAAATATATTTTATTGATTTTTCACAGAGAGGAAGGGAGAGAGATAGAAAGCCAGAAACATCGATGAGAGAGAGACATCCATCAGCTGCCTCCTGCACGCCCCCTACTGGGGATGTGCCCGCAACCAAGGTACGTGCCCTTGACCGGAATCGAACCTGGGACCTTTCAGTCTCCAGGCCGACGCTCTATCCACTGAGCCAAACCGGTTTCGGCTATCCTTTTACTTTTTACCCAATCCCAAAGGCTCCCCTGCTCTGCTTCCTCCCGCCTCCCTCGCCTATCCCCAGTGGGCTTCCTGTAACCGATTGATTGTAAATGTAGAAAACGAGGCTCAAAACTGCCATTCTGCAGAGCATTTCCTGGGTCCGGGGAGATTTTGCTTCCCGGCAATTGTCATCAATTTGACTCAGATAAACTCGCAAAAACGCTGCACGTGTGAATGTTTCTTACACTGACAGATGTTTATAGCAAGATGTATCAATTATTAATTTACGGACTCTGGGTTTCGTCTGCGCTAGACTTGTTGATTGGGTGATTTCCTCTTTTAAAAATGTACCTTAATAATTAGAGACACCTCGTCATGTATAAGAGAAAAAGAAACAAACAAATGTGAAAACCACCTACATATACACAGTGGAGGAATGCTCTAAAATAAAATAATCTATAATAATAAAAGTGCAATATGCTAATTAGACCGGACAACCAGACGACCTTCTGGACAAAGCCACGGCTGTGAGGGCCGAGCCCCTTGTATGAATTTTGTGCCTCGGGCCTCTAGTATAACTATATAATTACTGTATTTTCTGGCGTATAAGACGTCCCCAAACTTTTCCAGTTAAAATATAGAGTTTGGGATATACTCGCCCTATAAGATGACACCCGGACTATAAGAAGACCCCTGACTTTTGAGAAGATTTTCCTGGGTTAAAAAGTCGTCTTATACGCCAGAAAATACAGTAAATATTCTATAGCTATTCACAACATGGTTCATAAGATTATTTACTACAGTAAGATACCATTTTTATTTCAGTGACTTTGACCTTGAATCTTTCCATATACCCAATACTAAATTTAACACTTACCCACAAACTGAATATACAACACAGTCATGATGTCAATTTTGCAAAAAGGAATTTAAATGCATAGACAGAGTGGCCCCCCCCCAACATGTATACAACACTTTTAACCGCCGATTCTATTACATTTTGAAAAATGCGATGCACGTTAATAAACACTGCGTTTACCATTACTCAGAGTGTGTGTATACGTTTTGGGGGACACCCCGCCTGCAAACCTAAAAGGAAATGCGATAGCATGTGACAGTGGTTTGCAGCACAGATGACAGCTCAAAGATTCAATTTCATGGACTTCCCATATTTCCTTAATTCTCCGGCCATGAAGAAGAGCACGTGTTTGGGGTAGTCAGTCAAAACCAACCCAGCTTGAATCACCTAAGGGAAAAGAATTACAATTCTCTGTTTCCCGCGTCCGCTCTGGACAGCCTCCCATCTCCCTGCGGAGGATCTGCTTACACACGCCGCTGTGCATTGATGTCCCGATTGCGCTAAGTGGGCCTCGAATTCCCCTCAGAGCGTGGAACAGGCATCTCGAGAAACCCAAGCTGCCAGGATCTGCATCTAATTTTTAATTAAGTGCCGTCATTCCTCGCCGGGACCAGCTGTCACCGTGTTTCCTCAGTCCTGTGCCTCGGTAAAGAGCTCGAGGAATGTTACATAAAAATAAATAAAACAGGCAAAGCTCTTCTCGCTTTTAGAATAAGCTGGACAAATAGAACCCCTTTGAAGGCCCCCCTTTTGGGATAGCTGTGACTGGATGCTTGTTGGGAATAATAACATACACACATAGGCCCCACCACCACCCCCACATCTCACACTTTCTTTATCACACTTTTTAAGGATCAGATTAAAACGCTCCTTAAAGAAAGCAAATGATTATCTCATTCTGCAGGCAAAGAGCCAACTCTGAGTGCTGCTCCAGTTTAGACTTTTACCCGTATTTCCCGGCGTAGAAGACGACTTTCTAACCCAGGAAACTCTTCTCAAAAGTCGGGGGTCGTCTTAGACGCAGGGCGTCGCCTTATAGGACAGGTATATCCCAAACTCTATATTTTAACTGGAAAAGTTGGGGGTCGTCTTATACACCCAGTCTTTTTTTAAAAAATATATATATTTTATTGATTTTTTACAGAGAGGAAGGGAGAGAGATAGAAAGTCAGGAAACATCGATGAGAGAGAGACATCCATCAGCCGCCTCCTGCACGCCCCACAGTGGAGATGTGCCCGCAACCAAGGTACATGCCCCCAACCGGAATCGAACCTGGGACCTTTCAGTCTACAGGCTGACGCTCTATCCACTGAGCCAAACTGGTCTCGGCCACCCAGTCTTATCTGCTGGAAAATACGGTAGGTCTTTGATGTAACTGGTGACTGATTTATTGGTTGGGACTCTGGCTGCTGCCATCGGCTTTTAGGCAGAAGCTTCCACTGCCTTTGGTGGTATTTCACAGTTTGCGATTATTCTGAAGGCTCTACGGTGGCTCAGCGGTGGAGCTCCACTAGAATGTTCTGATGTTTGCTCCATGCTCTCATGGCCGTGAGTAAGCCTGAGCAGAGTGGAGCGGTCTATGGCTTTAAATTACATCTTGCCCTGATGTAATCTCGTAACACATTAGATCTTTACTAGAGGCCCGGTGCATGAAAATGCATGCACTTGTATGTGTGTGTATGTGGGGGGATGGTCCCTCAACCTGGCCTGCCTCCTCTCACAGTTCATCCTTTTCGGTGAACTGTGGAGGATGAAACGTAGTGATAGCAACCTTTTGTTTTAAAGCTTCTATGAAACAGAGAGAGTAGAGGCTGCGGTGATGGTGATCTGATGCAAACTGTGCTTTGAAAATATCCCTCAGGATCCACCGTGAGGGCAGATTTTAATGGGAGGCAGTTGATCTGAGATGATGGGTTTGGAGGCTGTTTGAGATCCAGGGCGAGATGTGACGGGGGGCTGGACCTGAGTGGGGGGAAAGGTATCACCAATCCCTGAGGGTCACTGGTCATTCAAAAAGGAGGGCTTCCAGGTCAACGTGCAGAAACGGACATACGCAGTGGCCTTCTGGGGGTGAGGACGGCGCGGTGAGGAAACCAGCTGGAGTGCTGGCTTGTGCAATGAAGTCATCGTGTCATCCCAGGGGGAGACTGGTTGTTAGGAAAGAAGCTCAGCCACATGTGAAATGGGACACAATCGATGGACAGTGGGGCCAGATGGGCTTGCAGCTTGATTCTGACAAGGCTCTGCTCGGAGGTGCATGTTTTCCTCGGAGTTTTTAATGATGCGCTGAGGACTGGGGCGTTGCCAGAATCCATGAGAGGGAGCATGGCGACGCTCCCGGGAAGCTAAGTGACATTGAGTTTTGCCTCGTGCAAACCGCCGGGCGATGTTAGGCCAGCTTAGCTGCCGAGGACAGCGTCCTCACCTGCAATTATTACCGAAAATGCAGGGCCTGCCGAGACCAGTTTGGCTCAGTGGATAGAGTGTCGGCCTGCAGACTGAAAGGTCCCAGGTTCCATCCTGGTTGGGGGCATGTACCTTGCTTGCGGGCACGTCTCCAATGTGGGGCGTGTAGGAGGCGGCTGATCGATGTCTCTCTCTCATCCATGTTTCTGACTTTCTATCCCTCTCCCTTCCTCTCTGTAAAAAATCAATAAAAAAAAAATGTGGGTCCTGGGAGGGAGACCGTTTTCCTTCAACAACAGAATTCCTCGCTCGCCCTGCTGTGTGGGCTGCATTCTTGAATGCTGGTGAAAACAGGAAGATGTTGACGGAATCGGGCTGTGGAAGGAGAGACCAGGGCTTTGTGAGAGAAGGTGGTTAGTATCGTGAGCTCGAAAACACCAAATAACATTGCAACAAAGGTCATGGGGAAATGTCTGTAATCACTTTTCTAGAAGACCTGAACGGCTTTCCTTTATGTCTGTTCTACTTCGTAATCTGGCACTGATGTAATCCCATAACAAATTAGATCTTTACTAGAGGCCCGGTGCATGAAAATTCGTGCACTTGGGGTGGGGGTTCCTAACCTGGCCTGCCCCCTCTCACAGTCCAGAAGCCCTCAGGGGATGTCCTACTGACCTCAGTCTGGCCTCCCTCTGTGGGAGGTGACCCAGCTGATCAGGAGAAGGCTCTGCCCCCATCACCCCACTGCTGCTGCCACTGCTGACCACGACGGCTACGAGGCCTGAGCCCTGGGCCTCACAGCCGCTGTGGCTTTGTCTGGATGAATATCAGGAAAACATCCACCCTAACTAGCATATTACCCTCTTATTAGTATAAATAATTTTGTAATTATCTCTAGATAATAAGTATACTATATTGTTATAGTATGTTGATGAATTATTTTAGCAGCGTTGTAGTCTATAAAGTCAGTGGTCTGCAATGAATTGGACTACTTTCTTTTTGGCCATACAAATTTTTACTTTTCAAATTTAATGTTAATATGATAACTTACACTGAACATCTTGTGCATCATCTTCTTAAATGATGCATTCCAGGGACTTAAACATGTTGACAAAATGATAAAAACATCACCAAAAATTTTTAGAGGTATTGTCTACTCTCTAACATAATGATTTTAATTTAAACCATACTAGAAATGCCTGGGTACATGAGACGGTTGCAGGTTTGGGTATGATTATTTGAAGTTTTAAAAATGTAATAGCTAGACTTACATCATTTTAATTGTTATCCATCTGATAAGACAAAGTTACCTTTTTCAAAAGCTTGCCTACAGACTATATTACCCCTGGTGGGAAGCACATATTTATCTTATTTTTCATTTTGTCTACTGGTAATGTTATGAATTTGTATGCAATGAGCTGATAGAATAGGTATAGAGGAAAGTAAAAGACATAATACATCTTTTCATGTATTTCCCTCTAAAACTCCTTCCATAGCCCTCTCAATTTAGGGTGAAGTGGCGGAAATATTTTCATTATTTCCATCCTAGCTAAGTGCTGTCCGGTGATCACTATTGTACTCTTTAATTCATCTTTCCAACAAGCTTTCCTCAGGATCACACAATCTGAAGAAGAATGCGCAGATTATCGTAGGAAAGGCATCGTTTTGTGCATATTTGGAAGCAAAAGCGCATGAAGGGTGTGCCCTCTGCTCAGAGCATGGAAACAGCGGGCGCCTTGCTGTCTGCAGGCGGGAAGGAAGCCCCGGGCTGAGCCTCAGCCACGGCAGCCTCTGAGGCCAGCTGCCCTCCCAGGTGCCGTGCAAGAGTTGCCTGTGCCAGGAACATGTCACCGAGCAAGATCATGACTATTCCCAGGAAGCTGTCACAGTCACCAGGTGTGAATGTTACATATAACACCATAATCCCTGCAGATATTTAAAAATTACATTTTTATTGATTTCACAGAGGAAGGGAGGGGGAGGGAGAGAGAGAAACATCAATGATGAGAGAAGAGAACCATGGATTGGCTGCCTCCTGCACGCCCCCCCACTAGTGATGAAGCCTGCAACCAGGGCATGTGCCCTGTCTGGGAATGGAACCGTGACCTCCTGGTTCATAGGTCAATGCTCAACCGCTGAGCCATGCCAGTCAGGCCCAGAGATTTTTCTTTACAGAGAAAAAAGCGATCATTTGGAAACTAATACTGAATTTTTGAATGTCATAGAGATTGGCATAACTACAGTAGTACCTCGAGATACGAGTGCCCTAACATACGAGATTTTTGAGATACGAGCCATCGAGCGAGTGATTTTTGCTTTGAAATACGAGCAACAGTTGAGATAGGAGTCATCGCACAGATTGGCCAGCTGCACACGACCCACCAGTTTACCACGACGCGAGCGTCTCATAGTTTCCCTCGCCTCAAGGTTACGGAACAAATTTAACTCGTATCTCGAGGTACCACTGTATATTAATTTCAAAGAGGAATGGAGAGGGAGAGAGAAATAGAAACATCGATGATGAGAGATAATCATCAGTTGGCTGCCTCCTGCATGCCCGCCCCCCTCCCACTGGGGATCGAGCCCACAACCCAGGCAGGTGCCCTGACCGGGAATCAAACCGTGACCTCCTGGTTCATCGGTTGGCGATTAATCATTGAGACACAGTGGCCCAGCATATGTGCATAGCTCTTCAAGCCTGTTATGACCTGCAGGCTATTAGCTCTCTCCCCACTAGAGAGTAATATCCGCTTCATCTGTTTGTTCTTTCTACCACCGGAGGCCCAGTGCCTGGGACAGGGCTAGCGCATGCCTCTATTGAGGAAAAGCCCCTGAATCAGGATGGAAATGAAACCAGGTGAAGTTACCGTATTCTACAGCATATAAGACGACTGGGCATATAAGACGACCCCCAACTTTTCCAGTTAAAATAGAGAGTTTGGGATATACCCGCCCCATAAGATGACACCTGGTGTATAAGAGGACCCTGGACTTTTGAGAAGATTTTCCTGGGTTAAAAGGTCGTCTTATACGCCGGAAAATATAGTAGTTATTTGGAATAAATACAATGTACAGTGCTACCTCGAGATACGAGTGCCCTCACATACGAGATTTTTGAGATACGAGCCATCGAGCGAGCGATTTTTGCTTTGAAATACGAGCAACAGTTGAGATACGAGTCATCGCGCGGATCGGCCAGCTGCACACGACCCACCAGTTTACCGCGACTCGAGCGTCGCATAGTTTCCCAGGCCTCAAGGTGACAGAACGAATTAAACTCATATCTAGAGGTACCACTGTATTCTCCCTGAAGTCCATGCCTTCAGGATCAGAGGAGAAACACCTGACCCTCGTCCGTGGGCACCAGTAAAACAGGAGAGGTCCGGGCAGAGTCTTCGAGAGAACTTGGAGCAGGTAGGAAGCACAGAGCTTACCACTGAGAGGAAATGCCTTCTCCTGAAGTGGCCACTTCAGAGGCTTCTCGAGTGCTTCCAGCAATAGAAGGCGACACTCACAGTGAAACGCGTGCCTCCGCGTGGCCAGGTGGCCTCTGTGCGTGTGGTTTAAGTGGCCTCTGTGCGTGTGGTTTAGGTGGCCTCTGTACATGTGGTTTGCCTGGGAGAGCTTCCCTGTTGGGGTCCGCGTTCCCCGTTGTCCTATGGAGAGTGAGCACGTAGTCCACAGGAGACCCAAGCGATGCCCAGGCAGTGTGCTGGGCTGAATAGAAGCAGGATTAGGCTTCACCCAACGTTTTGGTCCGGTGGCAGCCTTTTCCAGACACGCGTGTTAGAAGGCTGAGGACGTGGGACTGTGGCCTTTAGACAATACGGTTCTTTTCCTTCGGGCTGCCCGCTGACCTGGCCACCTCCCAGCCTGGAACTTCATCCACGCCCTGAGCAGTTCTTGTCCGTGGCACATCTTGGGGGGCGGGGGAGGGGGGTTCATTGCTAGCCCTCGGCTGCATTGGTCTTCCCGGAGAGGTGGTGTTTCTGAACATCACTGTGGATACAGTGGTACTTCGAGATACGAGTGCCCTAACATACGAGATTTTTGAGATACGAGCCGTCGAGCGAGCGATTTTTGCTTTGACATATGAGCAACAGTCGAGATAGGAGTCATCGCGCGGATTGGCCGGCTGCACACGACCCACCAGTTTACCGAGACGCGAGTGTCTCATCGTTTCCCACGCCTCAAGGTGACGGAACGAATTAAACTCGTATCTCGAGGTACCGCTGTATTTTGATGTGTATTGTATCGCGGCTCCTGCACTTCCTTTAGAAGCTGGCCCTCCCAAAGTCACACTCCGCTACCTCTGACAGTTGACCTCGGACCCTGTTAAGATGGCTGAATGGAGACGTCGTGTCTATGTGGGTCTCAGAGGGGAATGGGCGAATTTACGGGCCAAGGCCTCTTATATTTTGCTTTTATTGCGGTTCTTCTTTGCAACACACATATGGCTGGTATTTATGATGTGGATTAAGCATTGAACGGAAACATTGCTGACCGTGGCTTCCTCACGTGTACAGTAAATCCAGCGGGGAAGGCAGCCTGGCACAGACATGTCGGAGCAGGGCGTGCTGCCACCGGGGAAGGATGAGATGCCACGAACGGGTTCCGAGGCTCCTAATTCCGTGCCAGGGGCAGCATGTGCGGCGGGAGACCCGGTGTATTTTGGAATCGGAGCGATTTAGTGAAGAGCTGAATGAGCTTCCAGGCTGTTCCCTCCTGGGCCACCTTCCTTTCTCAGCAAATCCCCTTCTGTGCTCGGGTGGTGCACGCTCAGGCTAAGGCCAGGAGAGTTCAGAGTGCCCAGTGAGTGTCCTGGGTGTGGGCACCTGCTCTGGGCCACAGGGCCACTCCCCTGGAGCACGTGACACCTGGTGAGGATGTCCTGGCTGGCAGGATGGAGAGGGACACGGTGTGGAGCCCAGAGAGCAGAGACCGTGTCTGCTGCTGGTGCCTTCTCGCCTGGGACATAGGTGGAGGCTTTGGGTCTAGATGTTTCCATTGCCCCGTGGCCAGGGAGGCCGAGTGCCGGGCCTCTGGCTGGCAGGATTGTTACTCTGGGCTCCTGGCTCCTGGCTCCTGGCAGAGGAGCGGATGGAATACACTGACTGATGGAGCCTCGTTCCTTCGTGCTTTCTCGCTTGTTCCCGGGAGCATTCGCACTCCAGGTCGGGGTGCTGCGGGAGTTGAGTAGGGCAGCCTGTCCCAGTAGCTGGGGGCAAAGGTCAAAGGTGCAGGCGATGGAGGGAGCATCCCTGGGACACTTTTGGCAACGTGACAAACACAGAACTGTCTGCTACTAGTAACTCGCGATGGCAAATATATCCTCCTTTCCCCTCCTTCCTTCCTCACCTCTTCCCACTTTTCCTTCTTCTGCCTCCCTCCTCCTCCTACCCCTCCTCCTCCCCCTCCTCCTCCCCCTCCTCCTCTTCCTCCTCTTCCTTCTCCTCTTCCTCTGTTCCCCCTCTTCTCTCCTCCCTGTCCCTTTATTCTCACTCTTCCTCTCCTCTCCCCTCCTCTCCTTTCCCCTCCCCTCCCCTCCTCCCCACATCCCGACAAATCCAGAACAAACACGGAATGAGCTCACGTCCAGAATGACAGCCACATGTCAGGTGCTCTGAGCGTTTTTGCCCAGAGGAGGCCCCGCCAGCCATGCGCACCGCCAGCTGCTGAGGCCGGAGGCAGGCTGTGGCCATGGGGAAGGCAGGGAGTTAGCCAGGAGCCAAAGCTGAGACCACGAGGGCCACACCGCCAGGAGGGGAGGGGCTGGTTAGAGAACCCGTGCCTCCAGGCAAAAGAAGCTCCAGAGCAGCGGTTCTCAACCTGTGGGTTGTGACCCCTTTGGGGGTCGAACGACCCTTTCACAGGGATCCCTTAAGACCATCGGAAAATGCAGATATTTACATCACGATGCATCACAGTAGCGACATTTCATGGTTGGGGGTCACCACCCCATGAGGAACTGTATGCAAGGGTCTTGGCCTTAGGAAGGTGGAGAACCACTGTTGCAGAGCTATTTGTCTGAAGTATTGGCCATCAGACATGAGCCCCTCCCACAAGCTGGAAGATTAACACTCCCCCCGCACCCTTCATTGGGTATTATAAACAAATCTCAAGATGAGAATAATTCCAATTGTACGTCAATTGTCATGCCCCGGGTACTCAGTGGAGCCCAGAGTGACCCTGGAAGGGCAATTCTTGAATCTGGGGTCCCCCAAACCAACAGCACACCGGGCAGAGAGACAGCCAGCCCCCAAGGTCACAGGGAGCACAGGCAGTGAGCCACGGTGGCCCAGAGATGTAGATGCCGGAACAATGAACAGGACCATAGCATTTTAAAAAATGTGTAAAAATAGAGTCAAGGAATGAAAGAGAAGGCCAAGGAAAAAGAGACTCTACTTATGATCAGGAAAGTTTCAGAAAGAGCCAAAGGAAGTCTATAAAGTAGGTAATGTAATCAGTGTCTGAAGCAGAAGAAGAACGATTTCTGAGGGATGGTCAGAGACATGACGTGAAATCTTGAGGAAATCATGGGGTGAACTTTAGGCTAACCTAAACCAATGTTGGCTGAGTAAAATAGCAATATGAAACCTACGGACAAGAATAAAATGGAGCCGAAATCGGTGTGGCTCAGTGGATAGAGCGTCGGCCTGCGGACTGAAAGGTCCCAAGTTCGATTCTGATCAAGGGCATGTACCTTGGTTGTGGGCACATCCCCAATAGGGAGTGTGCAGGAGGCAGCTGATTGATGTTTCTAACTCTCTATCTCTCTCCCTTCCTCTCTGTAAAAATTCAATAAAATATATTTTTAAAAAAGAATGAAATAGAGCTAAAATATTAACGAATACAAATGTAATATAGGAGGGAGCTAATTGTAGTTAGCATGTCCCTTTCTTTTAAAAGAACAGAAATTGAATACATTTTTTTTCTGATGAATGATAATAATCATTATTTAATGGTGTGACCTAGATGTTAGCAATACTGATAAAAACCTCAATAGTTTTAAAAAATATTATAAATTATACTTTCTAATGCTTTCGAATGCATTATCTTAACTTTTAAACGACCTTGCTAAAGAGGAGCTCAAATGTCCTGTCCATGAGAAACGAAGGGACTGTGTCACTTGACCAGAGCAACATGTGTGGGCCACGGAAGCGATGGGGGCTGAGCCTGTGGACTGCCTTATACCGTCAACAAACATTGTACATGAGCATGCTCTCCTGCAGAAAAACATATTCTTTGAAAACCATTTTCTCTCTTCTTTTATATAACACTAACAGGAAAGCTGACTTAACAAAATACCTTTTTTTTTTTTATCTCGAATGTAACAAAGCTGTGTTCTCGGTACACGTGCTTGCATGACGGACGGACGGCGTGGCCTTTCCAGAGCGCACATTCAGAGGGAGGCAGCAGGAGAACGCGCTGTTGTTGCGCGTGTTTGTTCTTTAACGTGGAGTCAGTCGGAGGAGCCTGGTGAAGACCCCCCACCATGTGCTTTAAGATGAGATTGGATCTCAGGAGTCACATCAGTAGAGGGTCTACACGACAGAGCTGAGGAGTGCATCTACTGTGGAGCAGGAAACCGGATGTGTCTGGCAGTGCCCGCTGGGTTCTGGGGACTGGCCGGTGGGGATCAGGCTGGGGTGTCAGCCCACAGACCACAGCGACAAGTAGCGTCCCCTTTTCCCTGCATGGGGACAGAATGCACCTTGTCGCTGTCCCAGATGGCCGCCCCTGGCCTCGCAGGCCTGCAGAAGTTTCCATAACCTTCTCCTATAATTAGATGCTAGGAAGGGTCCAAACCTGCTGAGTCATCTGTGGAAATCCCCCCCCTAACCATCGAAGAAAGGGTTTTCCAATTGAATAACGGTCAGGATGGCTTCCTTGGCCTTCTGGACCACCTTGCCAGGAAAGGTCTCCATGTGCGTGGCAGACACAAGCTCATAAGCTTCCTGCCTTGGAGACGGGGAGCGTGACCGGATGTGGACACTGAGGTTACGGAGGGCAGTGAGTGCTGGTCCGCCTTGGATTCACATCAAGAGCTCAGTAGCTTTCCTCGGGACACAGATTTGTGTGTTTCAAGGACTCTGTAATTACACGTGTTTGGTTTCTCGGTATAATTTGAAGTGAGGCAAATATGGAAACATCCATTACACGCTTTGGGAAATGATTTTGATCTTGTGGATGGCTTTTGCTAACTTGTTATATATACACTTTGGGGGTTCAGTAAACCTCATTTAAAGAGTTATTGTCTTGCTTTTCTCTTTAGTCAGGAAGTGTTTTAAGTGGGAAATGACAAGATCATACTTGCCCTGTGCCACATCACTTGGGTTTTATTATGGAGAATTGACTGGAAGGAGACAAGAATGGTTATAATGAGCCTGGGTGGAAGAGCACTGATTGCTGAAATCCAAAGGCGTGGCATTGAAGCACAGTGGTACCTCGAGATACGAGCGCCCTAACATAGGAGATTTTTGAGATACGAGCCATCGAGCGAGCGATTTTTGCTTTGAAAGACGAGCAACAGTTGAGATAGGATCGGCCGGCTGCACGGGACCCACCAGTTTACCGCGACTCGAGCGACTCATAGTTTCCCACGCCTCAAGGTCACGAAACGAATTAAACTCGTATCTCGAGGTACCACTGTAGTAACATAGGAGAAATACAAGGGAAATCTGGAGGAAAAAAATCTATAGAACTTGGCGACACTGAGGACATGGAGAGAAAAGGTAATAGGATCCAAGTGTCATGAATGCTCATCTCTGGACAACAGGGACATCGGTGACAGGGAAGCCACCAGAGTTTGGGGGAAGGTGAGGGTTAACTCTGTGTCAACTTGCCTGGGCATCTCTGGGCGTGTCTGCGAGGGTGTCTCTGAAAGACAGTGATGTCTGAATGGGCAGAATGAGCAAAAAGAACCATCCTCACCCATGAGAACGGGCACCATTCAACCCAGCGGGGGGGTAAGGGGGACTTCTTCTCCACCAAGGACCATCCGGGTATTTCTACCATCATCCCGGCCAGACAGAAGGATCGATTTAAACATGAGCCTGCTGTGTTTGGGCAAACACTGAGTCAGCTCACCCGAACGCCCAGGCAGGGCCCGGCCAGAGGATTGGGTGGCCTTGTACGGCCCGTGGGCTGGACGTTTCCCACCCTGAGAACCCGGGAAGGCATGAGTCGAACAAGAAGGCTGAGGAAGGACACGCTTGCTCTCTGCTTGAGCTGGAGATCCATCTTCTCCTGCATCCGGGCACGGGCATACCTGGCTCCCGGCTTCTCATTGGACGGGACCACAGCCCTCATTTCCCTGGGCCTCCAACTCACAGACATCAGACCATGGGACTTCGCGGCTTCCATAGTTACACAATAGCCGGTTCTTCATAACCCAGCTCTTTCTATGTCTCTCTCTCTCTCTCTTTCTCTCCTGTTAGCTCTGTTTTCTCTGGAGAGCCCTGGCTAATTCAGGGAAGGTTACGAGATCCAATGGGCACCGTGGGGTTGTGGTTTTTAAGACATTCAAGCAGAGACAGGAGAGGCAGTGGGTATGTACCCCGGGAGACCAGAGGAGATATCTGGGCTCTAGAAAGGGATTTAAACTTTCTTGTACACAAGAGGCCCCAGAACCCCTCCGGATGGTGTTTATTGGAACCAAAAGAGAACCCCCAGGACAGAGCTGTGAAGACCCACATGTGTGGTGACTGAAGCAGGGGCATCCAGAGAGGCACAAGGATACTAGAGACGGTGGTCAGGAAAACTCAGGGAAGAGAGACTTTCAAGAAAAAGACAGCGCCAAAACCGGTTTGGCTCAGTGGATAGAGCTCGGACTGAAAGGTCCCAGGTTCGATTCCGGTCAAGGGCATGGACCTTGGTTGCGGGCACATCCCCAGTGGGGGGCGTGTGGGAGGCAGCTGATCAATGTTTCTCTCTCATTGATGTTTCTAGCTCTCTATTCCTCTCCCTTCCTCTCTGTAAAAGATCAATAAAATATATATATTAAAAAAAAAGACAGCGTCCAAAATTAGAGAAACCCTGAGACGTCAGATCAGACAAAATCAGTAAATTCCCCCTTGTGTTAGTAGCATGGCGCTGTCGCAATGGCGTGATGGAGAGTGGGTGGAGGTGGGGCCTCTCGGGACCTATCCACGTCACGGTGGTGAGGGGGGTGACATATTTCAGTTGAGACAATACGCTTGTTATCCTGGTGACCAGTGAGCAGTCACTGCGGAAATGACAGGAGTGAACAGAGACTTCGAGGCCCCTCCCACCGCACCCTGACTCTTTCCTTGCCCCCTTCCTGCCAAACAGAAACCTGCCTGCTTCTCATCGCTCTCATGGCAAGACAAAGTTCTGCCGCTGAGAATGTCACTTTGGATCCACATCGGGAGCCACATGCCCCGGGAAGGCAGCCTCGGTGACACCGTCAGACTCATCCTGCCGTGGCATCGCCAGCCTCCGACGGGAGCAGTGGGAGGGAAACGTGGAGAGCAGATGGGATCGCAGGGGTCGGGAGAGAAGGGGAAAGAGATGGGGCTCTGGACCGGGAATGACAGGCCTGAGAGCAGGAAATTGTGCCAATGGGAGGCGGGCTGCCTCTGGCTCCTCCTGTCAGGGGGTCTGTTAGAGGGGGGGCTTTTTAAAAAAAATACATTTCATTGATTTTTCACAGAGAGGAAGGGAGAGGGATAGAAAGTCAGAAACATCGATGAGAGAGAGACATCGATCAGCTTCCTCCTGCACGCCCCATAGTGGAGATGTGCCCGCAAGCAAGGTACATGCCCTTGACCGGAACTGAACCTGGGACCTTTCAGTCCGCAGGCCGACGCTCTATCCACTGAGCCAAACTGGTCTCAGCAGAGGGGGAGCTTTGAATGGTCACTTCCTTGAACGCAGAGTCTCTAGACAGTGACGCTGGATTGGAGCTGCCAGAAAGGTCGGGGTGCTCACTTCTCGCTGGGCACCTGAATACTGAGGTATCTCCTCATGGTTTGATGACAGCAATATTAGAATTCCCATGTGCAACGAGTAGACGAGGACTGTTATAAAAATCACATGCTGTCTACGGATGATGAGTCTTGGCACCGTGCTTCTGGGAGTCCAGGCTGTTATAACTCCTGCCTGGTTCCACTCACTGATGACAACTTGCTAGAATGATTCGCTCTGCTGAGATCGGTGTGGCTCAGTGGATAGAGCGTCAGCCTGCAGACTGAAAGGCCCCAGGTTTGATTCCGGGTGGGGGCATGTACCTTGGTTGCGGGCACATCTCCACTGTGGGGTGTGCAGGAGGTGGCTGATCGATGTCTCTCTCTCATCGATGTTTCTAGCTCTCCATCTCTCTCCCTTCCGCTCTGTAAAAAATCAATAAAATATACAGCGGTACCTCGAGATACGAGTTTAATTTGTTCCATAACCTTGAGGCATGGGAAACTATGAGACGCAGTGATGGGTCGTGTGCAGCCGGCCGATCCGAGCGATTACTACTATCTCAAATGTTGCTTGTATTTCAAAGCAAAAATTGCTCGCTCGACAGCTTGTATCTCAAAAATCTCGTATGTTAGGGCACTCATATCCCAAGGTACCACTGTATTTTTTAAAAAAATAGAATGATTCGCTCTGGGCACAGCGCGTGTTCAGCTCCTCCAGCACCAGGAGACGGAGGGAGAAACCCTCATACTGTCCACGAGGTACAGGGTACTGAGGTCCTAGTGCTCCCCCAGAAGGCTGAGCAAAGCCGGGGGGAGTCCGCACGTGCAGGCAGCTGCTTTGCGAGCACCAGAAACAGTGTGACTGCGTCTGTGGGGTGGAGCGGGCCTCTCCCCATCCTGTGCCCTCACCCCCATCCTGGTTCATCTCTTAGGGCGAAGTCTTTGTGCGGAATTGCCAGAGGCAAACGGGGCTGAGTGGGGTGCAGAGGCAAACAGTGGATGCCATGGCCTTGGACTTGCAAAGTCTCACCCCGAGATGAATCAGGCCATTGTCCCCTTGTGTGAGGAAGCGGGAGGGCTGGCTTCTTCCACGCCCTCTGCCCTTCCTGAGGACACGCTCTCTTCCTGTCCGCCTGTCGTTCCGGCACGTGGACGTCACACGGTCCTGCCAGTAAAACCGTTAGACGGAGAACAGCGGTCCTGCATCCCGTCCCCCACTCCTTCCCCGCCGTCGCCGCCGCACGAGGAGGAGAAGCCGTGATCCATCTTCTTCTGCTAACGAGGGTCCTGCGTGGAGGGGGGCTCAGTAATAGACTCAGAGTGGCACCGCCTGGTGGGAGCAGAGCGTGTTCTGGCTGTGGGCTTCAATTACGTTTTCCCAACGCTGATAAAAAAATGGGGCACCTCATCCCGGAGGTGGGGTGCGGCACGAGCGAGCCGCGGTAATGAGCGCGGTAATGAATGTCTTCAGGGCGCTGCCTTGCCATCCTGCCCGCGTGCTTGTCCACTCCGCCTTCAGGAGAGAAACGGCAGCGCTCATGGAGGAGACATTCGGGGAGCCCACAGCGCAGGGTTGGCTTCTGCGCTCCGCACCCTCCTTCTCACTCCCGGGGACCATGGTCCTTCCCCGGCCCCTCCTTTCCCCGAGATAGTCAGATCTACCCCCCCTAGGTTTGGTGTGAGATATAAAAGGCACTCTCTTACCATTGTACGGGGTGGTTGGCTCTGAAGCAGATGAGTTATGTTTTATATATATTTTTTTACTTCCTCTGGATCTTTGAATCTGGTTTGGACCTAGTTTGCGCAAAGAATGTCTTTTTAAAAAATATATATTTTATTGATTTTTTACAGAGGAAGGGAGAGGGATAGAGAGTTAGAAACATCGATGGGAGAGAGACATCGATCAGCTGCCTCCTGCACGCACTCCACTGGGGATGTGCCTGCAACCAAGGTACAGGCCCTTGACTGGAATCGAACCTGGGACTCCCCAGGCCGCAGGCTGACGCTCTATCCACTGAGTCACACCGGTTTCGGCTCCTGCCATCATTTAAATTCAAACTAAATTACACGAGCCTTCGAGAGCCACATTCTCTCCCTCCCCCTGACCTCCAGGGCTGGACACAGATGTGGAGCTGGTCATGTCTCTGGTGGGAAGATACCTCCCCGTGTAGCATGCCAGGGAACTTGCCATCATAGCCTGACTACTACCTACCTCATGGGGGCTTAGAGATGCAGCAGGTGCAGCCCACCCAGCGCCAGGCGGCAGATGCAGGGAGGAGCACCAGCCAGCCAAACGGCACGTCGCCCTTCACATGCACCACCAATCAGCGCCTCGGAGGAGGTAAGGAGTCGTCTTTCAATGGCTTCTTCTTTCTAGATCAGCGGTTCTCAACCTGTGGGTCGTGACCCCTTTGGGGATCGAACGACCCTTTCACAGGGGTCGCCTAAGACCATCGGAAAATGCAGATATTGACATCACGATGCATCACAGGAGCAACATTTCATGGTTGGGGGTCACTACCATATGAGGAACTGTATGCAAGGGTCACGGCCTTAGGAAGGTTGAGAACCACTGGTCTAGATGGTTCTGCCCGCCCACATTTCTTGAAAGGACTTGCTTATTCCTTCCCTGCATACAATTAACCTTTCCCGTCACTCACCACGGGAAGAAATTACTGTCACCCCCTCTTCTTGGCTGTGGTTACAAAAATGTGTCCTGACTTCTCTTGGTTTCTCGAGGACACGGCAGAGTTTAACGGGAGTGAGTGCATCTCCCTGACATGGGTACCACGCGCGCCTCCCCCGGGGCCGTGGAAGTAGATGTAAGATGCAGGTGCGGCTCCAGCGGTGTCTCCCGTGTGTCTGGTACACAGAGTTCATGTTGAGGCTGGGTCCGTCCCACTCACCTGCCCCTGCTTCTGATCGCTGATTTGAATCGGGAGAGTTTCGGGGGTTTTCATTTCCGTTGAGTTTTTATGGTAAAAATAGCTACCCACAATCCACCGCCTTCACTTGTAAGGACCCAGTGCTGGAGCCAGTTCCAGGGTGCCATGCATATTTAACGTCATGTCTTCTTAGCTGCGTCTCATCACCAGCTTCTAATTTCAGCCTCTGCCTGGTTAGAACACTTTGTCAAACTTCTCTCTCACATTTCTCTCTCTCTCTCTCTCTCTCTCTCTCTCTCTCTCACACACACACATTATTTTATCCTCTCTCCTGAGAAATATGTTAGTGGCAATTCCCATGTTGGCAGTGAAGCAGTGAAAAAGAAAACTTAAAAAAGGGAACACTGCATTTGAATGTTATCGTTATAAAAACGAAATTTTTGATCGAATGTTCTCAGTGAAAGGGCACATTGTAACCTAGCAGAAAAATTATTACACAAAGGTTAAATAATGTCACTAATTAAACAAAAGGAATTATTTAAATAGACATCCCTCTAATACTTTTAATGTTAGTTCATATATAATTAAAGACTTGAGTTTTCTGAAGCAGAGAAACATAAAATGTGAAGAATTACCACCAATTGAGGACAGATAAAAATAAATAGAATATAACTCTTGAAAGGTCAGTGCTCTTCAGGAAAATATCATTGAATATTTGGACAGCTTTTTTTGGAAACATATCCATTACATAAATTACTCGGCGTGGTTGTGTAGTTGAATAACTTTAGAATAAATAACTTCATTCTACATTTTATGTAGAATATGCACATTTCCCCAGGAAGGACATCAGGGATATGATCAACCCAGGGTATCAAAAATGGCCTAATAATGGTAAAAAATAAAAAAATGAAGGGTCGAGTTGTTGATGTTTTGAACTGGGGTGATTGGAAAGAGGACCTGACATAAATATAAGTAGAGTTCTAAGAGAGAGAACTTAAGGCTGGGATGAAGTGACAAGTAAGATCTTCTAGAGCAGCGGTTCTCAACTTGTGGGTCGTGACCCCTTTGGGGGTCCATTGACCCGATCATAGAGGTCGCCTAAGACCATCAGAAAACACAGATATTTACATTACGATTCACAACAGTAGCAAAATTACAGTGATGAAGTAGCAATGAAAATTATTTTATGGTTGGGGGTCACCACAACATGAGGAACTGTATTAAAGGGTCCCTGCATTAGGAAGGTTGAGAACCACTGTTCTAGAATGACGTTGGGCTGCTGGTAGGAAACCATGTTTTGAGGGCCTAGCAGAAGCCGGCACCCACCCCAGCTGTGTTCTCTCTCCCCTTTCCCCATCCCTTCCCCTCTTTTCTATCCCTCCTTCTCTGGAGAGTCCTCTAGAGAGAGCGAGGCGGGCCACTCCAGCTCCTGTCCGCTTGGAGAAAAGCACTTTGCAGGCCCAGCTGCGAGCAGCTCAGGTCGGGGTGGGCGTCCAGAGGAGGCATAACTCTGGCCAGCTATTTGCGTCTCTGCTTACAGACGGCCATGGCATGCTGAGAGCTGATGTTTTCCAAGATGCCAGAGAGGGGGAAGGACAGCTGAACAGAGGACTACGTGGCCAGAGGAGGGATGGGGAGGAGCTCTGGGCAGAGAAGAAGAGATTCTAGTGAAAAAAGCAAGTAGACCAGATGACCTCTCCAGGAGGAAAGATATGAGGGCAGGGATGCGGGTCAGGGCCTGGCTGTGGTGCTCAGGGGACTGAGCATCATCCCACGGATCAACCGGTTCCAGGTTCCACTCCAGTCCAGGCACAGGCCCCGGTTGTGGGTTTGATCTCCTCTAGAGGGCGTGCAGGAGGCAGCCCATCAATGATTCGCTCTCATCGTTGATGTTTCCGTCTCTCTCTCCCTCTCCCTTCCTCTCTGACATCAATAAAAATATATTTTAAAAAGGAAGCAAGAAATGGTGCTGCTCATCACGGTGCCTTTGCAGAGAGAATTCGATGGGGGGGAGGGGAGGCGGTGGGCTGGTGACGAGGGGGAGAGGGCGTTGCTGAGAGGAGAGAGGGAGGGTTCCAGCAGAGCGACGCAGTACAGAGGGTGGGCTGTGAGGACGGGGAGGGGTTCCAGACAGTGTGTGAGGAGAAATCCATGGCAGAAAGAGGGGCTTGAGAGTCAAATCAGAAACGAGTTGTTTTAAATGCAGCACGAAGGCAGAATCACTGAGGGTCTTTTTAGGCCAACATCCGGGCTTATGGAAGCTGAAATAGGTTAACAAAGTGCAGAAGTGCTGGAAGCTCCAACATACGTATAGTTGGTGCTCAGCAGAGGTTGTAGGGGGAGCAGGGTTCATGCCTGGGCACCATGATGGACCAGGCCAGGGCTACTTTCTACTTGACTTAGTGGCCTGGCTTCTTCCCCTCCTGGCCTCCTGCCTGCTCTCACCCAGAGCTCACCCCATCCTGACAGGGCCCGTTGCTGACAACCTAACCTCTGCCCTCCCTCCGCTCCCTCTGCTCCCTCCCAAATATAACCACATGACGTTAAGGCTCTGTTCTGCAGAACCGCACGCTCTCTGCGAAAGTTAGTGGCGGTGGCTTAATCAGACAGAAGAGTCAAAGGACAGAAGAGCTTGTACGTACTACTTAAAAGTTACTCAAAACGGGTTCTTCTTTCATTTTCTGTCCACCCTCTCTCCACCCTGCCCGCAATCTTTCCCCCGACTTTCCATTCTTGAACCATAATTGGTCCCTAAGGAAATGTTGGCATTGCAGATACTCCTGGTATTTAAAACATGGGAAAGCATTCAGAGAAATCATGAAACGAAAATGCCTTGCTGAAGAGACCCCAGTGACCCAGAACCGCAATGCCTCATACGTTACAATAATCGGTTTTTTTTTATAGACCCCTAAGAAACGATGCTGGATTTGAAAATGGCAGGCAGTGTGACAATACTGTGATGGAGGTATGTGAGAGTTCCTGGAATTTATAGAGATTTCAGAGAGGAGGGAAGAGGGAGTGAGAGAGAGAAACATCCACGATGAGAGAGAATCATTGATCGGCTGCCTTCTGCACGCTCTCTACTAGGGGTTGAGCCCACAACCTAGGCATGTGCACTGACCGGGAATTGAACCATGACTCTCTGACCAGGAATTGAACCATGACCTCAGTGGCTGAGCCACTGAGCACACTGGCCAGACATGGACTTTTTAAGCGAAGAAATTAAAATGCAACAGAAAGAGCAGAGGGGGTGTGCAGACTCTGAGACCACCTGCGTCTAAAAGTGGGGCACACATTCCTTGCATTCGCAGGAAGAAATCTGAGCAGGCATCCTGGCAAGCACTTCAGCGCCGTATGATTTTCATATATTCTGTTGTAGTATGTGAGATTGCAGGTTTTCATGTCAGCTAGCCTCACATCCCTGCACATCAGGAATAAATTGAGCATGCGTCGGGCTCTCGAAGATAAATGGGTTGTGATTTTCCTGTTGCTGAAAGAATCAATGCCGAGAACACACCCTCTGATAGAAAGCCAGCTAGAGACGTCGGTTCAGATCTCATTTTCCATAGTCTTTATTATGCGGAGATGGTAGAGTCAACAGCAACTCGCAGACACGTTCCGCGGATTCCCAATGCCCCCCGGAGCGTGAAGAGAACTTGGCACCGAAATGACAGATCGGGACACCTGGGTGCCACCCACACCTCTGTGCAGCAGAAGGACGAGGACGTGAAAATCCATTGTGCGTCAGGCAACTGCCGAGCAAATCGGTTCAAGATTGCCACCAGAATGCGCGTCTCCGCTGTCTCGTTTCATGATTTCTCTGAATGCTTTCCCCGTGTTTTACATACAAGGAGAACCTCGAATGTCCACGTTTCCTAGGGACCAATTATGGTTCAAGAATGGAAAGTCGGGGGAAAGACTGCGGGCAGGGTGGAGAGAGGGTGGAGAGAAAATGAAAGAAGAACCCGTATTGAGTGACTTTTGAAGTAGTAAGTACAGCTCTCCTGTCCTTTGACTCTCCACAATAGGGTCCCGGGAGAGGTGCGGTCAGAAGGCAGGGTTGTGATTAGAGGCCCCAGATGTCCTACCCCACGTTCTGGAAGAAGGGGCATTCCCACAAGCTGCCGACCTCCCTGACCTTTGCCCTTTCTCCTTCCCCATCAGTTCCTCCCACGACGCTTTCTGAGAATATAACTGGGCTCCAGGGAACTTAGAATTTCCTCTGTTCGAGGAAAAACACCTGTTAAAAAGGTAACCCTACCTTCAAATCGTTCTAAAACATCTGTAGCGGGAAGGAGACCTATTCATCCAGACAGCCTTCGAAGAGCTATAGAAATTGAGATCTGCGTGCGAGTCGTCGGTTCCCCAGACTCTCAGCATTTTCACGAAACACCTGCCTCACAGCTGTAGCCGTGAGTTACAGCGAAAAGTCCCTTTGACTTAATTAAAAAGAAGCCTGTGCAGTCCACAAGCTTCTGGGACTGGGAGTGGAGCAGGGGGTGGGAGCTGGAACACAGACATTACCCAGCTCCTGATTTTGTAGGTACACAGAAGGAGTGGAGGTCTCTCACGGGCGTTTCACATGGTTTTCGCTGCTATTTCCCAAGTTGTGTCTCCTTGGGTGGGAAACAAGCATTCAAGAGGGAATCGCCACTGTGTTGGATGGTGCCTGCCTGTTATACTGGTGACCTTGCTGTGCAAAGGCAAGGCATACCAACACCCATGTTCAGTGTAATCCGATGATTTGTTATGTGAGTTGAGGGTATTTGTTTTCGACTTGGAGTCTACCTCAGTGATTTTGGGGTCTCTTCCTGGAATTCTAATTTTGTTATTATTTTTTAAAAAAGGAAATCTTCCCAGGTGATTCTGATGTGAAGTCAAAGTCAGAGGAAGAGTAGGAGGGTGACGTAATGTGTTAGGAGCTAAAGTGAAATCAGGATGAAGGCAGCTAAGGAAGGAAGCCAGGGTGTCTGAAGCTGGGACACCTCACAGGAAGGGTAACATCTGATTAAGAGAAACTGCCAAGGAGAACAGCATGAGCAGCTGTGGGAAGGAACACGCCATGGATACTTATAAGGAGCTGAGAAGGCTAATCTTACTGACCTTGGAGAGTAGAAGAAGGCTAATCTTACTGACCTTGGAGAATAGCAGAAGGCTAATCTTACTGACCTTGGAGAGTAGAAGAAAGTATTGTAGAAAAGGGATGGTGTCTTTCACTGTGCCCCACATATAATAGTTGCTCAATAAATATTTGGTGGATGAATATATAGGTGGATCCAATTATAAAGGGACTGAAGAGCCAAACAAAATAATTTGCACTTTTTGTCACTGTGGCTAGCATATCCTATACTAGAGGCCCCGTGCACGAAATTCATGCACAGTGGTGTGTGTCCCTCAGCCCAGCCTGCAACCTCTCCATTCTGGGACCCTCGAGGGATGTCCGACTGGCCATTTAAGCCTGATCTAAGTAAGATCGGGCCTAAACTGGCAGTTGGACATCCATCTCACAATCCAGGCCTGCTGGCTCCCAACTGCTCGTCTGCCTGCCTTCCTGATTGCCCCTAACTGCTTCTGCTTGCCAACCTGATCATGCCCTAAGCACTTCCCTGCCAGCCTGATTGGTGCCTAACTGTTCCCCTGCCAGACTGTTTGCCCCTAACTATCCTCCCCTGCAGGCCTGGGTCCCCCACAATTGCCCTTCCCTGCCGGCCCAGTCACCCCCAACTTTCTTCCTCTGCTGGCCTGGTCACCCCAATTGCCCTCCTTTGCAGGCTTGATCACCCTAACTGACTTCCCTTGCAGGCCTAGTCCCTTCCAACTGCCCTGCCCTGCCCTGCTGGCCATCTTGTGGCAGCCATCTTGTGTCCACATGGGGACAGGCACCTTTGACCACTTAGGTACAGCCATCTTGTGTGTTGGAGTAATGTTCAATTTACATAATATTATTTGATTAGATAGGATTAGATCAGATAGAGGTCTGGTGCATGGGTGGGGGCCAGCTAGTTTGCCCTGAAGGGTTTGGGGCCTGGGGAAACTTGAGTGAGGGGCCTCTGGTGCTTTGCAGGCTGGCCATGCTCCCTGGTGACCCAAGCAGAGACCTTAGTATCTTGGATTTATTTATCTTCTATAATTGAAACTTTGTAGCTTGGAGCAGAGCCAAGCCTCCTGGTCCCTCCGTGGCTGCAGCCATTTCTGTTGGGATTTATTAATCTTCTATAATTGAAACTTTATAGCCTTAAGTGGAGGACAAGGCAGGCCAGGGCTGTGGGAGCTTGCCTTCTTCCATCTCCAGGGGCAACTCAAGCCTCCTGCTCTCTCTGTGGCCACAGCCATTTCAGTTGGGTTAATTTGCATACTCACTCCTGATTGGCTGGTGGGCATGGAGGTACAGTCAATTTGCATCTTACTCTTTTGTTAGATAGGATAATAAAAAGCTAATATGGAAAGAGACCGAACTGCAGACCAACTAACAACGAACAACCAGTCACTATGATGTGCACTGACCACGAGGTGGTGCGCACAGAACATGGTGGGCATCAGCAGCAGGCAGCAGAGCATGGAACATGGCAGGTGTCAGCCGCAGTGGGATGGCGGAGTAGGTGAGCGGGGGTGCCAGACCACAGCAGCGTGCTGGTCGCTGTCATTGGGGTGAGCCTCTGATAGTTACTGAAAATTCTTTGCTCCCATGTGCCATGGTCCGGCCGGGCGCTCACACCTGTGGCCAGCACCTGGCACCAGTTGTGGTTGCTTGGCAAAGTCAGTGGGTGTGGTAGTGGCCATTGGCTCCAATAGTCCCTGATGGCTTCTCTACTTCTCCCTACTCCTGAGGGGCAATCTGGGCAGTAGCTGCTTGCACCTGCTGAAGGCACCGGTCCCGTGCACCCCAGCTGCTGGCTCAGACCCCAATTGCTCTCCACTGTCGGTGGGTATGAGCAGGGCTGGTGCTGTCAGCATGTGGGAGCAGTGGAAGTGGGAGCGGGGCAGCTGGCAGACAGGGGACTGGGAGCCATGGCAGGAGGGGCTGGGCAGGGGCACGGAGGATGGACAGAGACCCGCCCCTGTGCCCACTGCAGCCTCACAGCCCAGAGTTCCTTTCAAGGTGCGTGCATCCATGCACTGGGCCCCTAGCATGAGAATATTGGTTTACATGTTGAGTCACCAAGGTATTGCTACGTGCACAAAGTATGTACTGATGAAATGGTTGATATTGTTTTTCAAATTATGAGTTCCTTTAATTGTGCATCTTTAGTTTTCAGTGGGCCAAATTCAATCAGTTGTTTGTATTGTAAGACAGTGTCTATTTTCTTCTGATAAAGTAGTATGGAGAAACTACATTTTTAAAAAAAACAACACATTCTGTAGTATTCCCAGGAGGAATTTTATAGAAACAGAATTTTATTGCCAGCCAGAGAATTAGAGTTCCTCCAGGAAAATTCTCCTGAGGGAGAGGGAAACCACAGAGCTGTTCATGTAAGAATTCAATTAAGAGTGCGATGGACTGGACACACTCATGAACTTGAACAAAACTTTAAAAATTTGCTGCTCTGACAGGGTTTACGTTCTAATTGTGGGGGTGGGGGTGGGCAAGAAATAAGCAAAAATGGAGAGCAGGTGAGAACACGGTGAACTGTAAGAAAACAAGAACCCACAGGGTAGCAGGAAGCACCGGGGCAGGGGATCTGACATTCTCCTGTCAAGAACCGTGGCCAAGAAATGTGTTGCTGTGAAGAGGACATTTGAGCTAAGACCTGAAAAAAGTGGGAACCCAAGCCACAGGGAGGAGGGTGTTGGGGGAAGCTCAGCTCAGGCCCAGGGAGGGTCAGGTAAAGGCCTGAGGTGACAGTGTGCCTGCTGCTTTCTGGGAACACAGGGACACTGGGGTCTGTGACTGAATGAGAGGAGAGTGGCAGGAGATGTGCTCAGAGCGGCTCATGTGGGGCCTCCCAGGTGGCAGGAGGATGCTGGCTTCGTGGTGAGTGACGTGGGAGGGCTTTGAACAGTGTGATGGTCCTGATTGGGTCACATTTCTAGAAGCCACAGACCTCTTCCTGATGCTGTCCATGATTTTATTGACGACCCTGTATGGGTGCCTCCTGGGTTCTAATAGTATTTCTTTCCATGGGATTATCCCACTTCCTTTATCCTAGCTAATAAAAGAGTAATATGCAAATTGACCATTCCTCCTCTACACCCCCAAGCCATGCTCACAAGCCACACCCACCAGCCAATCAGAGCAAGCATGCAAATTAACCCAACCAAGATGTCTATGGCCATGGAGAAGCAGGAGGGAGGCTTGGGTTGCCTCTGGCAATGGAGGAAGGCAAGCTTTCTGCACACCCTGGCCAGCCAGGCCTCCACTTAAGGCAAAAACGTGTCAATGGCTGTGTGAGCAGAAGGCTTGGCTCTGCTCCAGGCTACAAAGTTTCAATTGTAGAAGATAAATAAATCCCAGATACCAGGGCCTCCACTTGGGTCGCGGGGAGGTGTGGGCCGGTCCGAAAACCACCACAGGCCCCTCACCCAGGCCACCCCACGCCCCAAGAGAACCCCCACCCTGATCCAGGACACCCCTCAGAGCAAACAAGCTGGCCCCCTCCCATGCACCAGGCCTCTATTCTATTTAATAAAAGATCTGTGGTGGTTTGCAGGCCGGCCATGCCCCCCTACGACTCAAGCAGTCTAGTTTTTGATAAAAATGGTATAGTTTTCCTTTTCCTTTCCTTGGGCTACAAATATCTTCAAGGTACCTTATTCATATTCATGTACCCACTGACAGTCAATGCAAAATCTGGATAGAGTAGACATTTACCAAGTACTTGTCATTCTATAACGTTTCACCGTTATCTGTGATGAATCTGAGGATGTGATGTCTCATAAGTGCAGAACCAGTGATATTACTGCGATTCCCATGACTGAATACAATTTCTGCATTTTTTTTTTAATTTCAGAAAGAATGCCTATATTGATATTTGATTTTTTAAAACATAAAATTGATGTGCCATTCCATCGATGGCCAGAAACACTTGGTTTACCATGCTGTGGTCAGGGTTTCATGGACAGGCATTTGGAATAACCTTGCGATTCCTTCGTCATTCATTGTGTGACCTAGAAGGCTGGAGTTAGTCTCATGATTAGGATTTGAAGGCTTTGAAAGGCCCTACTTACCCTAAAATATTTCCACTACAAGATTTCTGACTCCAAACCCCTACCTACATCATCAGTGCCCACCTCTGGGCAATTTTATTTTTAACCCAACTATAGAATGCTTACTGACCCTGAGCAATTAGAATCACTCCGAGCATAACCTAGTGAAGACCTAGTTAAAAAGTATGCAGGCCTTGTACCTTTCTTAGCCAGTGAGAAGCAGTGAGAAGCAGTATCCTATCTATCATCTGTCTATCTATCTATCTATCTATCTATCTATCTATCTACCTATCATTTATCTATCATCTATTATATTTCATCTATCTATCATCTATTATATTTCATCCATCTATCATCTATCATCTATTATATTTCATCTATCTACCTACCTACTATCTATCTATCTATCTATCTATCTATCATCTACCTATCTATCTATCTACCTATCATCTACCTATCATCTATCTATTATATTTCATCTATCTATCTATCTATCTATCTATCATCTGATTATCAACTATTGTATTTTATCTATCAATCATCTTTTACCTATCATCTATGTATCTATATATCATCTATCTTCTATCTATCTAAATATCCATCTATCTATATGTTGTCTATCTGTTGTTGTCTATCTATCCATCTATCTATCATCTTTCATCTATCTATCTATCTATCTATCTATCTATCTATCTACCATCTATGTATCTAATGTATCATCTATCTTCTATCTATCTATCCATCTAGCTAGCTAGCTATTAACCAGAGGGCTTCTAACCCTGCAGACTGTTACTAACACAGTGAGCATGCTTTTTCTGCATGAGCATGTCCCGGACAAAGGGACTCGGTCTGGCTGGTAGTTGGGAATGACACGCTCTGCCAAGGCACTGGCTCTGCTGATTAGAAAGTAAATCCTTCACCCCCCGGCCGGGACATTCCTTTTCCACAAAGGGCGCTGCCCGGCTGGTATTCTTTCAGCCGCAGGAGACCATTATCCTGGGAGAATGTCTCTCCCCTTTGACACTCGCTCTTAATCATCACCCTCTTTCTCCAGAGGAGGCCCTCAGGAATGCTCCTCTCTTCCCCACCCCCACCCCCCTCTCTCCCTGAGAGGATTGGGGGATTAACCCCGGAAAGCCCAGCCTCCTGGGTCCCGGAGGCAGCTGGCCCAGAATCAAGGCTTCCTTTCAGAGGGGCTGAGCGCGGGAACAATGCAGGAGGCAAGCGCTTGGGAACCAGCTTTGCTTCCAGGGAAAGACAATAGAAATTGGGAGGCGGGAGAAGGGGCGGGAGATTTCCTTTTTCCCACAAGCTCCTCTCCCCAGACCTTCCCTTTTATTTATTTGCACCGAAGAAAAGATGCCCTCCCTCCCACTCACAAAAATAGCCTTCTCCCCGGGAACCCCATCTGGGCCATTGTGTGGAGAGTCTGCCTGCCGGATTAAAACAATGGCTGCGAAACCATGGAGACCTCCCCATGCATCTTAATGGCCCTTTGTGAACTTCAAAGCTGACCCCGAACATTCTAACCCTGGAAGCCAGAAACCCAAAACGCTGGAGCCCTCAGCATTTAGCTGTCTAACATTTTCTGTTAGATTGCAAGGCAGGGGGTACATTTCCCATGCAAATAACACTGTACATGTATGTACACACTCATTTTTAAGACAACACTTTAGGACGCACATGTGTGTGTGTGCTAATAGATGCCTCTGGTAGGATGTGAGAATCCACAGAACTCCATTTCTGCAGAGGCAGAGGTGCATGCAACACCTATTATTAATGGACCTCCCCCGCCCCCTGCCATGTGGATGCTGGCTGAAGAGATCCATGGAATTCTGTGGAATTTGTCGTCCCCCTTTAAGGGCTGCAATTGTGAGGTCAGATGTGAGGGGCACGGAGCTGGGGGGGGGAGGCACATGTTCCTGGCAGTGAAAGGGTGGGGGTGGGAAACCCCCCTCTTTCTTTGAGAATAAAGGGAACAAAGAGAAATTCCTGGAGCCTTTGTCAACATAATAGAAAGGTCACTGTCAACAGCCCCCCTACAGATGCGGATGTGTGGCATTTAAGCTGAGTTCCAGGGAAGCATGGTAAGCTTCACAAAGAACGCGTTGCCTGCGAGATAATTCTGTTTCCCCCGATCATCCCGGCGTGGAGGAAATTAATGTACCAGTCCCTTTTGTTTCTCGGATGTTTCGTGAAAAATGCGCACATTCGTTGAGCCTGTGGATAGAGAATAGAATGTCTGTGGCTGATATGGAATCCACCGAGTCATAAATAATGTCTCTTTAAATTGGCCTGCGCTGTCTAAACTGGCACCTGGGGGAAACGGTGTTATTTTTCATTTTCTTTTTAACTTTTACTTATTAATTAGAGAGAGGGGGGTGTGGGAAGAGAAAGAGAGATAGAGAGATAGAGAGGGATGGAGAGAGAGAGAGAGAAAGAGAGACAAAGAGACAGAGAGAAAGAGAGAGGGGGCGAGAGAGAGAAAGAGAGAGAGAGAAAGAGAAAGGGATGGAGAAAAAAAGAAAGAGAGAGAGAGAGAGAGAGAGAGAGAGAGAGAATATGCTAGGTTGTTCCACATATTTATGCACTCATTGGCTGCTTCTGACCCCAGAGATGGAGCCCACAGCCTTGGGGTACTGGGCCGATGCTTGAACCAGCTGTGCTGCCTGGCCAGGGCCTGGCGAAATATTCTTTGGGAGGTATTTTCAGTGGCCAGGTGTTGGTGGGAGAAAATGGATGTGTTTCTGTAACAGCAGCTTTATGTACCTGTTGCCAAAACTACTAGTTAAGAACCCCAAGTGATGTAGAAGATAGTTCTGTTTTATGTCCCAGACCCAATCCGCTGGGCTGGTGTGACTGGAAGAGGGGCAGCCGGTGGGGGCACCGCTTGCCCGGAGCTGCCCACCTACACTGCAAGCCGCGGGGGGTGCTGGCTGAGCTGACACAGAAGCTCAGAAAAACATTTGTCCCCAAAGACCTTGGCGAGGACCCAGCAGAGACAGGTAAAGGCAGACCCCTAAGCCACAGGAGGTGTGAAGCATGGGCCCCTGAACACTGTAGAAATGCGGGCCCCCCTCCTCTAGGGGCCCGTGTTTTTGCAGACACCCCAAAGGGGTAAATCCTACTGACTCCAGCCAGCCATGACCACACCACAGCAGGTGCCGATGGTTGGGGTTTGGAAAGAGGCACGTGGCACCCGTCTAGCCAAAGAGACCCGCGCAGTGTTCTTTCTGCTGACAAACCTCCTGGGGCAGCGGTTCTCAACCTGTGGGTCGCAACCCCTTTGGGAGTCGAACGACCCTTTCACAGGGGTCGCCTAAGACTATTGGAAAACACCTATTTCCCATGGTCTTAGGAACCAACACACCGCTCCTCGGTGTAGCAGAGTGTAGCCATGTCGTTTACTGTTGTCCTATGAAGACTGTTGCCCATGCTACACCACGATTCAAGACAACATTTCATTTATTTGTCATTAGAAATAAATATTTCACAATATATAATTACGTATTGTTTTTGTGATTCATCCCTATGCTTTAATGATGTTCAATTTGTAACAACGAAAATACATCCTGCCTATCAGATATTTACATGACAGTTCATAACGGTAGCAAGATGACAGTGATGCGGTAGCCACAGAAATAATTTTATGGTTGGGGGTCACCACCCCATGAGGAGCTGTCTTAAAGGGTCGCAGCCTTAGGAAGGTTGAGAACCACTGTCCTGGAGAGTCTTCAGGCTCCTGAGAAAGTGCCTTTAGCAAGCGATGTTGTCACATCTAGATTGATGTCTGCCAGGGTGGCCACAATGCGGTGCCCAGTGGGTGCTCATCTGGGGCGGCAAAGGCCGAGCTCTTGGGGTGAGCGTGGAGCTGCAGAAGGAAGCCAGCAGGAGGCGGTCTACATCCGGGTGTCTTGCTGGTGAGAAGGCACAGCTCGCTTTCCCAGACGGCCACGCGCAGGTGCTCACAGCTGCTGGCCTCCTGACTGAGGCGGTGTGTGAGCTCTGTCTGCAGGAGCTGGAACCGCAGGGAAAGGCAGGCGGGGACCGGCGAGGGGAAATCAGGAGGGAGGATGAAGTTCAGACTGGGCAGCAAGCCCGGGCCGCTGGCTGAGACAGGTCTTCCGGTCCATGGTGAATGGAGGGGTCATGTTCTCCTTCCCTCCTCATCCCACCACTGATATACGGCTTCCACCGAACGAGCGGGTCCCCTGAGAAAGAGGGGCCCATGGTAACGCAAAGGAATTCAACATAACAATAGCATATGCATCATGGAGGGCCGTGGTTCAATGGAACATGCTGATCTGCCAAGATGTGTTATGGCGTGTCATGAAGGTTCAAGCATGAAGAGAGTTAGCTCATCCAGAGAGTTACCTGGCATGTGGACAGTGTGCCACAGCTAGCACATCCTGTGAATTACATGCCACTGTGTAACAAGTCACCCCCAAATTTAATGGCTTTACAATAGCAGCCAGATGGCTCATGACTCCCTTGTTTATACTTTTTTTTTCAACATTGTGCTGAAAGATTTTGTGTGTAACAGTTTTCCAAAGAGTAAAGGATTTATTTAACATTCACTACATGTTTCTTATTATTGTTAAAAGTGATTCTGGGTGTCCTATTATTATTTTTTTTTTAACAGGACAAGTGTTGAGAGATGGCTTTCAGAAAGAACAAAGGTTTTTACATTTTGTGTCCAATCAAATCCTGCTTCAGTTCTAGGCTTTTATGAGTTTATGAGTGTGGATGGTGATGTATGAAAATTATATGGTGGGGACACATGGGCGTTAGACTATAGATGCAGATGGTCAGTGGATGAATAGATGACACGTAGATCGATATACGTTCATCTCTGCAAATCCCTGGGACGGTGGCAGAAGAGGGTCATCAGGCACGCAAAGCTCCTGCAGGGGCTGAGATGGTGCCCACAGGAAATTGCCTGAGGGACTAAGTAGAGCCAAACGCAAGGAGGTTCAAGAGCTGGGCCTTCCAGTCTTGCTTCAGGTGGGACCAGGGCATTCAATTGTGCGGGTCGATCTGCCGGCAGCCAATGGGAACACTCCCTCTATGACAGTGGTTCTCAACCTTCCTAATGCCGCGACCCTTTAAGATAGCTCCTCATGGGGTGGTGACCCCCAACCATAACATTATTTCCATGGCTACTTCATCACTGTCATGATGTTATGAACTGTAATGAACTGTAATGTAAATATCTGATATACAGGATGTATTTTCATGTTACAAATTGAACATAATTAAAGCATAGTGATTAATCACAAAAACAATACGTAATTATGTATTGTGAAATATTTATTTCTCATTACAAATAAATGAAATGTTGTCTTGAATCGTGGTGTAGCATGGGCAACGGTCTTCCTAGGACAACAGTAAACTACGTGGCTACACTTTGCTACACCGAGGAGCGGTGTGTTGGTTCCTAAGACCATGGGAAATAGGTGTTTTCCAATAGTCTTAGGCGACCCCTGTGAAAGGGTCATTCGATCCCAAAGGGGTCACGACCCACAGGTTGAGAACCGCTGCTCTATGAGGTACTGATACAGGCCCTCATCCATCTGTGACCCCAGACTTGGGAACTGTTTACTAGCAAGAAGGTTAAGAAACTTTAGTGTTTTGAAATTCAAATTCAAGTCACCGATATTCCAAATATCCCCAAAAGTTATGAAAAATGTAGATGGTATCGGGCACAAGAGAAATTTCTTTACAATGACTCTTCATCTTGTCTTTCTGTGTTCCTGTTTTTTAAACTTATCCGTATTTTAACCGAGTCTCTAATTTTCACCCCAAAGTTGAAGTCATCCTTGCTCATTCAGGTGTACATTCTCACACCTTGATGTAGCGCCTTTCAATCTTGCTATTAGTATAGGGGCACTTGCTTTCTCTGAATGTCTTGCTTTTAGGCAATTCCACTAATTTAAAGATGGCAAAGGATTTGTTACATTGCGCAGATGTTTATATTTGCTGCGAAGCATTACTAGAGGGAACATTTTATTTCTACCTCTCATCTTTCTTCAGTGTCATTTGCTGTTTTTTATTTGACTGCCTGTGGTCTTCATTCTGAAGGTCTTTCTAAATGTGAATTGTGCAGCGTTAGAGATTGTTCCATTTTCTCGCTCCCTTACTCTCCTCAAGGAGATAATTCACCCTGGATTCATTCTAGGACATTAAATTATAAGAGGCTTCTGAGGGTTCACACTTCCTTTATTTCTCTTATTATCTTTGACATGAGTCCGCTGGAATGGAATAAATGTAGTTGGAGAAGGTAAGAGCAATGGTAGGTCCACAGTCCCTCCATTGCCTAACAAAACCCAACAGGAGCTGAAATTGGCAACGTTTTCATGATCATCTGGTAGCATCCTCACCTGTTCCGAGCGCATTCATTGGGAAACCAAATCCGAGATGACACGAGGCTCTTTATGATCTTGTTATTCCTCTCACTGAGCATAAATACTTACCTTTCATTGAGGAAACATTATGATATTTTTCTTAGGGCCGTGGTCGGCCATCTGCGGTGCATGAGCCAAAGGGGGCACTTTGGCACCTTGAGTGTGGCTCTTCCACAAAATACCATGGCCTGGGAGAGTCTATTTTGAAGATGTTTAAGTTTAAAAAATTCAGCTCTCAAAAGAAATTTCAATCATTGTCCTGTGGATATTTGGCTCTGTGGACTAATGAGTTTGCCAACCACTGTCTTGGTGGCTATTGTCCAGCTCCTGCTGGGAGTTATCTATAAAAGGGCAAAAATATATGATGGATGATAGTGTATAAAATACACATCTCAGCAGTTTTTAAAATATCACAGCTTCTAATTTCAAAACACACCTGGTCCCAAGTATCAAAGCAGAATTTTCAAAATAAATAAATAATAAGTATGAAGCTCATACAAAGGTCACATGTCAAGGATTTTATTTAACTCATCGATTGATGAGAAAACCAGTGAGATGGCAAAGCCGGTTCAAAGGAGAACTTGGGAAAGACGGATTTATTTAGTCAGGCAATCAAAGAGATGCTGAAATAAATTAATGTGTGTGGATCTACAAAAATGGTTCATTGCTTACACAATAAAAAATACTTATTTTGCAGGCAACAGGATTCTCCAAATTACCATGTAATTTCAAAGTAGCTGAACTCTAAAGTATTTAATAGCAAGGTCAAATACGGGTGCATTCTCCTAGATATTTGTATATTCCTTATATAATGACACCAAGAGAACCTGTAATTACCGTAAGCTTTATTTCCAAGTCTTCACTATACTTTCTCAACTTACCCCTACTATGGCCATACACAATCTCCAAAGTTTATTCTTGATAACAGCAACAAAAAGAGTAGCCTCGTTTACTTTGGCCAGATTCTTTACATGGGGGCAAGAAGAGCAGTAAATTAACACATAAGCCTGCTCAAGCATACAGTATTTTACAAATGAAGATGAGAAAATAAAGTTCTGTAGATATCTTTAAAATATATTTTATTGATTTTTTTACAGAGAGGAAGGAAGGGGGATAGAGAGTTAGAAACATCGATGAGAAACATCAATCAGCTGCCTCCTGCACACCCTGTACTGAGAATGTGCCCGCAACCCAGGTACATGCCCTTGACTGGAATAGAACCTGGGACCTTTCAGTCCGCAGGCCGACGCTCTATCCACTGAGTAAAACCGGTTTTGGCTATAGATATTTTCTAAGGGAGTCTTGGCTTGGAGTTGTAAGGGCCTCTGTTACTCATTCTTCTATCTGGAGTCTAGAAAGGCAAGGCCAAGACTCTCCCTTCATGAAATTTCACCGTCATCGTGGAGAAATCCTATGTCATAGGTATTCTCCACATTTTCTAAGGCTCTGACTATCCAGCTTTCCTCATCACTGGAACCTTCGGAGCAATAAAACAGGTTCCAGACCAATTTGGGGGGGTGTATGGTAGGCATTGGCTCCACATGTCAAGTAGAATTTTTATTCTTTAATGGTGAGCTTGTTACATCATCTCAAATAAAAATCATCTTCAAAGATGGCACTCCAGATATGGTCAGGGTTGAACATTAAATATTGATAAAATTATATTCAGTATGAAGGAAGGCAGCCTCTCACTGACTAAATGAAATAACCATATTTTCCTTAGAAGTGATCAAATAACCATTGGAATTCTGAGGAATTAATAAAAAATCATTACCAAATGTTTCATTTCGATCTGCAGGAGCATGGCCTACTAATTTGAAAGCTGGAGATAGATTTATTTGTAAAAAGAGCATTCTCAGATACTGATTAGAAAAGAGAACACCAAACATAATCCTCCATATATTCCAAAACAAGTAACTACAATTAAATTTCTCTCATTGGTTCATTTAGTCTGATGTAATTAAATTTCGTTTTACTTGCATGAAATTGTCTGCTTCAGCAGTAAAAGAGTGTTTTGCAAATCCTGCCTCTAACTCCAGGAATAATTGGTTGTCTAAGTCAGCGGTTTTCCACCCGTGTGCCACAAGAATGTTGAAAACGTGCACTACCTGACCATTTAGCCAGAGCACTGACCTCTTTTTCTAGGCTGTCAAATTAAAAAAAGAATAACAACCAACACTACAATAGCCATCCAGTGTGAATGAATCAAAACTATACCTACCTTTTTTTGCCAGTTTGGCAAAAAACAATGTGTGTGTGTGTGCTGAAGAATTGTAGTATTTATTTTATGTCTGCCATTAAACGATGAAGGTTGATATTGCTGGTCTGAGTCATGTGACTGTTAAGCTCCGAAGCTTGACCTCTGAGTGAGTTTTGTCTGGAAATCTTTGAGATAGACCTTCCCATGAGCTGCAGAGATCCCTTTGCGGAAGATACAAATCCATGTCTGTGGCTCACAGTAGTCTCATGCTTGGCTCTCAGGACAGAGCAGAATCCACTGATGAGACTAAATACTGTCTTAATCTCAATTACAATAACATCCATACATCTTTCAAGAGCCTTGACCACTGTGTCTCCTGAGGGCACGCATGTGTAATGGACATTGAGGAAGAATGCATTTCCAGGGCCTTTCAGTCCGTTCTGCCAAGCAGTGGTTAGTCTTAGGGGGCGCTAGGATCCCCGGGAGGGCTTCTTTAACAAGTAGGTCGTTGGGTTCCACCCTGGAATTCCTCGTTCCAGGAGTCTGAGGGGGGTCCCAGGTCGTGTCGATGTTGCAAAGTGGGGACCGCACTTGGACAAACACTGTCGTGAAGGGCGTCACCTCTGAGACAAGCGTCTGGATAGTGTCTAGCCTGTACGCATCTACCCTGTGACTTGATGACTTCCACGGTGTTGAGCTAATTGATCAGTTGAGCTAATTGAGAAATGTGGAGGATACCACACACTCATGGTCATTTCTCTTTTTATAAGGGCAAGGGACATATTTCAGAGTCAGTTGTAGATGTCAGAAAACCATGTTTCACAATAGTCTTTAAAATGTGGGCTCTGATCTTCAGAAAGCAAAACCAAGAGCTGTTGGAAGAGATTTTCACTGGTTAACAGAGGACCCCTGGGTCTGTGAGGTAAAACACCTGCTACCTGTTCCATCAAGGCAGCGTTACAGTGCTTCCGAATGAACATGGTGGAAGCTGGCAGGAGGCAGGGGGATGTGGGGGACAGGCAGATGCGCTGGCCAGGGTCCTGCTCACAGAGGACCCGTCTCCATCCTCAGCTCCCTGGGCATGTTGCTGGGCAGGAGGGCGCCGTGCTGTGTAAGCACCCTCTTTTCCCAGGTGGCCTGTGTCCAGCGATCCCGGGGGAAAGGCCTGGCCACTTGTGACCCCACTCCAGATGCTCTAACGAGCCACATGGGCCCCAGAGCCACTGCGGAGCGGCCATGGTGCTGTGGGACCAGAATGCTCCTTGTCTTCTGTCACCGTTCTGCTCTCTTCCTCCCGCCCCCCTGCTCTGGCCCCTGCTGATCCCCCCGAGGTCAAACTGTCTCCACCTCCACTCATGCGGAACCCGCCTCTGGTCCCGGCCTTTCACACGTGAATCAGCTTTGTCCTGTTCTGAAAGCACTAATTAAAAACACGCAGCGCAGCACATAGCACAATGCTTCTGCTGAGTCTGAAATTCCGTGTGGGCAGATTGTCCGGGGGTCAGAGCAACTGCTCACTGGCCGTGGCTAAGACTGAAGATTTCAAGAATGTGGTCATTTTAATGGACAGAGAGCCAAGTTTCTAGTGTCTGTGAATACACTATCTGACAGTAAAGGGTTCTCAGGCTCTAACAAATTAACTTGAGAATAAGCTCATCGAAGGTAAGCAAACTGCCAATGTTAACGTATTTCATTCACCATTTTCAGACTCAGGTATAATAAACAGAAGTAAATACAACATCTGCTCTGGCCAGTGTGGCTCACGTATTTGGAGTGCAATCTCCTATGACAGGAGGCAACCAATCTCTCTCTCTCTCTCTCTCTCTCCCTCTCTTTCTCTCCCCCTCCCTCTCCATCTAAAATACATTTAAAAAAATATTTGAGTCAGGATTAAAAAAAAATCCAACCACAATGAAACATCTGCAATTTGTTACACAAACTCAAATTTTGTTTTATTTTTTAAGAATTTTAATTTTTTTAATTTAATAAATCTTTGCTGTTCAGATTATTACAATTGTTCCTCTTCCTCCGTCCCCAATAGCTCCCCTCCACCCGGTCCCCAACCCTCAAATTTTGTTTTCTGTTATGTTCTCTTTCATATTCTGAAGCTGCTGACACTTTCCTTTAGAACAAGACCATACATTTCGGTCAAGGGTGGACTGACTTCATGGCAGTGGTCATTAGCTTATAATGGATCTGAACTACTCCTACATGGAGTGGCCAGATTATTATGATCTCTGAACACATAATCATCTGGCCACTCAGTGTGTGTGTGTGTGTGTGTGTGTGTGTGTGTGTGTGTGTGAGTGTGTGTGTGTGTGTGTGTGTGTGTGTGTGTGTATTAGAGGCCCAGTGCATAAATTTCTGCATGGGTGGGGTCCAGCCAGCCTGGCCAGGGGGAGGGGACTTGAGTGGTGGGTCAGCCTGCCTGCTGGTCGAACTCCTGGTGGAGGGGACAATTTGCATATTAACCTTTTATTCTATAGGATAAACACTGAGTGGCCAGGTGATTATGCGTTCAGAGATCGTCATCATCTGGCCACTCAGCGTATAGTTGAGTGACGTCATAGCCACACATCATAGTGCAAGGCATCACTCTCGTGTTTGTGGTGATGCTGATGCACACAAACCGCCATGCTGTCTGCCTCGGAAAAGTGTAGCACACACAGTGGTGCACAGCGTACGGTACTTGGTAAGAATGACAAAGCGGGCACGTTGCTGGTCGGGGTATTTGCTGGCCTATATGTTATTTCATAGTGAGCTCTTTCTACGAATTCAGAAAACCTTACTGTAAAGCAGGAGGCCCTGCCGAGCTGGCAGCCGCTCATACATTTCCTGTTTACCAGGTCTCTTAATTGCACCATTTTCTCCTGCGCTTGATTTCATCTCGTGTTGTTTTGTACAATAACACGCTGTACAGGCTGGTAGCCAAGGAGCATTAGGCTGCACCCTCAGCCTAGGTGTGCGGCCGGCTCTGCCATTTAGGTTTGCGTAAGTGCCCCCTACGATAGTCCTGCAATGGCCGAATTGCCTAACAAGGCGTTTCTCAGAACACATTTGTGCCATTAAGCGGAGCATGACTATATTCGTATTCTCCTGCAAGAACAAAATTGCATCCTATTAGGTTGCACACACAGTTGTATTTCTCTGCTGCTCATACGCCTGGTATGATCTCAATGACCTGTAATGACTATAACTTCTACCAAATTAACTTCTATTGTGCTGAAAAGTAGGCGATTGATCATTGTCTGTCACGCCAGCAGTTTGCCAAACAAACTAGCCAAACTCGGTTCCTATCACCACACATCAGTTTTATACATTCTTCACGTGATAAGAATGAGCACATTTAATATCATGATCCCAAATGATAGGATATTAAGGAAATGAAGGCACGTGTATTTGACCTGTGCTGGGTTTCAGTAATTTCTGTTTTCCTTAGAAATGATCTGGGTACTTGAGGATTATTGGATAATTAACTCTATCTAAAATTAGTCCAATATTTTTTAGTTAACTAAGGATCTAGGAAAGTATGTTTAAGCTGAAACTCTACAAAACATAATTACTGTTTATTTCAAAAAGTTTATCAGAATTATAATTCATTATAGTCTAACAAGTTTATATATTTTTATGATTTTAAAAATAACATAGGAGTAGCATTAGCTTATTTGATCAATAAGGCAGTATGAGAAATTTTGGGAATTCATGAAAACAATAGCAAGTATTTAAAATTAAGATATATTCTTACATAATACTGAACTCTGGCATAATCACAGGAAAGGTATATTGTCATGAGTTGTTTTTTTTTAACCAGTACTACCAAGACAGTATTATTTATCCAATGGTTCATGTTGATTATATGAATTCAGATTCTTACATAAACATGTTTCGTGGGTAGTAGTTCTTTTTTTTTTTGTCTTAAAAGGATATTACATTTAAGTCATCTTATTTTCTGGAGAGATACCAAGATGGCCGCATAGGTTGAACACCTAAACTGCTGCCTCGCACAATAATTTTAAAACTACAGCTAAAAGACGGAACGGACATCATCCAGAACCACAGGAAGGCTGGCTGAGTGGAAATTCTACAACTAGAAGGAAAGAGAGGGGCTCACGGAGACCCAGAGGAGCTGCAACAAACTGATGTATAGAGACACACACATAGAGAGGATGGGCAGTGGAGGGCCTGGCTGGCTTCCTCTAGCGGGAGGGAGACGGAAACTCCTGACTGCACTGAATCCCAGTTCTGACTGCACTGAACCCCAATTCCGGGTGAGACTCATACTGGGGGAGTCTGGACTATCTTGAAAAGGGAGGAGTGCACGAAAACTTAGGGGAGCCATGAAAGGCAGAGGTCTGGAGGTGCATGAGCACAAATGCGCGCACAGAGGGCTGACGGCTGATTGTCTGCTGGCTTTCTCTAGCAAAAAATTCTCTCTCATCCCTCCCCTGACAGAGGGCAGATGTCCATCATTTTGGTAGCAATAACCACGCTGTCGAAACCTCAAACCCAGATCACCTTTGCCGCCACGAATGGGAAATAACGTATGGGCCGTGCACAACCTCCGGTCAGAACCAAATGTGACCGAGAACCGGACCCAAACCAAAAGCCCCGGCAGAACCCCGTGAGAAACGAAGTCCACAAGAATCTCCCGCTGCTGGAGCGTCCCTCGGAGCCAGGGAGAGGAGTGCTGGGGCTTAAACAGTTGTACTCCTGGACCAAGGGGTCTTCATTGGCTTTGGCAGGTCAGGGCATTGGGGCTTCTCAGCAGAACTCCCAGAACTGCCGAACCCGATTCTCCAAAAATTCAGAAACCTGACTCTCATACAGATTCACGTCCAATGAGTACAGGTCATGCCCTTCTTTAACCCTGTGCGTAAGGAAGCAACCAGTAAGAGGGGCTCCAAAGGGAGCTAGAGAAATAGAGAGTCACAGGTAGTCAATCAGATAAAAGAATAATGGGATCAATTTGCTCGGTTACTGCCTTAGAAGGCTACGCAGCTCTATCTTTTGGGGTTCTCTTTCCTACAGATGGACATCTACAAGTTTGCCTGTCCCTTCAGAATGTCTAATGAAATATCAAATAGGGTTCTCTTTCCTACAGATGGACATCTACAATTTTGCACATCCCTTCAGAATGTCTAATGAAATATCAAGTAGTAGAGACTTTTCTCAGATAATTAACTATTCCTGGAGCCAGCCTGCTGAACAATAGGGTGAGGGGATGTAGTGTTATCCTCTTACTTTGCTTCTGAATTTTGATAACCATGACGAATGGTTGCTTCCATGCACACCAACGTTTATAGTCACTCCTCTGAGGGGAGGAACGCATACCCACCTCACATGAGTGGACGCCAAGAGAGGCTCAGGCTGACAGACCTGAGTGGCTTCGTGCTTCTTGGGATTAACTCACTGTTTGAGCAAAGAGGAGTCTTGTTGACAGACTAGTCCAGGATTAAAATCACTTCTGTGCTTAAGGGTCCTTGTATTCCACTAAGGTGTCGGTGTTAGTGAACACTGTCTATGTACCTGGAGGTGTGATAGAGTTGGTTTACAATCTTTAATTTAACCTTCATGTAAAGTGGATGGCGACCTTTGCAGCTGAACAGAATCCTGGTTTCATAGGAAAGGGGGTCAGTTTGTCAGGAAATCTCTCTCTCTCTCTCTCTCTCTCTCTCTCTGTGTGTGTGTGTGTGTATGTGTGTGTGTAGAAGAGATTGAGAGAAATTCTTTTTAAGGAAGGTACTGGCAATTTTCTCCTTGCCCTTTACTTTCATTGCTGCTTGCTTATATAAAATATGAACCATCATATGGTGAGTTTTAATAGAAAATATCTAGAAACTGTATTAGAACCAAATACCTGATATTTTATAAAAATAAATTAGGTACTTATTATTTTTGAAGTATAGCCTTTTATTTTGTGTGTTGTTGTTTTTTATCAGAAACAGGCACTTGCTAAATTATTTACTAACTAGTGACCCAGTGCACAAAATTTGTGCACATTAAAAGGGAATCAATTAGAGGAAATATTTTTATATTGCTATTTGCCCTTTCTCTATAATAGAAGAGCCAGAGATGAAAGAAAACTAGTAAAATGTATATGAAAACCTTCCTCCTGTCAGAGTCTGGGGCACGCCATGGGAACCAGAGTCAAGTCCCTGTCCACCCATGTGCACCTCAAAATTGCATGAGACCAGCCCCAGACAGCCCCGCCCTCATTGTGTGAGATTCAGACCCAGACAGCCTCACCCTGGTCAAGCCCCACCAGGCAAGAGGTGTGGCCTCAGGAACCCTGGCCTGGCGCTGAGGCGGGGTCCATGGCCTGAGATCCCCTGACCCTGGGCTGGGGAAGGGGTGCAGTTTGAGGTCCCCCAGCCTGGCACTGGGGTCGGGGGGCATGGCCTGAGGTCCCCTATCAAGCCCTACTGAGTGGCAAGCACAGCCTGAGATCCCCTGGCCTGACCAGAGCTATGCAGCCTCGGGTCCCTGCTGATTGCTCGTTAAGGCTCGTTAGGGGAACTCACCTCCACTGTGGGTGCAGCCAGTTTTGTTACAGTGTGATGCTCAATTTGCATATTCCCTCTTTATTAGCTAGGATAGTTAAATATAATGGTCTACAAAAGAAACTGTTGCCGAAACTGGTGTGGCTCAGTGGATAGAGTGTTGGCCTGTGGACTGAAAGGTCCCAGGTTCAATTCCGGTCAAGGGCATGTACACTGGTTGCAGGCACATCCCCAGTAGGGGGCATGCAGGAGGCAGCTGATCGATGTTTCTCTCATTGATGTTTCTAGCTCTCTATCTCTCTCCCTTCTTCTCTGTGAAAAATCAATCAAATATATTAAAAAATAAATAAAAAAGAAACTGTTGTGATGCTCATCAGCTGTTGGCTCATTGGCGTGGGTATGTGGATGTGGTATATATTGAGGGGGATGCAGAGAGGGCAGGGATGGCCCCAGAGGGAAGGCTATCCATGTTCGAGGTTGAACCAATAACCTTACGAAAGAAAAGTAGTCCCAGAAGCAAATCTTATTCTCTGTCCCACGTCATTCTGTTAGTGGCAAATGGCACCAGGATGTTACTGGCCATTGGACTTCAGTTCAGGGACCTCGGTACTTGAGTCCTGGCCACGAGGGAACTCAGGGCCAAGACTCAAATACAAGCAGACGTTTACTTAGAAAGCCACCGAGGCGGACGGAGTGAGCCGGGGAGAAGTGAGCCAGCTGGGCTGTGTGGGCTCAGGAACCAAGTTACAGCGGCAAATGAAGGGCCCTCCACGCTGTGGACCGAGAAAGGCAGAGAGAGGGAGAGAAGAAGAGGGGGAAGGGGTGTGGAGGGAGAGAGAGGGGATGAAAGAGAGAGAGAGAGAGAGAGAGAGAGAGAGCTGGATACTTGGTCTTGAGGGTTTTTATCTCTCTCTAAAGGTGGCGATCATGGGAGAGGTCTCAGGGGAGGTTCCAACAGAACAGCCATCAGTTTTCCAGGTGAGTCCTTTCAAGGTCATGGTTTCTACGGGTTTGCCCTCACTAGGGAGGGGTCATCAGTCGCTTCGGGGGGTCCTGATGTGAGCTGTGGTGTCACCCCGCCTGGCCTTGCTGCGTTCCTGGGCCTGGAGTTGAATCAAAGTGATGCTGCCTCTAGTTTGACCAAAACTCTCTCTCAAGGTTTTGTTCCTAAGCTTATCGCTGTGGGTCAGACCCTCATTGTCCTGGGGCTTAGTCCTTACGGGGGAGGTCTGCCAGGACTTACGAGGTTGCTAATGTCCAGCTTCCTGGTTCTGTCTTCAAGGGAGTCTACCACGTGACCAGTGATATGAAAGGTCAGTGATATGAAAGGTCAGGGGGTGAGGTCCCGGCCTACATGTGTCCATTGCTAGGCACCCAGCTTTCCACTCAGGTGACCTTCTATACCTGGCCCATCTTCCCGACTCTGCGCATGTCTGTCCAACTGCCTACTTCCATTTTAAAAACAATTTCTTCCAGGCCCAAACCTTTAGGCAGTAATACCAAGGTAATTGCAAATCCTATTTTGAATCGCATTTGTTTTACATTTTTTTGGGGAAAAAAAAAATCATTCTCTTTGAAACCTATCTCAAATTCTGCTCTTTTACACGGAAAGCCTCTTTATGGACAGGCATAGAAAAAAAGCAATCTAAGCAATGTGTCTTTACCAGAAATTAGAGTTTTGGGGCAAGAAAAAAGACAAGAGATCTAAAACCTTTCCATTGAGGGATCAAAGTAGTCCTGACTGAACGGGAGGCGGATCCCATCAGCGCTGAGTGGTTTTTCCTGCTGGAGCTGGTCCGTAGATGGATGGTGGCAGGCACTCTGGAAGCTTGCTGCTTTCCCTGGGCCGCTGATCAGCTAAGCAGCTGTTTATTCCACGCGAGAACAAATTTGGTCAAGCTCCAAATCCCACCCACGTGACCACAGGGTTTGCTTTCCCAGTTCTAGCAGCTTCTTCAGAGAGCAAGGCCCTAGGCGTGTGCAGGGATTTATTTATTTTAATATATTTTATTGATTTTCCACAGAGAGGAAGGGAGAGGGATAGAGAGCTAGAAACATCAGTGAGAGAGAAGCATGGATCAGCTGCCTCTTGCACATCTCCCACTGGAGATGTGCCTGCAACCAAGGTACATGCCCTTGACCGGAATCAAATCTGCGACCTTTCAGTCCGCAGGCCGACGCTCTATCCACTGAGCCAAACCGGTTTTGACCATATGCAGGGATTGAAAAGAAGGTGGGAAAAATCAAAGAGGTGTCCTTAGCCCTACCTTAGACCTGGTAAGAGAATACCTTTCAGGAACCTCGCCTTCAGAGCAGTGATGTTCAAACCTTTACATCTCATGGGCACATAAACTGGTTACTAAAATCTGCACCGAAAAATGTTATAGTTTTTGCCAATTTGACAAAAAAAAAAGGGTATAAATTTGATTCATTTACACTGGACGGCTCTTGTGGTGGTGGCTGTCGTCATTGGGTTATTGACAATCTAAGGGAAGAGGTCAGGGCCGCTGATAACATAGTCAGGTCCTGCATGTTTTACACGTTCTTGGGCTCACCAGTTGCACACCTGTGCTTTGGGGGTTTGCTCAGCACCCCCAAGCTGTGCGCCTCCCCACAGAGGATACGAGTCTGTGGGCCAGGGAATGTGCCCACCAGATTCCCGCCCCCTCTTCCCTGTTCTGGACAGAGACAGAGCTTTCCTCTCCGTCTTCGTGTGGAAAATCAACAAAATATATTAAAAGAAATAAATCCCTGTGCATGCTTAGGGCCTTGCTCTCTGAAGCCCCCCTTACACGCCCCGATTCTGGCTGACAATTCTTCAGCCCAGTGCCCACCCTGCCCTTGGACCTGGCAGCAATGCCACATCGCCAGGAAGCACGCTACATGCTTTCTTTCCCCATCCGTACTTGGTGCAGACACAGCAGTTCATGTAGCCGTGAGGGTCCGAAGACTGTACTTGGGATCGTATGTTCTGGACCATGCTGAGTCCCCCTTATCCTGTCCAGAGGTATCCGAGCTTGCTTTCAGGATCTATATAGAGAGCTTCTTCCTAAAAGTATGTTCTGGAGGCAGACCACACCACCAGTGGCCAAGAGCCCGCTGTGTGTGGGCTGTGGGTTGGGCTTGGCATTTGGGATGGGTGCACACACATACATGTACATGCCAGGCGCCTTGCAGTGTGGGAGAGAGAGCTGGTGTGGGAAATGGGGTGTGGAAGGAGGGGGGAAGAGGCGGGGTGCTATGAGCAGAGGACAGAACAGATGTTATGGAACAGCTTGTTAGAGGGATTTATTACTTTCAATATTCAGCTATATGGCGTGTGGGCTTCCTTTTGTGTTCTCGTCCAGGGGCCTGCACATGCTAAAGACAGGCCTGGTTGTGTCCCCAAGCCTTCCTGCCAGATGACAAAGGCCCTTTTACAAACTCAGACACTATTAGTGAGTGTCGAGATTTAAAGTCCTTGGAAGACCTCCATTTTCCTCTGAAGCGTCTATGTTTTTAAGACCGTGGGTTTGGGGATTGATAAATGTGAACGGAATCTGAGCTCCCTGCTTCCATTGCGTACATCGTAACGGATGAAAAACTTTGGCTTTACTCAAATCTCCCCGATTCTTTCCTTCTTTACCTGTAAAATAGGGAGGTAATTTCCTATATAGTTTATACCCTGTTTCCCCGAAAATAAGACGGTGTCTTCTATGAATGTTTGCTCCCAAAGATGCGCTAGGTCTTATGTTCAGGGGGTATCTTATGTTCTCCATGAAGAAGAAGACGGTGCACATTTATTGTTGAACAAAAAAAGGAAATGGATGACCTGTCTACGATACGGTAGTCGTTGTCATCACCAACCAGCTCCCTGATGGGCCGAAGCGCAGCCGGAGCTGTTCAGGCAGGGCGAGGTCTCTTTAAATCAGGAGTCAGATGCCTGATGGTAGCTTCGGGGGCCTTCTATACTGGGGAGGCCTGATGTTCGGGGGAGGCCTGATGATCAGGGAGGTCTTCTTTTTGAGGGATGCCTTATATTACAGCGAGAGGCAACACTGGAAGTAGGTCTTATTTTCAGGGGATGTCTTACTTTCGGGGAAACAGGGTAGGTCAGTTGTGCTAACACATTGCGGACAGATCACAAGCATTCTCGCTTCATATGACACAGTGTTTTACAACGGACCCTACTTTAAAAAGATATAAGCTTGTAAGAACATGTCATAAATTCAAAATGCAGTGGGCATTTAACTTTAAAGCATGATTTTAACATGTGCGTAAAGGATTTCTGTCCTCGTTCAATGGACACCTCTCTGATAAAGCTGGCAACACCACGGTCTGCAGGGCGTGTGAGATGGTAGGAGCGATGCTTTGGGGGCCTGATGCAGAGTGAGTAAGAGGCAGCCGCTGTTTCCAGGAAGAGTTCCTCCCCGCGGGGCCATCTGCCAGCGCCCGTCGTAACCTCCCTCTTCCAGATGGAACTTCAAAGCTAGCGTAGACTGGGGGCATCTACGTCAACCAGGGGCAGGTAGACCAACAACCCTTCTCATTACCACTGAAAGTCTGGGGCAACGTTGCATGTGGCAACCGCTCACAAGAAAAGATAGTCTGCCAAAACCGGTTTGGCTCAGTGGATAGAGCGTTGGCCTGCAGACTGAAGGGTCCCAGGTTCGATTCCTGTCAAGGGCATGTACCTTGTTTGCAGGCACATACCCAGTGGGGGACGTGCAGGAAGCAGCTGATCGATGTTTCTCTCTCATTGATGTTTCTAACTCTCTATTCCCCTCCCTTCCTCTCTGTAAACAAACAATCAAAATATATTTAAAAAAAGAAGTGGTCTTTAAAAAAAGAAGAAAGAAAGAAGGAGAAAGAAAGGAAGGAAGGAAGGAAGGAAGGAAGGAAGGAAGGAAGGAAGGAAGGGAAGGAAGGAAGGAAAGAAGGAAGGAAGGAAAGGAAGGAAGGAAGGAAAGAAGGAAGGAAAGAAGGAAGGAAAGGAAAAAAGGAAGGAAGAAGGAAGGAAGGAAAGGAAGAAAGGAAGAAGGAAGGAAGGAAAGGAAGGAAGGAAGGAAGGAAGGAAGGAAGGAAGGAAGGAAAGGAAAGGAAGGAAGAAAGGAAGGGAAGGAAGGAAGGAAGGAAAGAAAGGAAGGAAGAAAAGATAGTCTTCTGTCAACTTCAGAGTTGGCCAGTTCTGGGAAACGCTAATGTTTAATTTGTTGAGTTCAGGGGGGTCTTTTCCGGCTTTTCCTTGACTGAGATGCTCCTGATGAAAATCCTTCGCCTCTCCCAGGCGTGTCCTCCCTGCCCAGCTTTTAAACGGGGATTAAATTTTAACCAGCCCTCCACTGTGAGTGCCCACGTTATCGCAGACTGTTGTGTCGGGCGTTATAAATAATTCATAGGCAATATTTAGAATGGCCGCGGGCCATTTTTAGAATTGGCTGGGAATTGTTTACAACACCCCCACACCCCCTCGGCCTGTTGTGTGTTCACTCCATATTTTTCTTAAAAAAAAAAAAAAAACCTTTAAGGCAGCCAGACTGCTTAGGTTACCCGGGAGTTCCTTCAGAAGCCAAGTCAAAGATGACAGTAAACGCCCCCTCCTCCCCTCCCCTCCCCCACCCCGTCCCCCCAAACCTAAGTGGACTTGCAGGTCCTTGAATGTGCCCTGGACCCATTGCTCCTGGCAATGGCTGGGCCGCTCCTTCCAGCAGCGCCCCCTCCTGTCCTCTGGCCCCTGCAGGCCTCCTCCTCCCACCTCTCTGATCCCTGCTCCGTCCAGAGAGCTTCCTGCCCTGAACTCTGGGGAAGTGCCCCCTCCTCCCGGGGGCTTGTGCTCATCCCTCCTGCTTCCTGGCTTGTCCTCGCCATCGGACTGAGAACCTATCAAGGACAGAGCTGTCTTTTTTCTCGGTGTGCACAGGAGTGGTGGTAAAAATACTCACCATGCGATGCTGACTCTCCCCAGCTGGGGAGCTGACAGAATAGGGCCTCGGAGGCCCCCTGCTGTCAGGGTGAAGGAGAAATGGTGCTACGCTTTTATTTTGTTATATTTTATTATTTTTATTCATCTATCTATCTATCTATCTATCTATCATCTAGCTATATCTCTCTCTCTATCATCTATCTATATCTATCTATCATCTATATCTATCTATCATCTATCTATATCATCTATCTATATCTATCTATCATCTATATCTATCTATCATCTATCTATATCTATCATCTATCTATATCTATCTCTCTATCATCTATCTATATCTATCTCTCTATCTATCATCTATATCTATCATCTATCTATCTCTATTTATCTATCTATCTATCATCTATCTATATCTATCTACCTATCATCTATCTATATCTATCTATCTATCTATCTATCATCTATCTATATCTATCATCTATCTATCTCTATCTATATCTATCATCTATCTATCTATCATCTATATATATCTATCTATCATCTATCATCTATATCTATCATCTATCTCTATCTATCTATCTATCTATCATCTATCTATATCTATCTACCTATCTATCATCTATCTCTAATCTATCTATCTCTATCTATCTATCTATCTATCTATCTATCTATCTATCTATCTATCTATCGATTTCAGAAAGGAAGGGAGAGGGAGAGAAAGAGAAACATCAATGATGAGAATCATTGATTGGCTGCCTCCTGCTTGTCCCGCACTGGGGATCGAGCCCACAACCCGGGCACTTGCATTTCAACAGGAATCAAAAATCGGGACCCTTCAGTCTTCAAACTGATGCTCTACCCACTGAGCCAGACCAGCTAGGGCTGAAACACTTTCAAATGGACCCTAAGGTTAGTGGGCGTCTTCAATGCAACTCTATGCGGCGTGCAGAGTCTGCCCTTGCATCGTGTCTCAGTTGTCCTACAACTCTGCGGAGAGAAGCTCACTGGCAGGACACTGCTAGCAATCCAATAAGTCTTGTCCATGGACTGGCCCCAAAGGCTATGTGGGGGATATTCACTTAACTTCCCTCCCCCAGGGTGGAAGAAGCCTATTAAGCAAATTAATTTTCACAGAGCTGATGGCTGTATACTTTTTTTGGTCTTTGAATTCTCCTCTGTACTGGCTGAGCACTTCTTCTGGTTCCCATATTAATTAATCAATGAGTTAAATGAAATCTTTGGCATGTGTTTTAAGTCCGTGTGAGAGTCATTTTTCCTCTTCTCCTTTTAAAACGGATCCTTAATGAGTTGTGGAGGTCTTCCACGGAAATTATGTAAAGAAAAGACACCTCACAAAAAACAAAGCTTCCTCTCTCCTGAAAGAACACAGGTCCATTTCCGTCGCGTTAACTTTACATCTACTTTAAAATGCTTTTGGTTCCTTTGATTAAATGAGTGATCAAGTGTTATTTATCTCAGGCATCCATAGAGATTCTATACTAAGCAGACGTCCAAATTTTCTATGATGATGTTTTTGATGCTTATCTTCAAAAAATACAATTCTAAACAGAAAAACTAAACCTTTTAGGATATCTTTTACCCCCAAACCTATCTTTGAGACTTCCCAGAAGAGCTCTGAAAAATTAATGATTTGTTCTCATAAAATGACACTGAAAATAATGTTTATCCAAAGAGTTACCAAATCAGAAGGCATGCTAAAATTTCTCTAGGTTACATTGGATACATAAAATATATGAATATAAAACTATATTCATATAAATAATTCAAATATTATATGTTTTCATGGGAATTCCTAGAGCTTGGCCAATGCCCCTCATCATCCATAACATGGACAATGGCCAAAATCCCGGGGATAGTTTGCTTGATAATATTAGGCAAAAAGAGTAAGCTGATATCACACACTTTTTATTTCAGTGCTTATTTGGAATACATTACTTCTTTTCTCCCCCTAGCTTTATTGAGATATAACTGATATATAACATTACAAACATCTAAGGCATATAAGGTGATGATTTGATACAAAACACAATACCAACACCACATTTGAAAATAGACTTCATCAATAACTTGGCGACATCTTGTCTAAAAGAATGTGTTTGGAATGCTTTTCTTATCTTGCTTTGTGTGCTACGGAAAATGTCACATTTTCTTATCAGCTACTCTATGCCGGACTCTCATCAAATCTTCCACTTTTGAAAATGATCAGTAATCTGAAACCACCCCGCTTTCACATTTGTCACCATCCACAGGAAGAGGGTGTTTTGCTTGAATTCTCTGAGTGAACAGAGATTGTGTCATTACCGCACCAGGCCTGTCTGGCAGCGTGGTGTACCAAGGACTTCACACTGTGGACTCTTCTAAGAATAGGCTCCTGGGCTCCGAGGGATTGCCTCCCCTGGGCTGAGTCAGGGTTTCAGAGCCTCTTCCTCGAAGAAACAGCTGGCTTTCCGAGTCTCCCACCCCCGGATCTAGCAGAACGCGAATTAATGACACAGGACCCAGTGAGCGACGAGGAAATGTTTATTATGGGTATCTGTTGGGAATACTGTTGATTTTTTAAAATGTTTTCTCTCCTGCGTATGCAAGCAAGCGTTCTTTTTTTTTTATTCTGAAGACTTTTTTTTTTTTAACCAACGATTTAGTAGACTCTGCTCTTGTAAACAAAAATGCAGCATTTTCAAAGCGATATCTGGTTCTCGCTCGCCCCTCTCCCCTCACCTCCCCTGGAAATCAGAAACTCTTTCTGAATCTCCTGGCCGCTCCTGGGAATGGAGCCATTTGCGTGAGTTCAATAATAATCTGCTCTCCTTTGTGCCAGGAGATAATTGGGAAAATAAGGTGTACAGCCGAAGCCAGGCCTGGAATGTCTCATTTGAGAACGGTTCCCCTTTAATCAGGTGTGGCTGTCACTCTTCAGGAAATGAAAAGGGCTCACTTGACTTTGACCAGAGCCTTCTTCCCGAGCCAGGGCCTAGGAGTGTCCCCAGGGGACGGGCCTGGACGCTGGCTTCGGGCCCAGTCCTGCAGATGGGGAGGAGACCCCCTCCTGGGAGGCAGGGATCTGGAGGGGGGAGGGAGTCACCCACCTTCATAGGTTTCGCCAGTGAAATTCGGTGACGTTTCTGGGGGGCTTGGTTGCCTAGCCTGGAGAAGGCAAATGCTAAAACCTGTAACAAATGTAAACAGAAGTTTCTTCTGGAAACTTCCCAGCAGGCGTTTATTTTGTGATGGTTCAAAGTGAACACTAGAAAGCCCATTGCCGTTCTATGTGAGTGATCGGGCCAACCTAAGCGGCCAGCATCACAGGGTTGATTTTTCTTTGGGTCATTTTTTAAACATAAATCTTTATTGTTCAGATGATTACAATGGTTCCTCTTTTTTTTCTCCCCATAGCTCCCCTCCCCCTGATTCGCCACCCCCCACCCATACCCTTACCACCGCCACTGTCCTCATCCACAGGTCTAAGATTTTTGTCCAATCTCTTCCCACACCCCTCACACCCCTTTCTCCCCAAGAATTGTCAGTCCACTCCCTTTCTATGCCTCTGATTCTATTCTATTCACCCGTTTATTCTGTTCCTTGGATTTTTTATTCATTTTATCTTTAGATTCACTTGTCGATAGACATGTATCTGTTATCACTTTGGAGCCCCCTGCCCGCACCAGGCCTCCTGCCTGCGGTCCCAGCAGCCCCTGGTGGACACGGGCAGAGCCCCAGGGTCTGCAGAGCGGACTAGCCTGGCTGCAGGTCAGGGGGGGTCTCTGTAGATGAGAGGTGGGGGGGGGAGGGCCATCCCTGCTGCTGGTTCAGGGCCCAGAAGGCAGAGAGCAGAGCTGACACAGCAAGCCCTGAGGGCAGGTCCGGAGACAAGTGTATTGCATGGGGGGGCCCTCTGGTCTCTGTCTGTCGCTCAGGGCATTGGCTTCCAGTCTGTGCCTTCCCTGGCCCCCAGGGCCAGCCCCTCCATACGCCCCATCCCGCTGGCCCAGCCTCCTGGGGGTGAGCCTGGCTCTGCCCCGGCCTCGGGGTGCTCCGGGCTGGCCTCAGCGCCCCGCTGCCTGTAGCTCAGTTTCAGCAGGTCCCCGCCAGGGGCAGCTCCTCCTCAGACCACGCGTGTTTCTGTGACCCCTTCCTCCCCCAGGCGGCATCGGACATGCTCCCCGGCCTGTCCCCCCAGTGTCTGCAGCGGCTCCCTCACCGCTCCAGCCACCTCAGGGCACCAGGGGTTCTGCGGGGAGGTGGCTTGGTCCCTGGGAAGCAGTACTCTGCTCTCCTTCCCGCAGCCACTGGCCAGGAGCACGGAGACCCTGCCTTCCAGGTGTTAGCGTTTGGGGGACACAGAGACCCTGTCTTTTACCCCCAGGCTGCAGGGCTGGGGGAATCAGAGATCCTGCCCCACCCCCATGTGGTACGGCTTGGGGGACACAGAGACCCTGTCCCTGCCCCTCCACCTCCAGACTGTAGGGCTGGGGGGACACAGAGATTCTGCCCCCCATATGGCAGGGCTCGGGGGACACAGAGATTCTGCCCCCCATTTGGCAGGGCTGCGGGGACACAGGGACCCTGCTCCCCACCCCCAGGCTGCAGGGCTAGGGAGACACAGGACCCTGCCCCCAGGCTGCGGGGATGAACATGGAGAGCTCTTCTGACTCAGCAGCTGCGTTACACACCCCGTGGCCTGTGGCCTCCTCTTTGTCCCTTGGTGTTAGAGCAGCCGCCTCCTCACTCTCGGCAGTTAAAACTGGGCCCCCGCCCTGCACCCCGCGTGGCCTGTTCAGGGTGGATTCCTTGCCCCAGGGACCCCCCTGCAGTGGTTTGCTCTGCTGCCCCCTCCTCACTCTCCTCAGGGTCCCCTGCTCCCCTGGCTTGGGCTGAGAGGAGAAGGTGGGGAGAGGGGAAGGGAGGTGGCAGGATGCTGTGGTCATCACAGGGCCTGTCCCTGTGGGCGTCCGTCTTCACGTGGCCACGGCCAGCTTCTAGGGACCCTGGTCATCAGGGGTTAGGCGCCCAGGCCACTCCATGTGACCGCATCTATCCATCGGCCTCTGCAGGACCCTGTCCCCACTTACGGCCGCATTCTGAGAGGCGAACGGCTGGCCTGTCCCTGATCTTTGGGGGACACAGTTCCCAGGCGAGGTTTTGGGCTCTGCTGTCAGAGGCCCCTGGGCCAGGGCTGTGCAGACACGTGAAGCACTTTGCCCGGGTCCTGAGGGAACCAGCATGCTCACCTCCTGGGACGCATGCGGGAGCTGGTAGACCAGTTGGCCCAGAAGCCGCTCCCCTCGGCAGAGCAAGGGGAACTGAAATTTGGTCGTTTCAACTTCCACTGCGTGGACCTCTGCTCTGCTTCGTCTCTGTCTTTCTCTTAGTTTCCTTCTTCTGGACGTCCTGGCTTTGTGGCTGTTGTTGAGAAGACATTGTTTTTGAGAACACGCTTCGCGATTCTCCCCCGTGAGTGCAAACCGGTAAAGAGCCCACTGTGCCCGCTGTCATTCATCTCATTTTCCAGCAGCGGCCAGCATTCTATGTATTTTCTGCAAATGAGGACAGAGCGGGGAGGACCCGCCGGGGCCTTCTGGTCACCTATCTCGCTGTCTGTCCTGCGGGACTTTCTACCATCCATTTTCTGTTCCGATGCTGCCCCGTTATTTTAAAAACCGTGTTTCACAAATGATTGCGGCGTTCTCTGCGCCACGGAAAGCGGGTTGCTTTTAAACCCCTGCCTCCTCCAAACACATTCGGTAAACTTCCCCCTGTGAGGCACCGCCCTGGTGGAGTTGAAATTTCAATTCAGTAGACAAGCATGAGGTTTCCTCTCCTTGGCTTACCTGTCAGTCTCGATAAATAATGAATAACCGAACATCGACAGAGCCTGCCTACTCGTTTCCCTTTCTGCAGACAACTTTTTTCTTACATAAATAGTTTCCAAAGTTCTTCTTGAAGAATCTCCCCAGTCCGTTAAGAGTCCATCTGACATGTTTGACAAAACATCCGAGGTGGGAAGAAGGGCAACGAGCTGAGCATGGAGTCTTTACAGTTATTGTTAATGGCTGGAACTCCTTTACAATGCTTGTTTCTATGGATAAGTATACATGTACATACACACACCCATCCCTAAGACAGAAGCATTAGCTGGAACTCCTCTACAATGCTTATTTCTATGGATAAGTATACATGTACATACACACACCTATCCCTAAGACAGAAGCATTAGCTGGAATTCCTCTACAATGCTTATTTCTATGGATAAGTGTATATGTACATATACACACACCTATCCCTAAGGCAGAAGCATTAGCTGGAACTCCTTTACAATGCTTGCTTCTATGGATAAGTGTACATGTACATACACACACCTATCCCTAAGACAGAAGATTAGCTGGAACTCCTTTACAATGCTTGTTCCTATGGATAAGTATACATGTACATACACACACCTATCCCCAAGACAGAAGATTAGCTGGAACTCCTTTGCAATGCTTGTTTCTATGGATAAGTATACATGTACATACACACACCTATCCCTAAGACAGAAGATTAGCTGGAATTCCTTTACAATGCTTGTTTCTATGGATAAGTATACATGTACATACACACACCCATCCTTAAGACAGAAGCATTAGCTGGAACTCCTTTACAATGCTTGCTTCTATGGATAAGTATACATGTACATACACACACCTATCCCTAAGACAGAAGATTAGCTGGAACTCCTTTGCAATGCTTGTTTCTATGGATAAGTGCACATGTACATATACACACCCATCCTTAAGACAGAAGCATTAGCTGGAATTCCTCTACAATGCTTGTTTCTATGGATAAGTATACATGTACATACACACACCCATCCCTAAGACAGAGCATTAGCTGGAATTACTCTACAATGCTTGTTTCTATGGATAAGTATACATGTACATACATACACCTATCCCTAAGACAGAAGATTAGCTGGAACTCCTTTACAATGCTTGTTTCTGTGGATAAGTATACATGTACATACACACACCTATCCCCAAGACAGAAGATTAGCTGGAACTCCTTTACAATGCTTGTTTCTGTGGATAACTATACATGTACATACACACACCTATCCCTAAGACAGAAGCATTAGCTGGAACTCCTCTACAATGCTTGTTCCTATGGATAAGTATACATGTACATACACACACCCATCCCTAAGACAGAAGCATTAGCTGGAATTCCTCTACAATGCTTGTTTCTATGGATAAGTGTGCATGTACATACACATACCTATCCCTAAGACAGAAGATTAGCTGGAACTCCTTTACAATGCTTGTTTCTATGGGTAAGTATACATGTACATATACAACCTATCCTTAAGACAGAAGCATTAGAAGCAGATGTAGGGTATTTTCAAAATTTAGGACCTTTAGTCTCTGTCTTTGGTTTTGCCCAACCCTTCTCCTGCGCAGTAATGGACTATCTGGCTCATTGTACTTCTCTTCAGAGATTCTTTGGAGATGAAGACACTGCCATGTCTAGTGGCTTGAAGTAACACCACTATTTTTTCCATGAAGTCAAGAGAATGACAGAGAAATACACATTTTAGCACTTGAGGATGTTCTTTGATTATTTTTACCTGCAAAGCATCTGCGAACTCAATCTTTGTTTCCTTAGTTATTATCACTCTTTGCATCTGGCTCTGTGTGCTGTACAACGCCAAGCCCGAGTCCCCAAACCATAGGCCTCGTGTCCCTTTGATCCACCCAGGACCTCCTAGAGTTGGAAGAAGCCCAGGCAGGGGCTGGGGCCACAGAGTCAGGAGCCGCACGGCCGGGCCTGGTCACGGGCCGCTGGGCCTCAGTTTCCCCTCCTGAGGATGAAATGCAGTGGGTGTCTCGGGTTCTCAGAACCAGGCTTAACGCATAGCAAGTGCCCCATGTTTTCATATTCCTCTTCTGGGCCAAGCCCTACATTAGCTACGTGAGCTAGGACCCATCCTTCAATCCTTTGTACATGCCGGAGAAACAGTTAAACCCCACCCATGCTTTTTATGACATTTAGATATTTTATGTAGAAAGCCAGGGCACGCACAACTGACAGCTTTTACTTTTCTGCCGGGGCATCTGTTTACCCTTCGAGCGCTTCATCCCAGGCATTCTGGTGCCTAAAATGAGGAACATCCTTCAAAAGCTCCTAACCCACCATTCCCTGGGCCAGCGGTTCTCAACCTGTGGGTCGCGACCTGTTTTCTGATGGTCTTAGGCTCTACAGCAGTGACCCACAGGTTGAGAACCACTAGCAGGGTCGCCTAAGACCATCAGAAAACACAGACATTTACATTACGATTCACCACAACATGAGGAACTGTATTAAATGGTCTCGGCATGAGAAAGGTTGAGAACCACTGCCCTGGGTGTTGAGGAGACTCTGGGAGCAATCTACATGATCACTACTCTTGTAGCATGTTGCTTGACCTGATTGCCTATGTAGTCTTGACGCATATGTAACTGCGTTCCTGTTGTTGTAATGCAAATCCTAGTCATTAAGTAGCAGTGCATAAAACCACGAGTATCAAAATCTCTTGAGTGAAAATAAACCAAGTAGGAAAGCGTTAGTTGTTGCCCTCAGTATCATCACTCCAAGACCCATGGCTCAGCAGGACCAGTTGCTGTCAGTAGAGCACAGTTTGGTTATATAACTCCCAGGCCTGACTCTGACTAGTTTCCTATTTCTGTGGGTTATTGAGTAGGTAGAACCTATGAGTAGATAGAACCTCCAGATTTAACCCGATATCGCTTTTCCTTTCAACGGGGAAGTCACAGACTCATCCTGACACCACACAGCCCCCCGTCACTACTTGACCCAAATTAGCCATATCTGAGCCACATCCCAGCGTTTCTTCCAAGAATGCCTGCGGCCTGGGAGCGAGGCAGGTTGTCATGGAAACTCTGCTTTAACCCCTCCCTCTAGCAGGCTGACTGGATCAGGATAAGGAAGAAAGGCCTCCTGCTAGGGGGCTGGGAGGACGGGAGAAGGGCCTCAGGGCCCCGGATCTGGGAATCTGGTAACAAGGGAGTTCATTGTCAATACCATTCAAACCCAGCTCCAAAAGCTCCTGGGCCTGAAGGACAGTGAGCATTCAGAGGCAAAGTCCCAGAGAGGGTAGAGTCCAGGCCCAGCAACCAATCGGAGCAGGTCTGGTCCTTGGTTTGTCCTCAAAATGTATTTTATTATTTTTATTTTTTTTGAGTAATCCACCCAGGAAGGGCTTAAGGCTTCTTTTGGCTTTTTGTAGCTTTCCTTCTTGCAGCCCATCCTCCAGCTTCCCAGGTCTGCAAGGAGCCTCTTACCTGTAGTCAGAGGTGGAGTAACCATGACAGCTTGTGGGAAACTTGTTGTGCTTGACAGCCGTTTTGTAGTAAGCTCCAGCCACATTAACACTAACCTCGGGCTAGGTTTCTATTACCCCAAACCCTATCTCTTTCCCGAAAGCCAGGCGTTTCGCCTTAAGGGCTAGGAATTTTCGCTAACTTCCTCATTCCTCCTTCTCCCTATAAATACCCCAAACTGCTCCTGAATAAATGAGACTTGATCAGAACTTTGTCTTGTCTCCATTCCTTGTGTCTCTTGTCCCTCTCATCCCCACTCCCCCTCTAGGGTCCTCGTTGACTTAACCTGTGGGTCGGGACAACAGCTGAGCCCCTATTCTTCTACATGCTCCCCCCATCCCTGGCAGAGTGAGTCAAATAAGAGGCTCAAGTTTTCCTGGAGAGAAAGCCTTACAATATTGTGCGTTTTCTTTGAAGTTGCTGAGCACTCACACGTCTTGAGCAGAAGGTGGGGATGCAGTAAGACTCGCTGAGCTGAGGTAATGACACCCGGTCTGGGCGGGAGTGCCCTGCCATTTGTGGGGAGAGTCGTTCCAAAGGAGAACTCGAGCCCGGCGTTGCGTGGCTAAGCAGCCGCCTGGCTCGGGGTTCAGCTGGGCCCATTAGGTGATCCTCATCCCACAGGGCCCTGCTGTTCCCAGCTCTGAGTGTCGGCCACCGCGCCAGCTGGGTGCCCGTGTAATGATGCAGAAATCCAGTCCACGGCGGGCAGGCTCGGATGTTAAAACACTATTGCAGACTCACCTAAGCGAAATGAGGAGGGAGGGAGCATTTTCTGATTCAGAGCCCAGCGAGTCTTTCTTCGGAGGAAGGATTCTGGTCTCCTTAGTGCGTATGCCTGACAGACAGCTCACCCATCTATACCTCCTACGAACTGAAGGGAGAGAAGAGAGGAATGTCTTTGAACGCCATTTGTGTGTTAGGGTTACAAACAGCCATAAACCTCTCATTTGTCAGAGAGACTCATTTCCAAAAGAGAAAAAACACATGTTTACTTAGGTATCTCAGCGCTGACCCCCAATATGTTAAACCTCAGCATGAAGTTCTCTTAAACCAGTGGTTCTCCACCTTCCTAATGCTGCAACCCTTTAATACAGTTCCTCATGTGGTGGCGACCCCTAACCATAAAATTATTTCCGTTGCTACTTCATAACTGTCATTTTGCTGCTGTTATGAATCGTAATGTAAATATCTGTGTTTTCCAATGGTCTTAGGCTCATCGCGACCCACAGGTTGAGAACCGCTGTCTTAAACCGATCCATGGTTTTCATGCTTTCAACAGCAGGTAGCTGCCAGGTGATCTTACATAGAGGGGGCACAACCCCACCCACGAGTGGGTTATTTCGGTGGGTTATTGACAGCCCGGAAGCGTGGAGCGAGGCACTCAGAATGCCAGCCTTGTGGGGAGTCCAGGATCTCCAGGGCAGGAGCCCGGGGCCCTGTAGATGCTGACCGTTGTCTTTGAAGCCATCACCAAGCAGCTCTGCTGTTCGCCGCCCTCCCTGCCTCAGGAAGGCTGCCCCTACCCCCCTTCTTATTTTCAGGTCCGTGAGAGAATCTGATGATTTCTCAGCAGGTTCCATTTCAGAGACAGGGAAACGTGCTTTCTTTCATTTTTTTAAAAGATATGTTTTTTATTCATCTCAGAGAGAAAGGGAGAGGGAGAAAGAGAAAGAAACATCAACGATGGGAGAAGCATCGATCAGCTGCCTCCTGCTCGCCCCACACTGGGAATCAAACCTACAACCCGGGCCTGGGCCCTGACCGGGAATTGAACCGTGACCTCCTGGTTCATAGGTCGATGCTCAGCCACGGAGGCACGAGGGCCGGGCTGAATGTACATTCTGTGAATTGGCCTACCTGCTTAGCTTTCTCAGTATTTGGTTGTGTGTGTGTGTGTGTGTGTGTGTGTGTGTGTGTGTGTGTTCCTTCACACAGTAGGTTGCTTTGCTTGAGTGTTTTATTTTTTTTTTAATATATGTTATTGATTTTTTACAGAGAGGAAGGGAGAGAGATAGAGTGTTAAAAACATCGATGAGAGAGAAACATCAATCAGCTGCTTCCTGCATACCCCCCACTGGGGATATGCCCGCCACCAAGGTACGTGCCCTTGACGGGAATCCAACCTGGGACCTTTCAGTCCATAGGCTGATGCTCTGTCCACTGAGCCAAACCGGTTTTGGTTTGCTTGAGTGTTTTAAAGTTTGCTGTGGCTCCTTTGTGGTATTGAGAACAGATCCTTACGACTTCGTCGATCTCCATTTTCACTGTTTGCTATAAACAGCCAATGTCCACGGCTGCTGGAGAGAGGTGCTCATGACCGAGGGAGCGGAGTGGCCCCTGAGTAAGTGGATATTTCGTCTTCTCCTGAAGCTGATCACCACCCTCATTTACTTAAATAATTAGGGTCCAGATGTTTTACAAATGGCTACTGAAAAAATTAATGGCAAATAAATAAAGGCTCAGATATCCTGACGTCAGAAGAGAACTGTCACCTTGTTTGACTTTGGGGACCATTCTTGATTCTTTTTCTGTTTGTATAGCACTGTTTACAGACAGCTGAGAGCCCAGAATAAGAGTTCGTGGTTTATATTGATGTACAAAGCCACGCTACTAGGTATTTCCAGATGCTTAAATGCTTTGCAACATGTGAAGTAATATGTGCTTATTTGTCCAAAAAATGTCAACCCTGTATGTTTATTTGTCACACATGTGCGGGAAAAGAATCAGTGACTCCCGCTGGTCAGCTGCTGGCTCATTTGAAGGTGGACTTAAATCTCGTGATGGAAGGAACTGGGAATCACCGTTCTTAATTTCTGCCTGGGGCACTGCCTCGCTGAAAAACCTGATCTGGATCACGAGCTGCGCCTGGTTGCGCTATCGCTGGGTGGGGAGACTTCTCCCTCTCAACGCAGGGCAGCTGTGGGTTTAATTAATTTTAACTTCTCTCTAAATAGCTATTATTTCTTCCAACACTATTCAAAAGAATCCTCTCCTTTTTATTCTACACTAAATTTCCATTTTCTCTATATAGAGTATCAGTCTTGAACTAGGTTTACCTGTGAAAGACTAATAAGAATGACCTTTTACAAAATAAATCAAATTATTATTTCCCGTTTACTTAAAGCTAGATTACTTAAACCTGAGGAAGAAGCAGGATGCTTGGCCCGAAGGCTCCAGGCAAGTGAGAGCATCAAGTTAGCCAATAATACCCCCACCAGCAAGCGAAGGGCATGCTTTTGCTGTTCACTCTGCCTCATTCTTCTACCACCTAAACGGGAAGAACTTGCATTGAAAAGGAGAAAGGAAAAACGCTTCCTTCTCTAGGAAATCGATGAGGCTGCTGTTTGTGTACATGGATGCAATCTGCTCCCACGCTCCTCCCCCTCCCCCCGAGGTCATGGTCCAACACCTTGGAGTGATTATGGAAGGGGTCCACCTAGTGATGTGTTTATTGGTTTAGGGATGGGGGCAATAACGGGTCAGGGGTTTCACGTGGATTTGTAGCAGCTTTCAGGGGAGCTGACTGCACAGATACAAGGATCATGTGGCAGTGCCTCTGGGGAGGCTGGTCAAGAGCGTTTCGTTTGATAAACTCTGGGCCACGATGTCATCAGGCCATTCTCCAATGCGTGTTAAGCTGAGAAGTCTGAGAGTGCTAACTCTCTTTCGGTGGGCTGCCGGTCCTGGCCCACGTGCTTTGGAGGAAGGAGACAGAGACCCCTCACAAAGGGGAGGATGACTCAGCAGTTGGCTCCTGAAGACTCCTCACAAAGGGGAGGATGACTCAGCAGTTGGCTCCTGAAGACTCCTTTGTGCCGATGGTGCCTTTCATGGTTCTAACCCGGGCCATGCTCAGAAGGCTGTCCCCTTCCACTCCTCTGAGAGAAAAAGGTGAGTAGCAGTTTCTGTGTCTCCAGGAATATACCAGGTAAATCAGCTTCACCGTCATCTTTCTGTTAAATGGGTGGAGCTGAGTCAGCAGCCTTTGCTCGGATGACTCTTGGTGTCATTTGGGAGTTTTCATCTGGAGTTCCTCCCACCGAGTCCTCCTCCTGGAGAGTGGACTTATTTCAGTCCTGCCCATCTCTGCATAGGTTTCCACAAAGGCCAAGTTTCAGACTCACCTTCTCGGTCAGTCTCAGTCATTTCCTTCTGATAGTCATGCTTTCTTGCTTCCTTACAAGGTTGAAAATAATTATTAAAAAAATTATCCTTTTATTTGATCTTTGAACCATTCCTTTGAAGATGGTGTCTTGCTCTGTAACACTCTGCATTACCTTCTCATCTGCAGGTTTCTTCAAGATCCTATGTCCAGTGGTTATGATTCATGCTTAGAAATCACATATCTTTTCAGATTAATTCTGTCCCTGCTACCTAGCTCAGTTTGAAGTCTGTGGTCACCACAAAAGGATGTGGCTTTGAGAGGGACTAGCAGTGTGGGCAGAGGCGGGCCCTATGGCTGTCTACCAAGGAGCCATCCAAGGTGCCATTACGTTGTGATATTACTGTGAGCCGTAATCTATCTACTTCCTTATCATGTTGTCCGGCACTTTATAGAGTTGGAAAGGCTGACTCACACTAATCAATGTAGCGTGGTGCTTGCATATACAAGCACTAATGAGCATTTACAATGATAGTGTTTTTGATGATGGAGATACATACGTGTACCAGAACCCCGGAGGAGTGGACTTAACAAAAGTTGCTTAGTGCATGCAAGTGAAGAGGATAGCCTTGAGGGACATTTAACAATTGCAGTTTTGAACCGGTTGAATCATCCATCATTACAGGCGGCATCACTATAAGGTCTAAACAGTATATGTCTTTTATGAGATTTGGTAAACAAGGTCAACTTTAGGCTCCAGGTTCTCCTGCCTATTCTTGAGGCTGACTCTCCTACTTTTATTCAGTTTTTTCTCCAAACTGGCTTGGCTATGTTCCTGCTTTAAAATGATAAACATCTTCCAAGTCTATTTTCATTCTATTACATTCAAGTCTTTCTAGCTTCTTGTCATACACATTTAGAGATAAGCTTGGATTACTCCTTCAAAAGCTAATCCCATGTATTATATATGGATTTTTCCAGTTTATTAACTATTATGGGACCCCTGGGTATGTGGGTAGGTGGCTGATCTTCTCTGATGTCTCCATGGCCCACCAACATATAACAAATTTCTCAGAATAATTTTAATCCATTTGCAGTTTGAAAAAAACATGTATCACTTTCAATCCATTTCCCCATATATAGTATGTTGTACAACAGAAAATTGCAAGTATTTGATTCAAATACTCCACAGTAGTTAAACTGGGGAGTATGGGAGCTCAGCTAGAAGGGTATAAATCAATCATTAATCGTTAATCGGATAAACTTACATTCTGTGGAAATTCCTTCCATCATATTCCAACTGCTAACCATGCAATGGAAATCCATTCTGACAAAGAGTTCATTGTTGTGTGGCAGACTTTGACATATTTTGGGATGACTCTAGACCGTTAGAAACTCCTTCCTTCTTATTGAGGTTATTAGTAAAACTTTATGATTTTTTCATTATGAGAGTAGTTTACCCTGCCTCTCATAAACATTATTCTCTTCCTCTCAACCACTCTTTAGAACTGTATTTCCATTGTTCTTAAGTGTTAACGTCTAGAATTGAACAAGCATATAATTTGGTCTGGAGGTACCATCTGTTGATTTCAACACTCCTGGGCTTTCTAATCATATTACTGACTCCTAACAAGATTGTGCTAAAACTAAAACCCAAGGTACTTTTTACAAGTTCCGGTGACAAACCCAATCTTTCATCCTGTGATAGCGCAAAAGTTCCTTTGATTCTAAGCACAGAACTTTCCTCACAGCCTTGTGATGTAGCATTTTGTTGTCTGTGTTTGGCCTTTCAATCCCACAAGGCCCTTTTGAATTTTTATTCCATTAGGCCGTGTATTTATCTCGTATAATGTAGTGAGAAAAGCAACACAGAACAAAGAAGAACATCAAGACCCCAAACCGAACACAACAAAACCTCTCAGGTCTTCTCTCTCTCCCTATAAGACATTGATAAAAAATATGAGACTCGAAGAGGGCGCATAGAGGATGTAGCATCGCAATATTATTAATGAATTCCTTCATTAGTTCAAATGTTCACGCGAGCCTCATACATGACAGGCATCGAGCTAGGCCTATGGTTACTGGATGAATAAACACACAAGGCCTTCGCTTTTATGAAGCTGATATTTCAGTGGAGGAAATGGAAAACAAACGAAGTCTGATAGGAAATCAACACACATAGAATGGAAAGTGGCAGGCGTGGGTAGGTGGCCCTCTACTTCAGAGACAGTTTCTGAATAGGTGGCATTTGACTAATGCATTCAGTTTGAGGATGACTCAACTGTTCAAAGAGCTCAGGGAACATTCCAGGCAGAAGAACTAGCAAATGCAAGCAGAAAGGCATGAGCTTGCTTAAAGATAGAAAGTTATCTGCTTGACCGAAGCTCATTGAACCGGGAGAGAGGCAGGCAGGGCAAATCCTGTAGGATGCTGTGGATCCTGTAATGGAATTGAGGTGTATTCTTCCCCCTTCCCCCACTAGATTTTCAAAGCTTTGGCGAAAGTCTGTTCGATTAGTGAACAATTCATCTAACCATACTACTGTTTAACCCACATTTCTCCATGTGGGCAGAATTCTCTTACTCTTAGAGTTTTCTCTGATGTATAATTCAAAACCATCAAGCAAACAAGCAAAATTCCTTTAGTATTTGTTCTGAGTGAACTGTGTTGTCTCATTTGTTTAGTCCTTTTTTTTTTTTTTTAAAGAAATGCTGGTGGATCTACTGTAGAATTTTATCAGGGATTAGAGTCAAGTTGAACAGTCTATAATTTTGAGGATTTATGTTTTTGAAATTTGAACCAAGATTTTTTTTTTTGCATTTTCATTCTATTCACATTTCTTCTATTCCCCTTGAATGTGTACAAAGATGACCACAAATGGTTCTTGATCAAACTTACGAGATGGTTCAATACTTGGCAATGGAATTCACTATGTTTATAGTAACCAGAGGCTTGCTTTCTCACTACAAATATATCAGGGTTTGTTCTGCTTCATTATGCTTTGCGTTTGGAGGCCCTTTTCCTTAACAAAGAAAAGTGAATCGGAACAGCACTTAACCAGTCTGTCCCTTCTCCCACGAGTCCCCATAATTCACTCACGGCCACCATGCCTGGCCGGCCTCCCTCGTTTCGCTTTAGGTCTAGCTCACACGATTCCAAACAAAAGTCCTTCTCACCATTGGCCTTTGGGGGTAGCGTGTGAGAAATATTTTATGTGAACAAACAAGATTCCTAAGTCAACCCCTGGATCAGTGGTTCTCAACCTTCCTAAGGCCGCAACCCTTTAAGACAGCTCCTCATGTGGTGGTGACCCCAAACCATAAAATTATTCCCATTGCTGCTTCATCACTGTCATTTTGCTACTGTCATGAACTGTAATGTAAATATCTGATAGGCAGGATGTATTTTCGTTGTCACAAATTGAACCTGGGACTTTTCAGTCTGCAAGCCGATGCTCTATCCACTGAGCCAAACCGGTCTCGGCTCAGCCAATCAAATTCTATCATAACGCTTTTGCATTCTGAAAAGTAATTTGCAGGGTTTTCATACATTCTGACGGTAGAAGCTCAGTTTTTGGGGGACACTGAAACAGGACAGAAAGGCTGTTTCCCCGCCCCCAATTAGGTAAATCGATGGCTGCATTAATGCCATCAGTTGTTTGCAAATGTAAATGGGATTCTGGAGGGGGACTCATTCAGAGGCTGATCTGTGACTTTCAAGGGCCAGCGTGAAAGGTGAAAGGGGACTGTTGTCCATTTCTTTTCTTCCTTGAAACAAGTTTTGGTGATACCAAAGGCTTTACATAGCAGCACTGCGGATATGCATGTTTTCCCCTGCGCGAAATGAAATTACATGCACCGCCCTTCTTTGTATGTGCCCGTACACACATACATCATTGTGTGTGCTCGTGAGCACATGTGCGCGTGCGCGAGCTCACCACACACACACACACACACACACACACACACACACACATACACACACACCATTGTGGCCGCCAGCCTGGGAAACTTCTTTCATGCCTGCGTGTTCTCCCAGGAAGACGAGAATGCTGAGAACCGAGAGGAGAATTTGGCCTGACCTTAGCCCACAGCGTTTCCTACTGCAGCACAGACACACGCTGTGAACTTGCCCCTCGTTGGCTGGCCGTGAACACAATGGGGTATTTGTTATTCTCCCCAATCCCCCCCAAAGGGAAAGAGACGCCCTCAGCCAATGTACCCGGGAACAGTCCCTGTCTGTTGGGGGAAGTGGTGGGTGCTGCTCGCAGGCCATCAGCCCGGTCCTGCCAAAGTGGACCATTCCTGGGACCAGCGCTCCGTGGCCTGAGCCCACAGCCTCCTGGGGCTGCGACTGGTTCTGTCCTTTCTGAGAAATAAAACCATTTGGGCTTTCTCTCCAATGTTAACTGACACCCCTTCCGCCCCAGCTCCCATGGAATTGTTGTGAAAACTTATCTCAAGGATTCTTCATCTCTCATTTTCACATTCTGCTCCCAGAAAGCATTTTTCATGGAGGTGTTGGGACCGTTATTTTATCTTTTTCCTTCTCTTCCCAGGGATGGTGTGTGTGGCAGGCATTGGGAGAATCGATATTATGGCTTTGTGCATGTTGTCCGGTAAGAAACATTGGGGTGGGGTGTTCTGACTGCATAGCACTTTCTGGAATGGGTGCTGGTGCCTGTCAGCCCTCATGGAGAACCGCCCCGTTCCCTGAAGAGGCTCTGAGCCTCGCATGTTGGTTATTTTTCTGTAATTAAAGTTCCCAAAGGTGGCTCAGTGGTTGGGCATTACCGTATTAACCAGGACACAGGCCTCAGTGTAGGGCGTGCAGGAAGTAGCTGATCTATGATTCTCTCTCATCATTGATGTTTCTATTTCTCTCTCTCTCTCCTTTCTCTCTGAAATTAAAAAATATATATATAAAAGAAAGCCCAATGTTGGTGAAATAATGTAGAGGATAATAAAAGGGCATACAAGTACATGTAGAACAATGCTCTCTTTATGTTACGTAGCGTGGAAGGAAACAGGGAATCCGAAACATGTTCTTAACTAATCTGTGGTTATCAAACTGAAGGGAAACATTTCGGGCCGGAAACGAGGCTGACCTTGTGGTGGAGGAAGGCAGGCCCAGGCAGTCCTGGGGATGCTGGTTTAGAAATATGCCCGGTTAATAGCATGTTGACACCGGAGCAGCTGAGGCAGACCCAACCAAGGCAGGATATGACTTGCTCAGATGATAGAGAATTAACCTCAATGCATCAGTATTAAGAAAGCCAGGAACGAGCCCGGCTGGTGTGGCTCAGTGGTGGAGTATTGACCCATGACCGAGGGGGTCATGGTTCGATTCTCAGTCAGGACACATACCCGGGTTTTGGTCTTGATTCACAGGGTGGGGCCTGCAGGAGGCAGCTGATCAATGATTCTCTTTCATCATTGATGTTTCTCTCTCTCTCTTGCTCTCCCTTCCTCTCTGAAATCAATAAAATATATATATATTTTTTAAAAAGCCAGGAACTATGGCAAGAAAGTTCTCAGAGAGCCTGAGACTTCTCAATAGTGTTGGCGAAATAAGCCATCTGTGTTATTACTACATGGATAAATGATAACCGTTATCTATGGTAGGGAACAGGGATAGGACTCATGGGGATACACTAAGAAACTTGGGGCCGCCAAAACCGGTGTGGCTCAGTGGATAGAGCACTGGCCTGTGGACTGAAAGGTCCCAGGTTCAATTCCGGTCAAGGACATGTATCCTGGTTGCGGGCACATCCCCAGTAGGGGGCGTGCAGGAAGTGGCTAATGGATGTCTCTCTCATGGATGTTTCTAACTATCTCTCTCCCTTCCTCTCTGTAAAAAAATCAATAAAATATATTTAAAAATAAAAAAAAGAAAAGAAACTTGGGGGCAATGACATTGGGACGACAGTTCCCAAACCTGCCCGCATATCAGAATCCTCTGAGAAGGGTTTGAGAGATTGACAACCACACACCTCCTCTCTAGAGCTTCTGATTGGAGAGGTCTGTGTTGATTCTCCAGAACCTGCATGTATAAAAGTTCCCCAGAATTCAGTGGGAACTGAGGCAGAGAAAACTGTCATTGTTTGGGATGACGGAGACCCAGGGACTCAGCCTGCAGGGGTGCCATTTCTCCTCCCCATCACTCGGTGGAAGGCCCCTTTTCTGATCTTTCATTAGCCGTTTACCCAAACCAGGTTTGGCCAGGAGTCTGTGAAATCCCATCAACCCTAGATCTCCTTTCTGTGTGGACAAGTGCCAAGACGTTAGTTCAAGCCCAACCCCAAACAGACTCAACTGAAAAGGTGAATCCCAGAGAGTGATGCATACATTGCATGGCACAGTGGCTTTCCCTGGCTTGGAGGGTCTACATGTGCCTTCTCCCTTTGCATGCGAACAGGAAAAGTTTTACTAAAAAAATAGCCAAAAATACATGTCTTACACATGACAAATATGCAAGCAGATGTAACCCTTTCACCGTCCTGAAGTTCAAGTGCTGTGGATCTGGTTGGTATGACTGTCACTGCTTTTCAGCCTTAGAAGGAACCTGCCAGCCATATTTTTAAAATATATATTATTGATTTTTTACAGAGAGGAAGGGAGAGGGATAGAGAGCTAGAAACATCGATGAGAGAGAAACATTGATCAGCCGCCTCCTGCACGCTCCCCACTGGGGATGTGCCTGCAACCAAGGTACATACCCTTGACCGGAATCCAACCTGGGACCTTTCAGTCCACAGGCCGATGCTCTATCCACTGAGCCACACCGGTGTCAGCTGCCAGCCCTATTTTATCACTCCTGTGCCAGGGGTCCAGGCTGTGGAAGCCCACTGTATCGAATAAGGACTCTTCCCCGAGGCTGGAAGAGCAAGAGGAAAGAGGTGCATGGGAAATCTCTCTTCCTCCAAAGCGGGCCTGTTCTTCCCTGGAGTCGGGCACACATCTGAGACATGTTGCCCCTCCCCATTCCTCTCTGGTACACAGTTGGAATTTGCCAAAGTTGCAGAATATTTTTAAGAGGCCAGAACCCCCGGGCACACGGAGGAGAGGAGGGTATGGGAGGAAGCTGGCGCTGTGCTCAGGAGAAGGGCCTGCCTTCAGGGGAGGGCAGAGCAGCGGCCTATAGCTGAAGGGTCCCAGGTCTTTTTCCTGCTGGCAGGCAGCCTGAGCGAAGGCAGCATCGAGGTCCAGACACATCAAGGATGAACCGTGGCTTCAGATCGCCTGGCATTTTCTTCTTTTAAAATAGACTGTTATTGCTTTCGGAGAGCAAGGGAGAGAGGGAGAGAGAAACATCAGTGATGAGAGAGAATCATTGATCGGCTGCCTCCTGCATGCCCCCCACTGGAGATCAAGCCTGAAACCCAGGCAGCTGCCCTGTCTGGGGAGTTGGCACTGTGACCCCCTGGTTCATAGGTCAAAGCTCAACCACGGAACCATGCCGGCTGGGCTCATCTGGTGTTTTCTCAGGTGAAGGGGGTTTCCCAGGCCTAATGGGAGGGGAGGTCATTGTTTGGCTCACTTTTGAATATTTAAAGAATGTGGGGTTCTGATATTTTGACTGATTATTTTAAATTTGAAAATCCGAGGAACTCTTTCTAATCCAGTTGTCAACCGGATACAACTGCTGTTGGATTTTGCCAGAGGTGATTTCTGACCAGTGAGCAAGGATGATTTCACAGTAAGGTGGACGGACATCGGGCCTTCGGCATTTTTTGGGGGGGAGGGGTTAAAACATAAAAGAATCCATATCTAATTACTCATCTGGATAATAAGTATAGAATACATATAAAGACTTCCTGTTCCACTTACAAAATTTTGTATCTGGGGATGGATTGGGCAAAATTCCTTGTGTCATGTGTACATGCTACTATTTTGCATTCTTAGTTCATTCCTCTGCTAAAGGGAAATAGCAATGGGATGATCAAATGTGTCGAGGCCCAGCAGGGGACCTGGGTGTACTCCTCCTCCTTCTCTTCCTTCTCCTCCCTCCTCCTTCTCCTCCTTCTCCAGCTCCCTCCCTCCTCCTCTTCCAGCTCCCTCCTCCAGCTCCCTCCTCCTCCTCTAGCTCCCTCCTCCTTCTCTTCCTCCAGCTCCGTCCCTCCTCCCCCTCCTCCCGCCATCCTGAACCAGCCATCTGAGCAGAGGCCTCTGAGAAGCAGAGACAGATGGCCTGCAGCAGGTTCTGGGCGCACAGTCACCAAGCCAACCGCTTCCTCAGCACTGGCGTGTCCCTCACCCACTGCACATGTGCGATGCCGTCGCTTCTCCTCTGAGGTGTCCTTCACACTGTGGTCACCCCGTGGCCTCCCACATTGGGCTCTGGAGGCGGTGGGCAGAGAGGAGGCAGGCGGATCTGCTCTGCCCCTGCCCTGCCAGGGCTGCCCCTGCTGGAGAGACAGAAGGAACAGCAGATCTCTGCGTGCCCAGCCCGGGGGCAGGCGGGCCCCTGGGTTCTGTGGGAGCATGGAGAGCGGTCTCCATGGACAGCAGGGCCCTCTGCCCTCTCAGAGCCCCAGGCGCGGGGCAGTGACTCTGGTCCCACTGTTTCCGCCTCTGCTCAGTCCCACCTGCTGGGGACTCTGGGGCTCTCTTCACAGCCAGCAGGGGGGCTGGGGGCTCCACAGCCTCCTCTGTGACTGTGTCGGCTCCACAGCCCCTCTGGCTTGGTTCACAGCTCCCGGGTCCCAGCTGTGCCATGCGGTGGCTCTGACCCAAGTCAGTGGGGCTGTGGGAAGCAAGTCTCCTGGTCTTTCTTTCTTTATTTTTTAAAACACATTTTATTGATTTTTTACAGAGAGGAAAGGAGAGGGATAGAGAGCTAGAAACATGGATCAGCTGCCTCCTGCACGCCCCCCACTGGGGATGTGCCCACAACCAAGGTACCTGCCCTTGACTGGAATCAAACCTGGAACCTTTCAGTCCTCAGGCCGCGGCCCTATCCACCGAGCCAAACCGGTTTCGTCGAGTCTCCTGTTCTTCAGAATGGATTGCCAGGACTAGCCCATCTCTCTGAGCAATGCCCAGCTCGGGAAGCGGGCGTCGCTCTTTCTGTTGCTTAGGCACAAGCGTTGGAGTCACGCTTACACTCCGGCTCCAGTGCAGCTGCCATCCTATCCCGGGACACCCCTCCCGCCTTCCACTCCCCGGATGGGGGTGGGTGGGACCTTTTCTGAGGAGCCTGCCCTGGCCACTCCATGCCATGCCCATATGTTCCCCCACGTTATTCGGCCAGTGGTGGTGGGATTTCTTTCCATCTCTTGCTACGTGTGTGTTCTATCTCCCCCCACAGACAATAAGCTTCATGATGACCGGAATTTTGTCTGGTTTGTTCACTACTGTATCTTCATGAAACAAATCATTGAACCCTGTGATTCAACGGGAAAATATATGTGAGTCACCTGTGGTGGGGTACCTCTGTGGTATGCATTTTTAATCCAAAGGAGCGGTCCTTTGATGCTATTTCACTGCCACACACGCTGACACCAGTGGTTGGAATATGACAGCACCATCCACAGCAACATCTCATGTCACCCGGTATCAGAGAGGGCAGCACTGAGTGTCCAGAAAGTGGCCCAGGGGACAGGGGCTGAAGCAAGGAGATCACACCATCCTTGCCCCAGGTCTCTAAGCTCCTAGGTCGGTGGGACATCCCAGTCCTGGGTAGGTCAGAATGAAAATACTTCCCGAAGCTACACCTCAACGTGAAGAGGGCCATCTTCAGACTCTGCACAGATTAAGAGGGCAGGGTGGGTAAGGATGGGCTTCATGATATAAAGAAGAAGACAGGGCGTAGGCCTCTAGCCAGATATGTCAGAGCGATCTAATCTGGGAAAGGTAGAGATCACGATGGAAGATAAGAAACTCTGCTTTTGAACATTTCAGCTTGATTGTTCATCTATTTTTATGAATCTTATAAGCACAGGTCCACAAGGGAAAAATCTTTCTTAAGAGAGAATGCTGAGCAGTATTTTATTATGTGCTAGAGGCCCAGTGCATGAAATTCCTACATGGGTAGGGTCCCTAGACCTGGCCAGTGATCAAGTCCGATCTTTGGGGAGACCGGCGGGGTGATGGTCAGTTTAAATCCCACCCATGGGGACAATTTGCATATTAGCCTTTTATTATGTAGGATATAAGTTACCCAGATGCCCAGCATCTGTATTCTAATTTACATAACACATTATGATATTGACTTCTCTTATCCCTAGAACCAAACATAATGACTTGTGTAATTAAGTTCATCTTAGTTACAGTAAGAAAGAATTAACATTCTACTTTCCCTCAAGACTTAAAATTCTGAAAAAGTTCTCAGTGCTTGATCAAAATACAGGAAAGGGAGAGTATTTTTCAACCAGATATTTTTATAACTTACTAGACATTTACCTAGGTGAGTGGAGACCTCAGCCAAGATCATGAAAATCCATAGCCCCAAGCAAGACTTGTAGTTAAAACTGTGGATTTCATTATTTGGTGATGAAATAAGGTAACATGTGACTCACAAAGGCAAGGTGCATGTGAGGTGAGTAATTTCCCATTAAACAAAAAAGCTTATAGCCTGAAAAATGGGAGGTTGGATGCCATTTGCATTTTCACTAAATGTATTCGGCCAGAGCGACATTTCTGCAGTCATCCCCATTGACCGCCACCAGGGCCACTGTGCTGGTCAGACCTCTCCAGCGTGGACTCTGAGCAATGCATTCCACATTCGGGAAAGTCGTCCACCAGTTCTTCCTTCCCACCCCAGTTCCAATCCGCTCCTTACGATCGTAACAGATAGAGTCTTTGCTTTATCCTACCACTTGGGGCTCGCCCTGGTTTCATAGGAATTTTTAACGTTAAAGACAAATTCTGATAGTGTGGTCTGACTAGAATGGACACCTGAATAAAGCTTTCGGTCACTGAACAGGAGAATGAGCCATAGCTTTGAGTGGCTCTCCTTCCCTCCTTACTATGTGATTAAAAAAAAAATTATAACCCCAAATAAGTCATCTTCAGTATTTCTCTCGGGGAGCAGATGTCAGATTTGAAATGGGGGGAGACGTGTCTTAAAGATGCATGCGAATAGCGAGGACTATATTGGCAGGAGATTGGTCTCACTTTCGAACAGAGAAGTGAGACCAAATTAAATGTTTGATGCATAAAATTCTTTCCCAATTCCTCTCTCTACAAAAATGTAAAGGACCCTTAGTGAGAAATTTGTCTAGGAGAATATATGTGGTGAGAGGATAGAATTTGCAGCATGCTATGTTTAAATTCAATTATGACACAAGTCTCCTGGCAAACATGGCTGACCAAGAGCATTAGCCAGTCTTCGTTGCCCTATTAGAGGGGCGTGGGATCCGGAAGTGACCACATGTGCATACCCGTGCCTGAACACAGGATGTTGTTGATTAAAGTAGAAAGAATTGCCATGGACTTGAACACATTGTCCAGATGTGTCAGTAGGTCGGTGCTGAAAATTAATAAACTTTTAAGGTTCAGCCTCCTAGAAATTAGAAATAAGAAGTTGGCTGTTCTATCAGTCCCTGTTGTTGGAAATGTGTGCCCTGTTTCAGTGCAGAAAAATGAAGAAGAAAGTAAATTTTTTAGCCTAAGTTCTCTCCACTGGCTCTGGGACATCTACCTAAGGAGCCCAGAGATTAGTCCATCCTCTGGCAGGAAGGTCACAGCACAATGAGAGCCAGCGCTGACAATATCAGTGAAGTGATGGGTAAAATGCTGGGCTCCCTGAAGCTATGTGTTTATGCCCCAAGCTCATTCCCAAGTACACTGGAGCTTCGGGGATTCAAAGTTGGTTTTGTCCATCACAAATCGATGAGAGTTTGTGAGTGAATATTTTAGTGCCAATTCTGTTTTTAGTGCTATTAGATAATTTTGGCCTATTGAGTTAGATGATATTTATTTTTAAAAGAATTTTTTTGTTTGTTTCTCACTATATCGTGACCCTGTAATGCTGTTTTTAACATTAGGAAAATAAGACTTTTTGTTCATCAAACTGTTGAAAATATGTGTCAGCAAATAAATATTCAGTGTGATAGAGCAGGCAGTTAGGCATGAGCAGAAGAGGAGCGATAAGCCAGGCACCAAGGGTTACCCAAATGGGCAGCCCTGGGTGCCTAGAAAGGGACAAGTTCATGGTGGGATCTCACTCGCAGGGTGCCCTTCCCTTCCACAGCACATTGCTGACCATGCAGATAAGACTCACTGACCTTTAAAACATTTTGTTGTTATTGTTGATTTCAGAGAGGAAGGGAGAGGGAGAGAGAGAGAGAAACATCAATGATGAGAACCATTGATTGGCTGTCTCCTGCATGCCCCCTATTGGGAATGGAGCCAGAAACCGGGAATCAAACCCTGACCTCCTGGTTCGTAGGTTGATGCTCAACCAATGAGTCATGCTGGCTGGGTCCCCTGACCTTTTATATTGCTGATCATGAGGTTCAGACCCTCCACCTAAGATTAGTGGAGGAACAAGAAGGCTGGAGAATAGCCTCCTATGACTCCCAAACATGTCCTCTCATGACCACTCCCTTAGTGTTAAACCACAGAGATGACGTCTAGGCCTCGGTTGTATTTCAACTCCAGGCTAGGAGACACCATGGCTGACATTGGACCAATCAGTAGAGACCATGACCCTGCAAGGACACATTTGGAAAGCTGATGAATGTTTTATTGAGATCCTCCCCTAAAATTCCTTCTTTAAAATTCCATAAGGCAAGGGACCCAGCAATATTCTCTCTTGAGCAGAGCCCTCCCCACATCTTTCCCTACTCCCATCTTGGGCTCTCTCTCTTTCTGTCTCTCTAGAGCACATCTGTGCCTTTCACCCTCTCCCTCCTTCAAGGTGGATCTCTTCGAATTTCTTTCTCCTGAGCTCCAAGGACCCTCCTTTTTCCTCTGCAACTTGTTTCCTGAGCCCATGCAGCCCAACTTGCTCACTTCTTCCACAGCTCACTCCTTCTACCTCTGTGACTTTCTAAATAGACGTTTGCTTGTATTTGAGTCTTGGCTCTGAATTCTTTCTTCGCCAGACGCTTGGACTAACATCTGGTGCCATTCGCTGGTAAGAGGTGAACCATGAAGGAGGATGTCAAATCCACATCACTGCCTAATTAAGCATTTTCTCCAAACATCTTTGCTAAAACTTTGTAAATTGTCTGTTTCCATTACTCATGGAAATTAACTCCTTAATATAATTATGATAGGTTAGTAAAAATTATGAAGGTGATAATTATGAAAATATCATTATTTTGGCATCTTAATTAAGTCATGTTTCTAATTCTGACATAAACTACTACACACAGGGGTAGAACTGTACCTTGATAAGGATGCTTGATAAAGGCATGTGGAAGTAAAAACAGTTTAATGTATATAAGTTAAAGTTTTAAAAATAAACTATATCATAAATGCAATAGGCCAGCTTGTAATTTAAGCAAACCAAAAATTGAATAGTGAAGTATATTCTTTGTAATATGAGTAATTTAATTATTCTAAATTAGCTGGGTTTTCTTTCATATTTTTATTTGATTTTGTTCAAAGCCAGGAGGGCCTGTGAACATGTATTGATTCAATGTAAGTATGTACATTAATAACAGTAGTTAGTGTCATGTGATAAAAAGCACACTTCGGTGTACCTGCACTGCTGCTAGCATGTCTCAATCTAAAAGGAAAGTAATTTCTTCGAGTTAATTATCCTTTACATGGATAATCACAATAGTGAGAAAAAGCCATTAGGTTTATATTAGAAAAGCAATAGTCACTCAACAGTTTGTGGGTTTAGGACCAGGCATGTATTAGGAGGCTCCTATGGCCCAAAGAACCCTGGAAGAAAGGAGAGGGAAGGTTTGAGCTGCAGATAAATTAACCCTCAAATTATTTCATTTATATATGAGGAATTTTATGGAAATCTCTAGAAGCATGGCAGTTGCTTTCTAAGCTATGAAAACATTCAAATCTGAAACTCTCCCCCTTGAGCTTTCTCCTTTACTTGAAATTCTTGAAAACAATTGTCTAGTAGAGAAAGGCAACCAGAGTAGACCCTGTTTTTGTAAGCTTGTAATTGACCTTTTTAATGTTCTTTTACTGTGTGAAAAACTCCGTGAATTTCCTTTAAAAATGGAGCTTTTTAGTTGTTATGCTGTTTAATTGCTGTATATTTGTTATAGCTCCTGGAGTAAATACGTGCAATTACATAATTAAATTAGAACCAGTGATTACGACGTGTGATTGTGATGTGAAAATTTCCACTCAGCTTTGTCAATGCAATGTCACAAGCTTACACAACACATTTCAATCTCAGTAGATGACTTTTCTAATTCACTTTTTCTTTTTCAAAATCATTGAATAATTTTTGCATTTTCTATGTTTACAAAAAAAACAAAAACCCAAAAACCTTTTATGTAATTTTTACGCTAAATTGCATGTATTCACATTAGCTCCCTCTCTACTACTATTGAATGTTCAACGTGGGTCCTTTGTGGACTAGAATAGTCAAGTGATGTGGTGGGTGTTGCTGCAAGAACGCTTAGCTGCACAGCAGCTGAGGGGAACGTCGGAGGTGGGTTGACCAGGAGACCGATGAAGGCAAGCTTCAGGGGTGCAAGGGACCTTGCCCAGGTCTCAGCATTGTTGGACAGATGGTAGCATTGGTTGTCTCTTTCCCATCTCTTTCCCTTCCATCACCTCCTCTCCTCACACTAGGTGGTCCTGGGAGGGCTGTGGACATTTTTGGTGCTGGGCTAAGGCATAGTTCAGTTGAGAGCGCGTTCTGTGGAATTCGGACATCTTGATGTGGTTTGCATTCGTGTCTGTGTACAGTCCATGGAGTGCTAGCTGTCCTGGCACAGCCATGGCTTCCTGGGATACTCCTCCTGCCCACTGTGCCAACCGCCTGGCCTTGTGATACCAAAAGATATGGGGCAATTTGAAAAGATGTTTCAGAATGTTTCAATGCAACATGAGAAATTTCAACCCAATGCAGATGTATATGATGGGTCCCGTCTTCTGTCTTCTTCGAAGTTATTTATTAAAGAACAGAAAGTTCAGATTTTGAAAATGTGTCGGTAGGAGTCAACATGATGAAGGTGAGAGATGAAATGATGAGAATCCATGCCAACACTGAGTGTACTCTTACAACCTCACACTGGCCTGGAGCTCAGCACAGCAGCACTGAGAGGGGGTGAGGCTTTCTAACAGGAGGGGTGAATAGGTGCCTGGACTGACTCATCTGAGAGAAGGACATGAACGCTTTGGGAAAACATTAATTTTTTTGTATATTTAATGAAAAACACTACTATTATAACAAAGATGATAAAGCTCATATTAGGCCTTTACATGGAAGTCATCAATGACACACTGGTCAATGATTATCATCAGTTCGAAGCCCACTGAAAATGAGCCACAGCACAAACCCTCAACATGCTCAGATGTAAAAGGATTTTTTTTTCCAAATTTGACCGCTATCCTAAAATAGCCATATTATTAAAAACGAGAAGCTGAAAGTAAGTTTTAAAAACCACCAAAAATAAGCAAAATTTCTATTAACCCAAGTAGAACAAAGGTTAGCAAACTAGGGTCCATTATTTTTGTGTGGCTCATGAGGTGACAATTACCTGTACATTCTGGGATAGAAGAATATTACTCACTTCAGATATGTGAAAATTATAACAGAATTTACAATGCATGGTCCAAAAATAAGTTTTCCTGGAACAAAGTCATGTATGTGTTGGCTATCACTGGTATGATAGTTGAGTAGTGATGAGAGAGGTCATATGTCACACAGGCTAAAATATCCACTCTACCGGCCTTTTACAGAGAAGTTGGCCAGTTTCTGATGGTGGAGGATAGCCTGGTTGCATTCTCTCCATAATGATATCAGAAAATCTTGGTTGCTTGGAGAGGTGATGGAAGAATGTGGAGCCACAACACGCAAGAAAGAAAGCATCAGAGGCTAAAACTGCCAACTCATAAGCGTAGCTTGTGATCCTGCTGAGATTTATGCTACTTGTTGTTTGCCAGCCTTTTAAACGTCATCGCTCATAATTACTTTTCTCCCTCTAAATGTTCACTTTCACTTCTTATTTTTATTTCTAACTTTACCTTTTCCTTAAACATCGCCCTCTTAACTGATTGAGACTCAAGGTGTAACCAAACTAGAATCCACCAGTATGTCATAAACTATATTTCCCATCTCCATTGGAGCTTGCATGCGTGCTACATGTCTGTTCTATTTATAAACAGCACACAGGAAATTTAAATTGGTATCTAGGGTGAAATAAAGGAAAAATCCTGCTAAATGTTTTGCTGCATTAGAACTTGACCCCCTGCTAAAACGTCCTCAAATATTGTTCCTAAACAGTTGGAACTGCTGCTTTCAGTCTTGGGAGGGCACATGATGTCTTAGAGGGATTTGTATGCCTGGGTTTAAAATGGAAACGCCAGCAGATTTAATGACGATGCCACCGCAGAGGGCATTCACATTGCTGCATGAAAAGGATCAATCTGCTCCGTGAATATATTGAGCACCCTTAATATTTCCATTTGCATCTATAAAAACGCATACAAATGTTCATTAAAGCCCAGTAAGACCTTACAGAGAAATGCCCGCTGAAGATCTTTCCGTTTGCAAACCCTTATGCGAGAAAAGGTGATAATGGAATGGGAAGAATTACTATTATTGATATAAATGAAATGTGCTTGTCATTCTCCAGGATGGTCCTTCTGGTGACCATACTTGACTCACTTTTCTGGCGGGCAAATACTATTATCATGGGCCCCGCAGTCCGCTAACAGGCATTCAGGAGAAATTCATATATTTAAATTACTCAAGACAGTGCTATAATAAAGCTGATGGAGCCATTGGCTAAAAGATATTCCAGGCCAACGTTTTCTTTTTTTAAAAGTCCATATATATCGCAGAACCAAAAGACGTATACGAAGAGACGCTTCTTCTACTTTCTAAAAATAGGGTTCCGTGCCATCCTAGACAGTCTTTCCTTTGAGCTTTAGTCGCCTCCAAGCCACGGATGGTTATGAACTGGCCCGTTGCTACTGAAAGGACTCTCTTTGTCCAAACTCTGACAAAGCCGCTAGCCGCTCAAGGCTAAACCACTAGGGCAACCCCTGCCCCCCATCCTCCCCCCGCCCCCCCTTAAAATGCCTGCCTGAGAAAAGCCTCAGTGACAAAGGCTTTCTCTGAGCTGTGAGATGGATCTCTCCTAACTCTTACAACTGCCACCTCAAGCTCCTGGGAGCAATCTCTTTGCAAGGAAGCATCTAGAGGTGGGACTTTTACTCCTTGCCTCTTCGTTCCTGAGGTCCAGGGACACAATTTGGGGGACACCTCAGTCCAAATTGCACCATTAAACCACCTCCCACAAAGACACGAGAAGTCTGTGTTTCTGGGGATAAGTGCCAATTAGCCAACTCAGGCGGCCTAGTCCCGTGGAACACCCCCTCCACCTCTCAATGCCCTTCAGCACCTCTCCTTCAGCACACCCCAATATTTTTTTTATATTTTTATTGATATTTTTTTTACAGAGAGGAAGGGAGAGAGAGAGAAAGTCAGAAACATCGATGAGAGAGAGACATCGATCAGCCGCCTCCTGTACGCCCCACAGTGGAGATGTGCCCGCCAGCAAGGTACATGCCCCTGACCGGAATCGAACCCGGGACCTTTCAGTCCGCAAGCCGACACTCTATCCACTGAGCCAAACCGGTCTTGGCCACACCCCAATATTGAAAAGGGCGCCTGCCTTCTGTGCCAGGGGAGGTGAGCTCAGGTGACACTGGGTTTCTCTCCTATTGCAATAGTCGCCAGTGAATAAAATCTGTCTTTACAGCTTTGGCCTGGTGTCCTGCTTTCTCTCTGACACCGCAGTCATTCAAAATACAGTAGTGACCATCCTGGGTGGCTTTTGATATTTTAATCTTGGGGGAGTCAGAGGGCCTTGGGCCCCATTTATTTCAGCTCCCTCTGTTTCAATAAAGGCATCGAGGCGCAGAAGGAGTATGTGAAGCCCAGGCCAGCAGCTGTGGTGCTAAGACTGCAAGCCCATCCTCCCCCCTGCCCCTCGCTCTTTCATTGGTTTGAAATCATTTTTTATAGTCGAAGGGGAGAGAGAATTGGTGCGTTAACAGCTTCTGGACTAAAAAGAGCTTCATTTTTCCGATTTAAGTGCCAAGTTTTACAGGGGTTATGATACACAAGACACATATTTGTGCTAAACAACAAAAAATGGATGTTTTCTAAATTAGGCGATAACATCCAACAATTTGATCAGTGTAAGGTGCACGATTTGAATTTTCACCTTGAGATTAGGATCGTTTAGCTCAAGATTCTAGCCAATGTTAGAGCTGTTTTATTATTATTTAATTTTAAAAATAGATTTTTTTTTAATTACAGAGAGGAAAAGAGAGGGAGAGAGAGATAGAAACACCAGTGCTGAGAAAGAATCATTGATCGGCTGCCTCCTGTACACCCCGCACTGAGGATTGAGCCCGAAACCTGGACATGCGCCCTGACCGGGAATGGAAGCTTGACCTTCTGGTCTTAGGTCCGTGTTCCACCACTGTCAGAGCTGGGCTATTAGAGCCATTTTAATACGCCACTCCACATCTTCTTTTAGGAAATTCACTTCTTCTATTCTTATATGAATGTTATCACCGTTCAGAACAAGACATTGTCTACTACACGTAGCATCAGCGGTGGGCAGATCTGGATTTTTGATTCTCTGACCTCCATTATAAACGTGAGTAAGCACATAAGTTGCTAAAAAAAAAGACCTTTTGGTTAAAAAGAGAAAAGAGTGGAAAAACGAGCTTACAAAGAGATGCCTGTACTTTTATCCTTCCTCTAAATCTGTGAAAACAGCAAATAATCGCCTCTTAAGTAATGGCCTCTTAATTGCCACTCCCTGCATCTAGCTGGGCTGAGACAACACTCTTTTGATTCCGGGGTGCATATCTGGGGGCGCTGGAGCGGCTGGGAGGAAATGGCAATTGCAGCGGAAGGCGGAACCCGGCTCTTCTGATGGCTGGGCATTGAGATCAGGGATGACACAGCCAATTGCAACATTTCCTCCGGATGTCAGAGAGGGGTTAAACACGGATCAGAATGACTCTTCAGCGGATAAATTTGGAGCAATTAGAGGTCTGAAAATGTCCCTTTTGTAACCAAAAAAAATAATTGCCCTTAAATTATCTAGGCTGCAGAACCTGTCTCGTCTGCATGTTGGAAGCTGTTTTAAACATCCGATTGCTTCTCAATAGGGACTTCATTGACTTTGTTTCTAAACCCCAAATCTCAAACTGGGGACAAGTCAGATTTCAGTTAGTCTGAACGACCAGCATTTAAAATGTCAGTAAGTAAACATATACAGTGGTACCTCGAGATTCGAGTGCCCTAACATACGAGGTTTTTGGAGCGAGCGAGTTTTGCTTTGAAATACGAGCAACATTTGAGATAGGAGTCATCGCGCGGATCGGTGGGCTGCACATGACCCACCAGTTTACCGCGACTCGAGCATCTCCTAGTTTCCCACGCCTCAAGGTTAAGGAATGAATTAAACTCGTATCTCGAGGTACCACTGTAGTGGGGAAAATATTGTGACAAAGGTAGATTGTATTAAAACCCAGCAGAGTGCTTTGAAAGGAACATAAAATACCAGGTCATGCCAAACCATCTCAACTCCAGGGCATTGACACTAAAATATTAGCCTTGATTGTCTGTCTGATGCCCAGAGGAGTTGGGTAGATTTGCGGACTAAGCCAGCACAATCCTTTCACTGGAGATGCTGGGAGCTGGGACTGTCCGCCTGGAATGTGTTACTCTCTGAGTTCCCAGCCTGGCCTGAGAAGGGAGCGATTCCACGGAGTCCTGAGGCACTGTCTCACCTTCTGTTTTCCCGCCATTAGGATTATTGAACCGACATGTTTATTGCTTCATCTCAACCCACAGATGTCTGTCAGGGAGAAAAGTTAAAATAGGTTGCTATTTGGAGATGCACACATGGGCAGAACGAGGCTTTGGTGCATGGATGTTGTGTGCAAACTGGCAAAGCTGTCTCAGCCAGGAAACGCATGTAGACATGACAGATAGGACAAGAAGAAGGCGCCATATTCTCCTCCTCCCGTCAGCAGCAGCCTGGTGACTCAGGGCTGTGTCCTCCCCACTGGGTCTCTTGGGACCCCATTGTTACCCATTTGTGTGGCATTTAAATGAGTTTCAATGTGGGAATCTCAAAGACAGAATACCGAATTCCTGTAAATGCATCGTTCATTGATGCTCTATATTATGTAAGACTAGAGGCCCGGTGCATGAAATTTGTGCAAAAGTTGCCCTTCCTTCCCCGGCTGCCAGCACCAGCTTCCCTCTGGCACCTGGGACCCGGGCTTCCTTCCAGCCACCAGCAGGCACCTGGGATCCCAGCTTCCCTCGCAGCTGCGGCTTCAATCAGAAGGTCATCCAGAAGGATGTCTGGTCTAATTAGCATACTACCCTTTTATTATGATGATTCTCCATATTTTCTTTAACCAGTAAAAGAGTTTTCTCTTGCTCTTAAGAATTTTGAAGTTGTAGAAGTCACTGTGTTTCCGTGACAGGAGGTGATAAACAAGACTTGAATGTTTCTGACATGTTGATAATCTCATTGAAATCCCATACCAATACTTACAGGAAGGTATTGTTTTTATTTACAGACTAGTGGCCCAGTGCATGTATTTCTGCATGTTGAAAGGAAATGAATTAGAATAAATATTTTAATATCTCAGCAAGCTAACACATGGCTGATTCCGGGAGAAATCGGGTTTCCTCCTCCCTCCTCTCTGGGTCTGGGGTGTGGGTGAACCAGATTCGGGGCTGACAGGGCCCAGGCAGCAAGCTAACCCAGGGCCAGCAACCTAACCTACCGGTCAGTATCTTCCCCATGGTGGTCAGTACTCATCATAACTACCAGTCAAATGGTCACTCAGCCTTTTACATATATATATATATATATGGTAAAAATGAGCTTCAGAAAATGAAAGTAACTTGCTTATTTTTGCACAGTTGCTATTTTTTTTTTTACACTTAGCTAGCCTACTTTAAAAGATAAAGTAGAGCCACCATTCATATATAATGTAGATTCCTAATGCTTGGCTGTTTATAAAGTATTTCCAAAGGGCAATAACTTATTAATTTCAATGGAGTCCTTTTGTTCTATGAATTTTATTTTTGTTCTATGAATATTATTTTAAAGAGGTCATGAATTTTCTGTCTCATTCTATCCATAAAAAAACACATGCATTTCCTATATTTCAAGACTTTATGTTTTGATTTCTTGAGATGCTCCTGAGACTGAGTTTATCTACATCAGGATGACTGTAACTCTTCCTAAAGGTTTGAGCCACTTGGCTTATACAGTAACGATCTTGTGAACTTCAGAGTGAAGGTGCAGCAACTACACACTGTGGAACCGAATGAAATAATTTTTAAAGTTATTTTTCAGAATGATAGTTTTCAAAAGTGTAGCCCTTCTTTTTTCTTTCATTTAGAAAAAATCTATAAAAATATTTTCTCAGGAACTCTTATCATGCTATCTCTGAGGTTGCTAAGTCAATGGTATAAATATCTGGCAACATAAAAATTAAGATCTAGGGCTTAATCTTTCACTTGAGGGTTTAATCTGCTCATTTTAGCTCATGTGCCTATGTCTATATACAAAAGTTCCCCTTGCTAGACAAACAGCCCTTTGAGTATTTTACTCTGAGTTAGTTGTTAAGGGCATAGGAGCACACTTTTTAGACTTATGTGGATTATTATAATCCAACTAGTGGCCTGGTGCATGATATTCAGACACATTAAAAGAGAATTATAGGAAATATTTTAATATTGCTATTTGCCCTTTCTCTATAATAAAAATGACAAAGATGGAAGAAAATTAGTAAAATGTATATGAAAATCTCCCTCCTGTCAGAGTCTGGGGCACGCCACGGGACCCAGAGTCAAGTCCCCATCCACCAGTGCGTGCCTCAAAATCGCGTGAGCCCCAGACCCAGCAGGCCCCACCCCTTTGAGCCCCGCAGGGCAGGGGGCACAGCCTCAGGCCCTCCCGCCTGACCTCATGTCCCCTGGCCCTGGTATGACAGCATGACAGTGTGATGGTGTGATGGCATGATGGCCATCTGCATATTAGCTCTTTATCATATAGGATGATTTGGTGTAGGCACCTCACACAGGAAATTTGGCATAATTTCAATTCATAAATATTAGAGACACATGCCGAAACTGGTTTGGCTCAGTGGATAGAGCGTTGGTCTGTGTACTGAAGGGTCCCAGGTTTGATTCCGGTCAAGGGCATGTATCCTGGTTGTGGGTGCATCCCGGGGAGGGGGTGTGCAGGAGGTGGCTGATTGATCTCTCTCTCTCTCTCATCGATGTTTCTAACTCTCTATTCCACTCCCTTCCTCTATGTAAAAAATCAATAAAATATATTTTAAAAAATATATTAGAGAGAGAAAGCTCCCGTGTTTCAGGTATTATGTAAGGTGCTGAATCTGCAAAAATGGGTCAGACATACTCTGTTCTCAAACACCTTGCAGCGTACTGAAAAGCCAGAGCTGTTGACACCATGAATGTAGAGTTAGCAGAAACAGAACTTAAGAGATACCCGACACCTGATTTGGAGGCATACAGCTCATGGGCCTTTCTAGAGGTGGTCCCCACAGGTTCATCTACTCCCTCCTTTCAAGCTTCAGACACTTAAAAGGGACGGGAGATGTTCAGGGGCCACAGGAGAATGGGGCATTTGATGGCTCAGCTCCCCACAGACAGGTCTTGTTCTTTGTCTCAGAAACCTTTCCTCTTCAGCCCAGCACCAAGCTTCACATGCAGAGGGAAGAAAGGGCAACAGCTGAAACCGGTGTGGCTCAGTGGATAGAACGTCGGCCTGCGGACTGAAAGGTCCCAGGTTCCATTCCGGTCGGGGGCATGTACCTTGGTTGTGGGCACACCTCCAGTGGGGGGCGTGCAAGAGGCAGCTGATCGATGTTTCTCTCTCATCGATGTTTCTAACTCTATCCCTCACCTTTCCTCTCTGTAAAAAATCAATATTTAAAAAAAAAGGGGGGCATCAGCCCCGTTGATGGAAGCAGCAGGTGGCATCCTGCAGTCAAATCCTCTTCAGCCCTTCCTGCTACCGGACACTGCTTGCTGGATCTGGGGGAGCCCATGAGCAGAGACGACATTGCATCTCCCCAAGGTTCTCATCCTGGCATCTGGCTCCTCCAATTGCTGTGAACGGGCACGGTGTGAGCCCAGGTGCAAGAAGAGAGGAAGGATTGGTGGGCGAGCTGGATTCCATGCACGGCTGCTGGGAGGTGTGTTATCGCTATAGCTCTGGTGGACGGAAGATCCACAGAGGACCCCAGAGGAAGGTTCTGGGAATGAGGGCTGAAATGCGTGGCCCGGCACTCAGAAAGCACTGATCAGGGATGGCAGGGCGGCGTGAGAACGAATGGAAGGAATGAGGGAAGGACGGGTAGGAAGTGCTTTCTCTGCTGGCGGGCTCTGGTGTCCACCCTCTGCAGGTCTCTGTACCTCGCCAACACTCTGGACGGATATAGCCTTCCGCTGAGCACAGAACAGCTGCCGGGGAGGATATGACACCCACCCTCCTCCAGGATGGCACCACAGCTGCGGCTCCTGTTCCCCAGGGAGGCTGAGCTGGAGAGAAAAGAGTGTGCTGGCCGCCCCCATACTTTCCTGCAGGACACGGGCTGGTGCAGAAAGCTAGCAACGTGCCAGCTCCACAGCCCGGCTGCCCACGCTGACGGGCGGGGAGGGTATAGCTGGGAACTGAGTTCCCGGAGGGCCTGGGAGCTGAGGATGCCAATGAGCCCCCGTCCTCCTCAGCAGCTGTCTCCGCGCCACCTGTGTCAGCGGGTTCAGGTGACACAGCCTTCTGATCGACCAGAAACACGCCTTGGCCTTCTTCTCGGCCCTTATCTCGGGCCCCGCTCCAGCCAGACGTCTCCCTCTGACAGCCAGGCGCTGAGATGAAAGAGAATAATTCAGCTCCCTCCCGTCCTCCTCAGAATGCCTTGCTCCTGTGAGGAAACCATAGCCAATTCTTCCACGTCGCTTGAACATAATCTTCCTGTAAAGTTCCTGCAGTTGGGCGGGCAGCTTTCATTGTTTGCGGTTTCTCTCCACGGGGGTGTTTTATATAAAAAAAAATCCCTATTGTGTTTCCCACATTTCTGATTCCCTGGGAACTGAGGGGACTCTGTGGGGGAGAGCTGTCTAGAGATTGCGCGAGTGAGATGTGACCCAGAAATCAATGTGGGAACGTGGGCTTATTTCCCTGGGACAGCTCTTTCTGCTGTAAGTCCCTGGAGGGCAAAGACCCTGCTTCTAAATCTTTATCCCCCTCACTCCTCTGGCCCTGAATCTAGCATCAGACTTTAAAGAGGGGAAAAAGTCTTGATAAATAATTGCCGGTAATACATATGTGCTTTTGAAGCGGCATTTTCTTACTTTGAAGAATGAGTTATCTCGGGGAATGAAATATAATACATAATTTTTAAAAAATCGTGCGGACCCAACTTTTCCAATGAGCTTCATCAGCATCTTTTAAGGACGATTTGTGAGGAGCTGTTTGTTAATGAATCCAGACTGCCGTTTCCGCGAAGCATTAATGCAGTCTGTTTGCGGGAGATAAGGGTGAGGATCTGGTGCATTCGGTAAAATGAAAACTCACTCCGTCTGGACTTGCCATTGGCTCCTCTTCCATCCTAGACTTAAATTACTAAAGAAAAAAACTGCCAGCAAAGAAAAAAAAGTGTATTATGAAGAAGTTTGCCATGTGGATTCCCTTTCCCCTTCCCCCCAAACCGTTATTTTTGAGACAATAGAATTATAACACTCCTCTCTCCTGCTATCTACATAGTTTTTGCCCTTTTATAGCTCTGAGAATAATGGTACTGAGAATGCTGTGCATGTGTGTGAGCTGAATTTTTTTTTACTCAAAACACACTCCCGGGGCCCAGCCTGTATGGCTCAGTGGTTGAGTATGGACCTGTGAACCAGGAGGTCACGTTTCAAATCCCTGTCAGGGCACATGCCCAAGCTCTGGGCTCAATCCTTAGTGTGGGGCATGCAGGAGGCAGCCGATCAGTGATTCTCTCTCATCATTGATGTTTCTCTCCCACTCTCTCCCTCTCCCTTCCTCTCTGAAAGCAATACAAATATATATTAAAAAACAAACCCTCCCCACAAAATCCCAAAACAACCAAAAAACGCACCTCTGTGATGGCGCACAGCAATGCTACCCCACCCTGACATGCGTGTTTCCCGTTCTCAGCCTCCGTTTTCTCTTACTATCATCTAGCTTTCCCGCTAGAAGAACATTCGAGAGCCTTGGGGGAAAGCAGTGCCTTGACCTGGAACTCTCACTTGGAGAAGTTGAAGGAACAACTGAAGCAGAATTCCTCCCCTGTTCCTTGTAGGGGATCTCGGATGTGCTGGCTGAGAACACACACACACGCACACCTGCTAACATGGCCTGCCCCATTGTCTTCTCCCTCCTACTCATGTGGGATCCCCCATCTGATGGGCTCTTGCTCAATGGTCTCTTTCAGAGACAGGCTGGACATTTCACGTAAAGCCTCCAATGATTTAGGGGTGACTCTCAGAGCAGCAGCCTGCAGTTGAGCTATTGACGCTGCCGTGCCTGAGGCGTGGCCCAGGGGTCATGTGGCCCTGGAAGCAGCGTTATTAATGTCTATGTGCCTGGCACAGCGGGTTCAAGTGCATCCTCCCACGGGTGTTGTGGAAGGAGCCTTTCCGAGTCCCTGGCCTGTACCTACGAGCTGGTTCTTCTGTCACACTTCAGGGGTGAAGGAAAGCTAGGCCCCTGCGCTGACATGTGTGCCAAATGGCTCACACCATCATGCTCTCTCCTCCCCTCAGGTCTGAAACAGGAACCTGGGAGTTCTGACTGTGGGGTTTCTGGTTAACTCTGACGGAGCGGCATTGTGTGTAGGAATGGCAATGCGTACTCTGACCTCAGGGGAATTACCAAAATAGAGAGACTTGGGTTAATGAGTTTGCATCTCTACATGAGAAATACATACCTACATGCATGCATACATATACATGCATGCGTACATATACATGCATACATACACATACACATACACATATACATATACATATACATATACATACGTACATGAAAGATAATCAGTACACTTAAAATCGCTGCTGCTAACGCCAGGGCCTGCTTGCTCACAAATACCTGCTTTGTTTTCAATGAGTTACATCCAAAGCGCATTCCTCGTGCTCCATGAAGGTTTTGAGCAGCGGTTCTCAACATTCCTAAGCCCGCGACCTCTGCATACAGTTCCTCATGGGGTGGTGACCTCCAACCATGAAATGTTGCTACTGTGATGCATCGTGATGTCAATATCTGCGTTTTCCGATGGTCTTAGGCGACCCCTGTGAAAGGGTCGTTCGACCCCCAAAGGGGTCGCCACCCACAGGTTGAGAACCGCTGGTTTAGAGACACAGAACCAGGCGCTGGCTTCTGGGAGTGCCTCCTGCCTCACGTCAAATACAGATGTGGCCAAGGATGCTTCTGGTGGGTTTCCACCGGGGGATGGTTTGGGGAAGATGAGCTGAGTGTGGCTCAGGGCCCCCCTGTATGGCCCATCGGATGGCTGCTCTTGCAGGGCTTCGCGCAGTAGCCAGCTGTGGCCGAGACTAGGTCACCTGCGTGGTGACCACTCTCAGAGGACAGCGCAGGTCCGTTTTCTTAGCGGAAATGGAGGGAACAGGATGGAAACATCCCTCACCAGAGTCTCCAGCACGGAGGTGCGGTCTCAGCCAACAGGCAGCGTTCCCACTGGCCATTAAAACCGACGAGGAGAGGAAAGGAGAGCACAGCCCGCGGTGGACGCTCACAGGGACACGCGAAGCTGTGTTGGCAAAGTGTCAAGACAGGGCGCCACGTGACTTCGGTGCATTCTAACCCGCACGTTGCAAACAGGCCCTGTGGAGCCTTTTCCTGTTTGAACCCACATCAGTTGACCCTTTTGGTCTCGTTTTTTTTTTTTTATTCTTACCTGTCCCTTGGAGATTTGTAGTGTGTGTGTCTGTGTGTGCTCATGCACATGCACACCAGTGTGTACAGTTTGGGAAAGTGGAAGCGAACCCGGGTGATTTCCCTCCTAATCCAGTCCAGATGCCCCCGTCTGCCAGGGCCCAGCACCGCAGGAAGATGGCTCTGGTGGAAAGATGGGTTTAGACACGCTCAGAACTAATGACCCGCACTAATGACAGATCACCTGTGTGCGATCTCATTCGTCAGCTCCGGACATGTTAGCTGCATGCGAGCTGCCGGGGAGAGGAGATGGGGTAAATAATCCATAATTACATCAGCGGCAATGGAAAAGGATCGGCGAAGGGAGGCTGGATCCTTGGGGACCCGGGAACTCTGCCTCTGACTCTGCTGATGAATCCGCTCTCACAGGAGAACGGAGAAGGAGACAGTGGAGCACACTCTCCACTTAGCAAGGCCTCCCCCCGCCCCACCTCGCTCTGTTGGTACAAGGGAGCCTGAGGAGCAGGAAGGAGGGGGACTGGAGCCGGTGGCCCAGAAAGGAGAGGGACTCAGGGGCACCCTTTCCACAGCCCACCGGGCCGGCAACGGGGTCATGATGTGACTGTCTCAGCCTTAAACGCTCCCCAGCCAACATCTCTCCCCCTTCTGAGCTCTTGTCTCAGTCTCCCCGGGATCTGTTCTGCTCAGACAAAGCTTCGTAGACGCAATTCAGGGATTTGGGGCTTGAAGAGGGAGGCAAAATGGAAATGGAGAAGGATGAGAAGGATCCCTCACCTCTGAGGGTGCTCAGCTATTAGCACTCGGGCAGCTCCCTGGGGCTGAGTGCCATGAAGGGTTTCTCTGCTTCTCAGACAGGGGCTGGAGGCACCGGCCAGGCGGGCAGACTGCCTTGGGTGCGGGAGCTGGCCTCGCCACCGCCATTCAAGGGGCACAGCAAAGGTCGGAGGAATATTCCAGGCGCGTTCCTGAGACCGAACGAAAGCTGGTGCCGCCGAATGAAGTTTCAATCAACCTAATTGTGAGTCGACATCAAGGTTCTTGTTCCTTCCCTTCTACTTTGACAGCGTTTCTGACTCTTTCAAGCACCAACCGCTCAGGCTGAACTCTGCTTTCGGGCGCTGGACAAATAGGGGGGATGCAGAAGGCACCCACAGAACCGGGGTCCCTTACCCTCACGGCCACGCTCCTGGCCACTCTCTCCTTCGCCACCCAGTGGCCTGGAGGAGGGACAAACGCAGATCAGGCCTCTCCATGGCGCCCTGTGAGCACTGCCAGGAGCCATGTGACCGGAGTCCATGCTGCTGGGTGACTTCTGGGGGAGGGAGAGGAGGACGGGGAAGGGAGGGAGAGCCCTCGAACCCAGGCAGCTGCTTTCTGCTGAGCACAGTTCTCAGCGGAGGGCGGTCGCTGTGAAGCGCCAAGGTCACGATGACTTCAGAGGAGGACGGAGGAGGCACTGATGGGCAGCTTGGCCACATACCCCTGTCTCAGACTCTTTTTTTTTTTGTTATCAAGCAAGCTACAGATGGTGCCCATCTGGGAGCAGCGCTGGGCGCCTCACTACTACATCATTTACACACTGGGGCACTGATCCCTTTATTCCCCTTGCCCGTCAAACTGAAATCCCTCTCTTGGCATGGCTGGCATGGCTCAGGGGTTGAGCGTTGACCTATGAACCAGGAGGTCACAGTTTGATTCCTAGTCAGGGCCCAGGCCTGGGTTGGCTTGATCCCCAGTGTGGGGCGTGCAGGAGGCAGTCAATCAGTGATTCTCTCTCATCATTGATGTTTCTCTCTCTCTCTCTCTCTTTCTCTTTCTGTTTCTCTTCCTCTCTGAAAACAGCAAACATATATAAATATTTAATTTAATTTTATTGCTTAAAGTATTACAAATAGTAGTACCTATGTGCGGGGAACCGATTCCAGCATGTAATAATCACACGAGTTGCATCAAAACGTTGATGGGACGTGGGGGGCTCACAAAGAGTGAGCCACATATGTAGTTTACCTGTTGGAAATGCTACAAAGCATCTCCCCCAAACCTGAATGGGACGTTAGCTGCCAGCCAGCTCAGGGCATGTTACTGCCGCCTGTTGACCTGAGCAGCTGCAGGCTGCTCCCCACACTGACAATGCCTCTCTAATCCCTTTGAAAGCCTACCCTTTGAAGTGCATTATCTCCACCTGGCCTTGGGACAAATTGTGTTAATAAAAGCAGGGTCCTGGGTGGAGGAAGGAGTCTTCAGTTTCTTTAGCTGAAGATCCTCTGACCCCCATGCCTTTCAAAATTAGCTTTGGTCTTTGGACTCCTTGAATCTACGAGTAGCCCCTTTCTCCAGATTGCTGGACCCTTTGTAAGGCTGGGACAAGAACCCCGGCACATATGTCCTCTTTTTTTCCCCATTGACCTCCCCCCAGCGTCCCCTACCCCGCCCCCCCTCCCGCCCCCCCCGAGCATGCCCTCACTCTCCCCCTCCCTCCCCCAGTGTCTTGCATCCATTGGTTACACTTATATGCATGCATATACGTCATTCAGTTGATCTCTTACCACTCCCCCAACCCTCCCCATCCTTCCCTCTGTAGTTTGACAGTCTGTTCGATGCTCCTTTGCCTCTGTATCTATTGTTGTTCATCAGTTTATAATGCTCTGTATAGTCCATAAATGAGATCACTGACTGGCTTATTTCACTTAGCATAATGCTATTAAAAAAATCCCTCTCTCCTCATTGATAAATATAAGTATAAATATAAATATAAATATAAATATAAATATAAATATAAATATAAATATAAATATAAATATAAATATAAATATAAATATAAATATAAATATATAAACATAAATATAAGTATAAATATAAATATAAGTATAAACATAAATATAAGTATAAGTATAAATATAAGTATAAATATAAATATAAATAATATAAATCCCTTCCTCTCTGAAAACGATAAACATATATTTTTAAAAAAAATCCCTCTCTTGCAGTGCCATTACAATCTGAGTGGCTTAAACATAGAAACTTATTGTCAATGTCAGCGTCCATTTTACAGGCAAATGCTGGAGACCCAGGTCAGCAGTGTTGGTTCTGTCTGAGGGCTGGAGGGCTGCATCTCCCCCCATCCTGCCCCCAGCTTCTGGGGGTCTGTTGGAATCTTGGGGGCTGTTGACTTGTGATGGTGTCTGATCTCTGCCTTGACCGTCACTTGGCATTCTCCAAGGTGTTCCCAATATCTTCTCTCTGTCCCTGCCTGTCGCCAAGGTTCCCCCTTTTAGAAGGACACCAGTCCCATGGGATGAGCAGCCCACCCTACTCCATCTGACCTCATCCCAACTTAACCAGTCACATGGTTCTACCCAGAGAAGGTCACCTTCTCAGGTACTCGGGGTTAGGACTTCAGCATCTGACTAGAGGGTGGAACAAAATTCAACTCATCACCGGGGAGAAACGTAAGTAATACTGTGCATTTACCTTAAACCTGGCCCTACTGGGGACTCTTTATTTGCTCAGAGTTAACCATAATAGCATTTAGAGAGGAATAATGGAAATACTCTTATGATGGTTTATATATTTCTTAAACTTTTAGCTGAAAATAGCCTATTTTTCTACCGAGTGTAGCTGGAGCTGCTTTTTGTAATAAATGCAATGAACTGAGACAATCAAAGGACATTATTTTGTTCCCATGCCTTCAGAAGAGCCCTTCAGTCAACCCAGCCTCTCAGGATGCTCCCAGTACAACACAGCCCTCAGCGCTGCCACATGCTCTCTGCTGCTCAATCCCCCAGCTTCCTCTTGTTCCTTCCTCCACGGCGACAAAGACCATTGCCCGAGGGCCTTTGTAGAGGAATCTACTTAATAAGCATTGTTAGGTCTCCTCTTTATATTTCACCTGATAAACAATCTCTCTCTTAGGTTTTGTTCTGGCTCTTAATCAGCTGTGTCGCCCTTATAAGACCTCTTCAGGCTCTCCTGAGATGCCCGAGTGAGTTGCCGGAGAGCCAGAGAGAAGTCTGTCGGCAGGTTTGACTTCTGAGCATAAAGGAGGACATGCCATTGTGGATTCAGGAGTACCTGATGTTTTCTTGCACAACTGTCCTCTCCAGGATTTTACACTTTTCTTCCCGGAGTGGTGTCCCACCTGTATTTCACTTCTTTAAAACATGTTTATTTAATTCTCTCCGTGAGCTTGATGTTGGGGGCTAGGAGCTGCGGATGAGGCTCCTGGTGACAATGAGATTATAGTCTGAAAGAGTGGATCCCATATCTTCTCAGGGTTTCATCTCAAGACCCTTTATACCAGTAGTTCTCAACCTTCCTAATGCCGTGACCCTTTAATACAGATCTTCATGTTGTGGTGACCCCCAACCATAAAATTATTTCCGTTGCTACTTCATCACTATAATTTTGCTACTGTTATGAACTGTCATGTAAATATCTGGTATGCAGGATGTGTTTTCATTGTTACAAATTGAACATAATTAAAGCATAGTGATTAATCACAAAAACTATATGTAATTATATATTGTGAAATATTTATTTCTAATGACAAATAAATGAAATTTTGTCTTGAATAGTGGTATAGCATGGGTAACAGTCTTCATATGACAACAGTGAACTACCTTGCTACACTTTGCTACACCGAGGAACGGTGTGTTGGTTCCTAAGACCATGGGAAATAGGTGTTTTCCAATAGTCTTAGGTGACCCCTGTGAAAGGGTCGTTCGACCCCCAAAAGGGTCGCGACCCAAGGGTTGAGAACCGCTGCTTTATACCCTCAAAAATTAATGAGGATCCCAACATCATTTCCCTCACTTCATAAACGAGGAAGCTTCCGGCCCTGAGAGAGGAAGTAATCACCCGGGTCGAGATGCCTGGGCAACAGCAGTGCAGAGTAGCAAGGGCAGTTTTGTGGGACTCAAAATATTTGGGTCTACAATGATGTTCCTAGATAATCTAGGAACTTTTCTCAGGACCACAGGAGTCACGGAGTGACGTCTTCATGTTGTTGATGTTCCTCACTCCTCTACAGCAGAAGGCAACAACCAGGCGAGGGATGGAGAGGTTGCGGGGGAAGGAGAGAGGACCTGTACTGTGTCCACCAAGGAGCTTCTTCCAGCAGGAGTCTTCTTCAACCAGTGGTCCAAAAGGTTGGCCACTGCTGGTTTTCAGGAAACCAGCAGAATCTGATCTGGCCATTCAGTGTCAGTCTTCTCCCTGGAGGAGAGCGTCCTTTCACTGCCATCTCCTCCCCCTGTGTCAGCCACCGTCCCCCACTGCCTGCTCCTGTGCTCCCTCCCCTGATCATCTTCTTCCTTTACCGCCTGGCACCGGCAGGGTCATGGCATCAAGCTGTTCGCATCCAGGATGACTAGCTGCCCCAGAAGGTGAATAAACTGGGCGCAGGAACAGCTGGGAGCTTTGCGAAACCTGCTAAGATGGGTCACCTTCCTGGGACCCCCCACTGCTCCCTGGACCACAGTCTGGATCTGGTGGCAGCCTTTCTGTCATCGCTCCAGAAAGATGCCCAGCTTCCTGCTCACTCTCCCAGATGTGTTCCTGGCCTCCTGGCCTCAGCCTCTGGAGCTGACACACATTGTCAGCATGGGCCCGGGTGTCAGTCAGACCTTCCTCTGCCTGCTCCAAGTTTCACTAGGAGGCGTCATCACCAGCTCAGCCTGCCATCTGTGCCTGGCACCTGCTTTTTTCCGACTCTGCATTCATTTCTTCCCATAAAAGAGAGAATTATCGTGGCTACCCCCAATCTCATACTTTTGGATAATCTCTTTAGTCTTCACAAATGACATTCTGAAAAGACGCGGTAAAGTTCTACGGGGAAGTCCCACGTCCCTGACCCTTGAAGTCCGTGTAAGTCAGGAGCTTCTGCTTCTGCAGGGCATTGAGAAACATTGTAAAGTTCATTTATCTCTTCGGACTCTGTGGTCACCATTGGTCTCGGCATTCTGGTCTGAAGCCAGGTGTCTGTTAAACCTAATATGGGCTATGTTTTGACACCAGAGGTTTTCATATTTTTTTAAATATATATTTTATTGATTTTTTTTTACAGAGAGGAAGGGAGAAGGAGAGAGAGATAGAAACATCTATGAGAGAGAAATATCTATCAGCTGCCTTCTGCACACTTGCTCCTGGGGATGTGCCTGCTACCAAGGCACGTGCCCTTGACCGGAATCGAACCTGGAACCTTTCAGTCCAAAGGCTGATGCTCTATCCACTGAGCCACACCGGTTTCGGTAATATATCTTTTATGTGTGTCGGAAGATGCTAGGGAAGGAAAATACAACATTTATTACATTAGTTTAATATTCATAAAATCGTATGTAAGTAAAATTATGAGCTGAATAAAGAAAAACAGTGCTAACTGCTCGCACTGGCCGCGTCCATCCCCCCTCCATCCCTTCTCCCCCTACCCCCCGCCCGGCTCCTGGTGAAGGAGAGAAAGAAGCAGGCAGCGAGCAGACTATCAGGCCTCGCCACCTGCACGCAGCTCATCCTTATTCCGAACACAGCAGCAACAGTTATTTCTGCACCGTGACAGGTTTGCACCGGCTGCCGAGAGCAGGGAAATGGCTGTGGACCCCAGGATGCTTACTCACCGCAGCTCGCAGGCACGAGTCTGCTGGGAACTCCACTCACCTCCCTGGGCAAGTGCCTCTGGACATTCTCAGGAAGGTGCTCCGGAAAGGCAGGGCTGGGGCATCTGGGGATGGCCGAGGGGTGACCCCCGGGGCGATCTCCGGGTAAAGTGAACGTGCCTGAGCGATGGCTCTATCTAGCACAGCGGTTCTCAACCTTTTTTAATGCTGTGACCTTTTAACACAGCTCCTCATGCGGTGGTGACCCCCAATCTTAAAATTATTTTCGTGGCTACTTCATCACTGTCATTTTGCTACTGTGAATGAAGCATCATGTAAATACAGTGGTACCTCGAGATACGAGTTCAATTCGTTCCGTCACCTGGAGGCGTGGGAAACGATGAGACGCTCGAGTCGCGGTAAACGGGTGGATCCTGTGCCGCCGGCCGATCTGCGCGATGACTCCTATCTCAACTGTTGCTCGTATTTCAAAGCAAAAATCCCTCGCTCGACGGCGCGGATCTCAAAAATCTCCTATGTTAGGGCACTCGTATCTCGAGGTACCGCTTTATCTGTGTTTTCCGATGGTCTTAGGCTCTACAGCAGCGGTTCTCAACCTGTGGGTGGCGACCCGCAGGTTGAAAACTGCTCGATTCCAGCAGGAGCCCGATTTCCTTCGGGAGCTGCTGCTTTCGAAGGCTCTAAGCAGAGCCCGCCTTTATCTCCGGGCCCCTGAGAGTTCTCCAGGCCGATGCCTCCTCCGAAGAGCAACCTGAGGCCTGACTTCCTGAGAGGAGCCCACAGCCCGGCAGCCACACCAGAATACTAGGTCCTGCCGGAACTGGTGTGGCTCAGTGGATAGAGCGTCGACTTGCAGACTGAAAGGTCCCAGGTTCGATTCCGGTCAAGGGCATGGACCTTGGTGGCGGGCACAGCTCCAGTGTGGGGTGTGCAAGAGGCAGCTGATCGATGCTTCTCTCTCATCGATGTTTCTAGCCTTCTATCCCTCTCTCTTCCTCTCTGTAAAAAATCAATAAAATATATTAAAAAAAAAAGAATATTGGGTCCTAATTCAACTGCTTCCTAACCAGGCAGTCTTCCTTCCCTGCAGCCCTTCCTTTCTGTTAGAAACGAAACGGTGACATGTCGGGGACCCCGCTGAGGTGTGCAGGCGCAGGCCCTGGGAGCAGCACCATGAATATTCAGAACCACCTTCTGGCCCTCACTGTCCGCGCTGGGGCACCGGGCACAGCTGGCCCCCGGAGTCCTTCAGCCTGTCATCCTGGCTTCCCTGCTCCTCATCGCAGACGGGAACGAAGACACGGGGCTTGCAATGACCGCGCCAAGTCGAGATGGGCAACCCTGAACCCTTTTCATACCCAGGGTTCAACACGGTTTTACACCTGAATTGATATTAGCAAGAGGAGTTTCAAATCAATATATTGTATTGATTTTTTACAGAGAGGAACGAGGCGGTCGTTGTTCCTGTAAAGTTTAAACATCCTCTTACCCCCTGTTATCCAGGTGGAATGTTCTATCCAGGTGGAAGACACTCACAACCATTATTACTTTGCAATGGCAGATCCCATTCCGAGGTTCCAGGCAGATCTACTATAATAACACAACGTTTAAAGGGAGCATTTGTCTGAGACCAGCTGAACACACTCTAGAGTTTTGTGGAAATTGATTTAGATTTGTTTTTCCTGTGACAGCTTTCCATACATTTCCACTTAAGATTAGATCCCAATATTAGGATTCCTAGCACACAGGAGACAGCTTTGGTAGCCCCGATAAGACACGTCCCGACTCTCCCAATGCCGTCGCGGAGGATCTGCACTCGCACACTCGATTGACATTTAGAATTCAATGGCCTTGGGAAACCCAGGATCCTCGCCGACTTCCTGTCCTCTGTGTTTTCACTGACAATGGATCGGTGCTTTTTGGTGAAGAAGAGAAACTCGGGACGACGTTCTCACCTGGAAAATGAACCAAAGACGGTCTCCCCCGAAGGCTAATAAATGTCCCTTCACCAGAACAACACGGAGAGTTCGGCTCATTGAAATGATCACATCGCAGAGTCAGCCTGCACCTGGCCTCCCCGAGAGCAGGCCGGGCCCCCGTGGTGGAGGCTGAATGCGGAGCAGCGGGAAGATAATTGGTCTCAGAAGGGAAGCTTCCCAGCACCGCTCTCCACCCTCCCTCCAGCAGCGTCTCTGGGGGGAGGTTGATCTGGACACGCCGTTCTTCTCTCCGTGTGTCCTCTGCAGGGCACGGAGGCGGCAACAGTCACAGAGAGAGAAGCGCCCAGCTTTGGCAGGGGATGCCATGCGGTGGGAAGGGGAGCAAGATGCAGCCGCTCCGGGCAGCCCGCTGTCTTCAAAGCCAGCCCGTCTCTGCGCACAGAGGGAGGCCTCTGAACAGGCATCGCCTGGCCTGGACACGGTGGGGGTGACCTCCCTGGTCCTTCGTGCCCAGCGAGCCTAACCCAGGGGCTTGCAAGTCCGGGAAAGGAGTCACTGCTGTCAAGGCTGGATTTTTTTTTTAAATATATTTTATTGATTTTTTACAGAGAAGAAGAGAGAGTTAGAAACATCGATGAGAGAGAGGCATCAGCCACCTTCTGCACACCCCACATTGGGGATGTGCCCACCACCAAGGTACCTGCCCTGGACCGGAATCAAACCTGGGACCCTTCAGTCCGCAGGCCGACGCTCTATCCACTGAGCCACACCGGTTTTGGCAAGGCTGGATTTCTGATGTCCTCAAGAGGAAGTTTTGTGCTCCAAAAGCTTGTTCAGAGGTGACTCCGCTTTTTAATATTCATCTTAATAAAATCAATCGTTGAAAATGCAAGTTTTCCCTGTAACGTATACATCTTAATATATATATATATATGTATACACACACACACACACACACACACACACATACATAACACTGGTAAATGTAGACCCCTTTGTTAATGTTTGCTATCAAATGCACACTTAGATCACTGACCTCCTTTAAATATTTGAAGCTGCAATTACACATTTAATGCTACTGACTTCCTTTCTGAGTGATATCTGATGTGACATTTTCCCCAAGTTCTTAAAGGATATTTTTTCTGATGAAGAAAGCAAACCTTAACTTCCTGTACATCAGTCTCCAGGTGTGGTCATCCAGCAGCCTCCGCCTGACCTGGGACCTCGTTAGGAAAGCAAATTCCCCAGCCTCCTCCCAGCCGCCCGGAATAAGGACCCGGGGTGGGGCCTCGCAAGCCCTCCAGGTGATGCTGAGACAAGCTCAGCTTTGAGAACCGATGTTCTATGTCTGCCAATCTTACACGCGACCATCAAGTTTCAAATCGACATCACCAAGCTAAATCCACCCCCTCATTAAAGATTCCCCACCAACATCAGCGAGTCCTGCCTGGAACACCTATTCTGCCATCTCTTCTTTCACAAGAGCAATACGTAAACTATCTCACATAATATAGGCTTTTTGTAAATCTAATCAGAAAAAGGTGATTTACTCCATTTCTTCTTACAGGATGTACCCTAGGGAAGCAATCAGGCCCTGCCTAGCAGCGGAATGGAGATTTCCATCACCTGATTGGTCCCAGGAGGTGGCTGGTGGACCGGACATCTGGTGGAGAGGAGACCTGGAGCGGATGACATTCAAGGTCAGCGTCCTGAGCAGTCACCGGGATGCAGTGCCCGTGGGTTAAAGAGGGGAGGATTCCCGAGCTCCCCTTCTTCGCTGTGAGATAGCGCATTCCTTGGTTTTCTAGGGAAATTACTGTCTTCACGTGTATCCATGCATACCACGTGCTAGACTGTGTTAATCCGTTGAGCTCTCACTTCTAATCTAACGTCTTCAGTTGATTTTATCATCTGTCCAGGAATAGTGACCACAGGTCACTGACCTCTGGCTGGACTTGGTGCGTGGCAGAGCTGAGGTGATTTCCATGGGACAGTGATAAAGGGTCTGAATGCGCCCTACATATATGTGGTCGGTGAACCACAAGTATTTGGTTTTGTTCATGAACCTGCAATTACTTTTCCGTTGAGTGGAGACGCCGCCGTCCTGATCAAATACGGCCTTTTCAAGCGTGATTGATTTTATTGTGGCTTTTTGTCACTCTGTATTATTTTCACCTGTGGGTGCGAGGAAGACGCTGAATGTAAATATTCTCAGAATCCCTCTCCGTTCCAAGGGCCCTCATTTGCCAGAACGCACCCTAACCTGGGGGAGGCGTCCTGTTATGTCTGTGTGATGCTGATCCAAGAGCAACACGTTTTATTGGTTTGTTTGTTTGTTGTCTCTGCTCTATCCCCAGGCCTGCACCCCGGTCAGCATTTCAAGAAAAAATGGTTAATGCCCAAACCGGTGTGGCTCAGTGGATAGAGCATCGGGCGTGTGTTGTTGTTCTGCATTCATGGGGCGAACCCCCGTGGTCTGTGGGGAGCAGGGAGAAGCGTGTCTTGGATCAGAGCTTTCCCCTGGACCTCCGCCCCTTTCCCATCCCGCTATCCCCCTGGGCCTCAGCCAGGGAGACAGACCACAGGGGGACAGCCCGGGCGCTGGAGAATGTGGCAGACTGGCCCAGCTGCCAGGGTCCTGAGGAACCGGTGGAAACTGGGAAGCACCCCAGCTTTAAACTGGGAAGCCAGTGCGAAGCCTCTGTAGCGTTAGCTCTAATCCTCTTACCTGAGGAGCCGGCTGACTCATGCCCAGGATGCACAAAGCCTCCTGCACGGCTAGCTCTGCCCCTCTGCTTGGAAGAAGGCACCTCCGTTCACTGTCCTCCGAGAGGCCCCTCGCTGTCCCCTCTGCCCACAGTGGTGGGAGCTGTTTGCAGGCCCAAGATGCTCAGGCCACCATATTTGCCGATTTCACAGAATGCTGTTTTCCAGAGCACGGCACACGCTGCAAGTGTTGGCTTCGTGAGTCCTTATATATATTTTTTAATCTTCTGCCAAAGACAACATCTTGGCGGTAGACGAGGGAAGCGCTTCCAGGATGAATAGTTAATGACGATGAAGTCAGCAGGCGGCACGCTGTTTATTTTGCTTTCTAATAAACCCAGGCTCAGCGACCGGCTCCTGACTTGCTGCGATTTCTCGCGACCGTCGCCCGGCTGCTCCTGTGGGTGGAAGAAAGGCCTTTCAGCATCGCGCCATTCTGCTGGGAAATTCATTACAGGAAGCCCGAAGCATCCGAGGCTGGAAAGCTAAAAATAACCCTCAGAGTGTTTTAACCTCCAGCCACCGTGTGCCAGTTCAGACGTGGCGGAGAGAGAGAGCAAGGAGGAAGGAACGCTGAGGTTATCAGGATGCATTTCAGACTCCAAGAGGGTCTCAGATGCCGTGGGCACCCCCAAAAGAAATGTCTGTCCCTGGTAGAAGAATAAAAGTGCTAGTGTGAGTGAAGAGTGAGAAACTAGAAAAAGACAGAGTGTGGTTGAAAGGCGAGCGGCATCAGGAGGCATAGAAGAGAACATAGCATATGACAGTCAAGATTATGGCCCAGCCCAGCTCAGTTGCTAGTTGGTGTAACTGGTACGATCATTCACTGAGTTTTTATATCTTGGTCAACAATGTTAGGCTATACACACACACACACACACACACACACACACACACATTAGAGGCTCGGTGCACAAAATTCATGCACTGGGGTGTGTGTCCCTGAGCTCAGTCTGCACCCTCTCCCATCTAGGACACCCAAATCAGACCTCAACAGGCAGTCAGACATTCCTTTCACAATCCAGGACTGCTGACTCCCAACTGCTCGCCTGCCTGCCTTCCTGATTGCCCCTAATCACTTCTACCTGCCAGCCTGATCCACCCCCTAACCACTCCCCTGCCAGACTGATGGATGCCTAACTTCTCCCCTGCCAGCCTGATTGCCCCTAACTGCCTCCCTTGAAGGCCTGGTTATCCCTAACTGCCCTTCTCTGAAGGCCTGGTCACCCCTAACTGCCCTCCCCTGCAGGCCGGATTGCCCACAAATGCCCTCCCTTGTAGGCCTGGTTCCTCCCAACTGCCCTTCCCTGCTGGCCATCTTGTGGTGGCCATCTTGTATCCACATAGGGGCAGCCATCTTGTCTGTTGGAGTGATGGTCAATTTTCATATTACTCTTTTATTAGATAGGATATATATATATATATATATATATATATATATATAATACATATATATGTATTATATACTACAGGCCTGGTGCACAAAATTTGTGCATGGGTAGGTTCCCTAGGCCTGACCAGTGATCAGTACTAATCTGAGGGGCAACCAGCAGGGCGATTGGGGACCCCCACTGGTACTCACCTTGGCTGACCTGGGGCCTGTGGGCCGGGGGCAGCTCCTGCATTGAGTGTCTGCCCCCTGGTTGTCAGTGCATGTCACAGCAACTGGTCATTCCACCATTTTGTCAATTTGCATATTAGGCTTTTATTATATAGGATATATATATATATATATATATATATATACATTTAGACACCTCAAAAATGATGACAATGATTAGCACAATGTTAAGCCAGATGGCCCTGCTTCAAACACTGGCTCCCCCATCCCCCAGCTTTGTTACCTTGCTCAAATCCCTTCGCCCTTCAGAGATTCCGTTTCCTCATCTATAGAGTGGGGAGAGCTGAAGGGTGATGAAAGTGGAGTCAACACACGCCAGCCACGTAGAACGGAGCCTGGTACAGAAGAAAAGCTCCTTTGTCTTTTGGAAACCTTCGCTAGGTCAGGGACAGCCATTCGGCACTATTTTTAACTCTGTACACACTCTTTTGCCCTCTCCTGGTCCTCCCTCACTTGATTTATTTTCTTGTGGCATTTTGTGTTCTGTGGGCTGGGAATTGTATCTTGTTAAATTTTCATTCCCAAGCCCTTAATAAACGGACTGGCCTCTATGGATGTTCATGAAATGTTTATAGCGGGGAAGGACGAACGGATGGATGCTCTGGGGATCGGATCGCCTCTCAGGTTACTAAAGTCCTTTCTTGAAGGTGTATCATGTCCGCCAGGTTGCCTTTCTCCCCGAGCCTGGGATGAAATCAGTGGAGCCCCTCCCTTTGGGGATTTATAACAGCGTGGCTCCCGAGACCCTGTCTCCCCCACACTTCCATAGAACTAACGTTTATCCACCTCTCACTCCCATCCTTGAGCTGAAACCATTTATTCTTGCTCCATCCTGTGGGTCAATCTCTGAAGTGTAAGTGTCCCGGTGGGACCTGAGCGGAACGACACTTCTGATCTCGTGATAAAAATGATCTGAGTCAGGCCCCGGGAGACCGGCCCAGAGCCCAGAATAAATTGCAGATGGATTGAAGGTTAGACATCCCATCCCACTTACAGGTCCACTCTCTCAGGGGTGTTTTTTTTTTCTTCCCTCGCTTAAAATTTTAGAAATATTCAGATTACCTCAAAGAGTGACCTTGAGTTTCAAATTTCTCTGAACTCCTATAAGAAAAATGTGTTTCTAACCTTGGCCGTTTTGCTTAGCTTGGCACGGAGCTTCCATTTAGGAAAAAAAAAATCAATAAAGGGTGTCTCAGAGAAGAAAAGGTAAATGATAAGTATGCATTTATGCAACTGAGCAGGGCCGAGAAAAGGCAAGGAGGAACGAAAACAAGTAATCTAAAGAAAAGGAAAAGAAAATTGAGTGATAATCCCGTTTTTACAATACATTAGGATCTAGTTGGACCTTCATGTTTTCACAACTCCTATGCTAAGTGTTTAGCTCAAACGGTGAGGATAAGTGAAGAATTTATGTGAAAGGAACTTAGGAGCTGTGTTACATTTGCTCTATTGCCAAAGCAAGAGGACAGATGGATGGTGAAATAGTTGCTATTACTCTTAATGAAAGGCAATTAGTGAATTCTTATTTAATCTACCTAGCTTATTACATGCAAGGCCTTCAGTGGAGCCGTGCCAGAGAGAACACGCGTGTATTAAAAACCCAACGCTTCCTGTGTCTTTATTTAACGTAGCAGTATCTTTTGCTATTTTAGTGACTCTGCCTTCCCCCAACTGGCTCTAATTAACTTTCCAATTTCTAGCTAATGGGTGAGAAGGAGTAATTAGCAACTAAAAATATTACCCGTCTTGTTTCCCCTCCTCAGCTAAACTGTGGTCTTCATCGGCTCTTTGCCATCCAGTCTCTTTCCTCCCCTGCTCCAAGCGGACGGTGCGCACCCTCAGAGCACCTGTCATTGCGCCCGGACACAGGCTTTTTGAGGTTCGTTAATAAGAAATAAGGGCCAGCCACAACCGGTGTGGCTCAGCAGATAGAGTGTCAGCCTGCGGACTGAAAGGTCCCGGGTTCGATTCCAGTCAAGGGCATGTACCTTGGTTGCGGGCACATCCCCAGTAGGGGGTGTGCAGGAGGCAGCTGATGGATGTTTCTAGCTCTCTCTCTCTCTCTCTTCCTCTCTGTAAAAAAATCAGTAAAATATATTTAAAAAAAAAAAGATATAAAGACATCCTGAGTGAGAGCACCAGGGCAGCAGGCAGGGCAGGAAGACTGATATTGAGGAAATATCAGCCTGGGAGGGGGTGAGGGGTGGGTAGGGAGGAGCAGAGGAGGCGGACACGCACTGGTCGGAGAGAGAGGAGACGGTGTGCCAAGGGCCAGCTGCAAGGGAGTTTGGAGAAAGGCCTGGCCCAGCCTGGTGCCCGTTGCTCAGGAATTTGAGACCAAAGGCTGGAAGTGTTGCATGGTGCACCCTGAGGCAAAACGGAGCCTTGAACTTGGGCTCTGCGTGAGGTGGGCCCAGAGACAGAGGACACCTTCAAGGACTCTGTCTCAAACCTTGTGGGAGAGAACCAGCAGGCGGAGGCTCTGAGATGCGGAGGAGAACAGGACCCCGAGAGAGAGGATGGAGCGGGACTCTGAGAATTGCAGAGGTCAGAGGTCTCCTCAGGGGGTGGGCGGGGGAGGGAGGGGCTGCAGTGGGGACCCACATACCCTGCCCCCCTGCCCTGTCCGGGCCACAGCTGGCCCCACCTGGCTCCGCACGGTCAGGAGGTGAGGTGAGGTGAGGAGACTGGGGAGGAGGGAGGGGCTGGTCTAGAGAGGAGAGGAGTGGAGAGAAGGGAAGGAAGGGAGAGGCAGGCCCAGTAACGTGGAGGGGAGGGACAGACGGGCTGCTTAAAGGACCAAAGCGAGCACCACGCTTAAGGGAACTGATTTGATCCAAGAGAGCTTCGCTACCCCCACAGCAATGGTTCTCAACCTTCCTAAGGCCGAGACCCTTTAAGACAGCTCCTCCTGTGGTGGTGACCCCCAACCATAAAATTATTTCTGTTGCTGCTTCATCGCTGTCATTTTGCTACTGTATGAACTGTAATGTAAATATCTGATAGGCAGGATGTATTTTCATTGTTACACACTGAACATAATTAAAGCATAGGGATTAATCACAAAAACAATATGTAAATTATATATTGTAAAATATTTATTTCTAATGACAAATAAATGAAATTTTGTCTTGAATCGTGGTGTAGCATGGGCAACAGTCTTCCTAGGACAACAGTAAACGACATGGCTACACTTTGCTACACCGAGGAGCGGTGTGTTGGTGCCTAAGACCATGGGAAATAGGTGTTTTCCGCTGGTCTTAGGCGACCCCTGTGAAAGGGTCATTCGACCCCCAAAGCGGTCGCGACCCACAGGTTGAGAACCATTGCTCCACAGGTTAGACAGGTAAGAAAACTAAACTGATTAAACGTGTTTGGACACATCACAGGATCCACATGTTAACCACAGCCCTAACCTGAGAAAAAAGAGAACGAGCCCATCCATAGCGCTTCATTGTGCTCAGCCAGGGAAGGCTGCGTCTCTGCGCTGCCAAGACCAGCAGTTAGTTCCGTGGGTTCAGTCCACCCGCCGGTCACTGCAGGAGGAAGCAGGACTCTCTGAGCGGCAATGTCTCCACACACAGGCCCGGGCCCGGCGGGGTGGCCCCTTTCTATGTGGGATATGGGCACCGGGAGCCAGCCAGCTCCGAGGCCCGGTGTGGAATGAAGGACAGGCTGGGAAAATGTCAACAGGAGCTGGGGGTGATGGCGGAAAAAGAAGATCCTACAGTATCTTCTCCTGCTGCAGCGATTGTGGTGTTTTAAAAATATGTGTTTATTGATTTCAGACAGGAAGGGAAAGGGGGAGAGAGATAAACATCAATGATGAGAGAGAGAGTCATTGATCACCTGCCTCTTGCACACTTCACACAGAGGATTGAGCCCCACCACCTGGGCATGTGCCCTGACTGGTCATTGAACTGTGACCTCCTGGTTCATAGGTTGACACTCAACCATGGAGCCACACTGGCTGGGCAGAGCAATTGTTTCTACAGAGCTTTAAAAAAATTCCTTGTATGGTTTCCCATAACATCATAGGGATTGAGGAGAAGTGTTATTTATATTTCAGAGAAGTAGAAACAGGAGCTTCAAGAAATTACAGGCTCGGAGCAATTTCTGCTAGAGCATCCCAGGCAGGACACTAAACCACGCTTGTCTATTTCAGAATCCCACTTCTGGGCTTCATCTGTGATGCCACATGACCTCCAGGTGGCGATGAAGCAGTCCTCCTCCCTGGCGTGCACCCTGTGGGTGTCCAGTGCCTGTTTGTTGAAGATGATCAGAATGGGGGTGACCATGATCATCACCTGCAATGAACAAGAGGTAAGTAGCTGATGGGAGGCAAGTGGAAGGTGGGTGTCTATGGGATTTTATCTGGGAATTGTGTAGCTGGAAAGTAGATGGGATTTTATCTGGAAATTGCATTGCTGGAAAATAGATGGAAGCTGTAAAAAGGGGGAGAAACATTGGGGAGAGGCCTCTCTTTATTTCGGTTTACACTTTGGCTTTTACAACACTCAAGAAAATGGGACAGTGTTTTCAAATGAGTTCTTAACCCAAAAGAAAAGACCAGAATGTGATGACAGTTTTGACAGAAAGCAATGGACAAAATCCCAAGGGGGAGAAGGGGAATACCCATTAAAATGGAGCACGGACTATCGCCACCAGCCGATGTGACCATGCCTCACCCCAAGGTCATAGGAGATGAATGAATGCACCAGCAATTCTTTTTCTAATCCTGCGTCATAAAAGTGCAGTATACAAACTGTCCCCTCGGCCAGCAGGTCATCCCGGAATTCGGGATGGAGCCAGCGGGGGGAAGGGAGGGGAGTGCCCGACCAGCAGCCGCTAGGGACCCTGTGAGTGCACAGATTTCATGCACTGGGCCTCTAGTGTTACATAAGGAAACTGGAGGTGCCCCCCGAGTGCCCCTGGCTAGCGAGTCCCTTGGCATCTGACTCAGGGCATGCACCTGAGATGTCCTAATGTTGGCCCGGAGACTCAGGGAGGTGCTTGGTTGCTACATCTATAAGGAGGCAGGCGGCAGTGGAACGCTGGTGATGAACTGCCCAACACACAGCATCTTTGCTCTCTACTTGACGGGTTGCATAATCCACTCCGAAGCACAGCACAGTGCCTGCTAGAGCCTTCTGTTTAATCCTCCTTCCCCATAAAACGGTCCATCCCTCGTAAGGCTTCAGTCTGACTTTCCTCCTTTAAGAGTTAGGGTCTTTCTGGTCTAACCACATGGTGCATCGCCGCACACATTACAATGGCCTGGAAATCAGGCAAAAATGGCCGCAGCGGCAGTGCTGAGCTCAGGGGGAGTACAAGGCCGCTCCTGTGGGGCTTCCGCAAGGCGAGCGGAGGCAGGCGACGCAGAAGGAGGTGATGGCACCCCTGAGCTGCCAGTGCAGAGCACTAACTGGGGAGTCACCTGCCTCCTTCCGGGTTAGGGGTCGTCCCAAGAGGCAGGTTCTTATCCGGGATCCATATTTCTGAAATGTGTTTGTCAGAACATCCGTCATAAGGCTATTTCGTAGGAATCACACGAGAGAGAGCTCCGTGGTGGGTAGAGAGGGAGACGTGTTGGGCTGTGTACCTCAAACCCCATTCTGCCATGGGCAGTGTTTGGAGACCTGGATGGACAAATAGGCACTGGAACCTGCACGAGGCCTATTTCCCGGTGCTCACTGTTCCCAGAGTCTCTGCACGGGGACCGCTCTCCTCCCCGGGTGTTCTCAAGGGGCCAATTTCCCGATGAGCATCTTCTGCAGACCTTCTTAGTAGTGATCCTCGGCAAGTTCAAGTTCACCCAGAGGGGGACCCAAGGGATCCCTTCCGTGTGAGGTCCCGCATTGATATGAGACCGGTCCTAAGCAGCCCTACGTGTACAGACAACCAGCTGCAGAGTTCATCAGCTCGCCTTCCACTCGCTTTTGTTTGTTTGTATGACTTTCTTTGTTCCTTTCAGCTTCCCTCCTGAGCAAGGGTTACCATATTTTCTGGCTTATAAGACGACTGGGCTTATAAGACTACCCCCCACTTTTCCAGTTAAAATACAGAGTTTGGGATATACCCGCCCTATAAGAATACACCTGGCGTATAAGACGACCCCCGACTTTTGAGAAGATTTTCCTGGGTTAAAAAGTTGTCTTATATGCAGGAAAATTCGATAGTTGCATTTTAACTGAAAGAATATTTTCAGAATGTGTCAACTATTTATGTATTCCTCCCCTGAGGTGTTACTCATAGATATTTCTTAGAAGTCATAGGGAATTTCAGGAAATATTTAATCATTAATCTCTTTCTCATAAAACTGACAGACTTTACAACTTAAATTTACCGAGGGGTAGTAAAATCTCCATTAATTTCTCTGGTTACTTTTTAAATACCCCGTTGCATTAAAACCCCATTCCACCCTTTGTAATTTATAATTCATAGAATTTCAAATTTCTGCTCTTCCTAGACTAGGATCGAAATGTGAGAATTGGCCAAAAGACATATAATGTTCCTTTGTAATGTTTAAAACTTTTTTAAAAAAATATTTTATTGATTTTTTACAGAGAGGAAGGGAGCGGGATAGAGAGTTAGAAACATCCGTGAGAGAGAAATATTGATCAGCTGCCTCCTGCACACCTCCTACTGGGGATGTGCCTGCAACCAAGGTATATGCTCTTGACCAAAATTGAACCTGGCTTCCTCAGTCTGCAGGCCGCCGCTCTATCCACTGAGCCAAACCGGTTTCGGCAATTTTTAAAACTTTCTGAATGAGACAAAACTCATTTTGGAGGTACACAAACCAAAGGAAAACCTGGAGACTTCCAGGTGGGTCTTCATGTCCCATACAAAGGGCTCGCTGATGAACTCTGTCACCCCATACAAAGGATTCCAGAGGAACGCACATTGGAGGGAAGGGAATCCTTGCTGGAGGGTGAACCTGTGAAGAGTCACTTACCTGTGTCCAAGGGAATTTAGTGGTTTTATCTCACCTCCAAACAATCAAGAAAAAGTGTGTAGATGGAAAAATGACCACGTGATTTTATCAAGGTACCAGATGTATGCATTGTCCAAGACCACTTGGGATTGTTGAAACATATTCAGGTTGATGGTCCCCTCGTGTGGCTTTGCTCAGCATAGCTGTAATCCCTTTGGAAAGCTTCCGATCGGCCCTGAGAAACACGGGGTGGCTGAGCCTCCTTTAATTTCAGCCTATCAGATATGGATAGGTGAGGGCTGTTGTATTGAAGCATTTCTCCACTCTGCTTGGATGTCACCTTATGAACCTCAAAAGAGCACTGGACGGGGGGACAGCGGTCCAGAGCAGTTCCCATCACTGTGGTCCAGTTGAGCTATCATTTAGGCACGCTCTCATCCTGGTCCTAGCAGTTGGAGAGCCGCTTCTGCAAAAGGCTTCACCCCAACGTGATCAAAGAATAGCGCGGGCGAGGGAGGTGAGACACTGTTGGCTTAACCCTTGAGGCCAGAGAGTGAGAGTATTGACTGACACTGATGGAAAAGTAAAAACTTCCTAATGGTGCATGTGAAAGTTAAGAAGGGAGATCTTAAAGTTCTCATCACAGGGAAAATGCGGAATGTCTGAAAGGTGACGGACGAAAACTAGACTATGGGTCACTTCACAAATGATACACATATGCAATCATCTCATGGTGTGCCTGAAGCTGAGATGAAGGTAAGCAGCTCAATAAAACTCATACCTCAATTCATAAAAGAACAGGAATGCTTGGCCGTTCTGCCACCTGGTTCTCTGGCATGTAAAGCCCCCCTCGGCCGCCACAGGTATTGGGATGATTAACTCAGCACCCCCTGCACTTGGTGTTTGCAGGGGCCTCTGCCTGCGCAGACACTTCTGGACTGGGAAGGGTTTGGTGTATGTGAGTCATATGTACCAGCATGTACAGCGCTAGAGGGGAAATGGAGCCATTTTCCAGCAGGGAGAAGGCACAAGCACACCTTTTGTTAGCCGTCAGAGCGGTGGTATCACAGATCATGTCGTTTCTGGGACACTCTGTTGGACAGGGGCAAGAGAATGAGAATAACGCGGGCAAAATATGTTTCAGTCTTCGGAAAACAGTGTGATCCTTGGAGGCCTAGAAAGGGGTTCAGGGACTCCCATGGGACCCCGGAACACATGTTAGCACTGTGGCATGAGTTCACTGATCCATTTAACAAAGTGCCTACTATGTGCTGGACACAGAAAGAGACGTTACAGATGCACGTCGAGGGCCTTGACCTCTTGACGTATTAGTCGCTTAAACAGAAGGCAGCCTGTGAGGTTCAAAATGAGCCCCCAGAAGGCAGAGATCATGTTTTAGCCCCAGTGTGGCCTCGGAGTTCTGTGGCGTCCATGGAAGACGCCCGGGAAATATTTGCTCATAAAAAATAGATCCCAGGCTTATGGGTATCACGAGGTTTCTGTTGTTGTCTCCGACCCTGTGATTCCACACTTCCACAAAGACAGGCGAGTCCCAAACCCCCAGGACATTGCACCCCCCAAATCCAATAGAGTGAGAAGAAAACTAGGTCAGCAGAAGCGAGTGTCATGGCTGAAGAGACATACAAGGAAGCTGATTCCAGTCAGTTCTGAGCATCACCCTCTGAGGGGTTTTGAATGTTGAAGATGGGACCATGGGACAGAAACCCCCTGACCCCAACCTCTTGGGTTCAAATGCAGCCAGACCCCGGCCCAAGTCATGGGGCTCCGGTGGGGGGTGGGGTGGGACTTTTACTTCTCTGAGCCAATGTCTTCCTCTTTAAAAACAAGGGAGGTGGGGGTGAGGTTATCAGAGCCAACTTACATGATGGATATCAATAAAGTCTAAAACCTTTAGAAGCTGAAAAATATATTCATTTCAACATTTTGAAATCTCATAGTAATTAATGTTAGCAATTATCATTTGAGAAAATTGCTAGAGAGAAAATATGTTCAATAGAAAATAACTCCAGACACATGGGAAAGAGACAAAGAGATGTTGGCCAATTCCTTGATAAACAGGAAACAGCAGGAAGAATATAAAGGTACACTCAGACGGGCTCTGAGGGTGAAATACGTGCCTGAGAGGAAGGTCTTCTCTTAGGGTGGCTTTCTGTTTGTTTGTTTGTTTGTAGATGGGTTTGTTTTGTTGTTTGTTTGTTTGTTTGTTTTGGAGGCAGAGGTGGAATGATTTTGAAAGAGCCATGTGGAGGCCTCAGAGATTCGAAGACCATAGATTGTCCACCGCTTTCTGGTCCAGGACTAAATGAGAAGCCTGCTTTTACGTTTCAGAGTTTCCCGGTAATTCCTGCAGTTAGTTATTTCAGCGATTTTCCTAGGTAACCACACACACACACACACACACACACACACACACACACCAAGTTTCTGGAACCAGGAGAAAGGAAAGGATGGAATGATGAGAATCCCACTGGTTTTGAGCCAAAGATAGAAACACATGCAGTATGTTTTAATTAGACATATCTCTGTATTATTTCCTAGTCAGGAAAATGGTATGTTCTTCCTTCTAGAATTTATCATACAGTGAAATGCCAATACACATTAGTCTGCCAGCAGCTCCATGGAGATGCCCTGCACATAGGGTAGATGAATGTGATGAGAAAGGAAGTGATAAGGCTCTCACACAGGCCTTCTGTTTGAAGAGCAGTCATTGACATCTATGGGAATTGTTTTTAGAGATGCTTTATTGTTTATACTAGCTGTTGCCTTAATTTTCAAGCAAGGTAGATCTCTGAGAAATATATCTAATTAGCTCTCACTAGGAGCCAGGAGCATACAGGTTGGAATATTTTTTGGGGGGAAATATTTCAAAATATTCACTCAGACATCAAGCTAAAGATGGCAACCCCTTTCCCCTCTGGTGGCTTCAAGTGCCAGGAAGCAGGGCAGACAGACATGGGGGGCATCCTTTCTGATGCGCTGGCATTTCACTTCCTTGGACAGAGAGGTGAGGATGGCCCTGTACCCCCAGTTGCATTCTCTGATGCGAGTGGGTGGGCAGCTGGCCCTCTCTCTGAGGGTGCGAACATGGGTCTAACACCTGCAGTCCCCCCAGCGCCCACCTCCTGGCATTCGGCTTCTGGGGACAGAGAAGTTGTCTAGCAGCAGAGACAGATGGCTGAGCGAGTGGAAGGCGCGCTCTGTCCATGGTGTTGCTCGCAGAGAGCAGGTAGGAGCACTCTCTGCAGGAAGTTGCCCTTTCCACTTGGCACAGTGCCTTCTCTGACCATCGCTGCCTCTCTGACTGCTGGTCACTCAGCGTCTCCCAGGCCAGGTCAGATGCAGCCACTCATTTTCCCTGTCCTAACCAGACTCTGGGGCTCCATGCTGCACCAATAAGCCACCCCCTTCTCTCCTGTGCTCTTCGGCTTTCTGTGATTGCTGAAGATGAGTTGATTTTACTGACAGAGACAAGAAAAAACACCCCCTCCTCTGCGTTGCACACTGCCATTCATTTCAGGAACTAACTCTGCCTGCTGGCCGGAGATCCAGCGGCATGTCGTGTTAGACCGAGTGGCGTCTGCCGCTGAGCCAGCGGTACAGCGAGATCAGCGCCCTCAGGACTGAGCAGGCCACGCTGTGATCCCCGGCAGTGACAGGGTCTCTGCTAACAAGCCTCCAGACACTCCTGATGAAATGTCATTCCCCGGCACAGCCATCATGAAAGGATGAAAGGAAACATCTAAGACCTTCAATGACACCGGAGTCTGGGACATGAGAGGCGCATCCGGGCGCAGGTCCCCACTCGGTGGGGTGGATGGCAGTTCTGCGAGCGACTGCGACCCGCGCTTTATCACCCTGGTCCCAGCCCTCGGAGATGAAAAAAATAACTCATAATAACTTCCCCCATGATGGAGCGTGAAGCATTTTCAGAGCTTACGCTGGCCGTCATCCTCTCTCAATAATTACTGGAAGACGCCTATCGTGTGTACGTTGAAGTAGACAAAGCAATGAATGGCCAGATTGTCCACCTTCGTGGGGTTGCAAGGCAGAATCAGCTCATTTTTATTCTGGGTCCCCAGTCCTCCCGGGCTGGCCCTGATCCAACGACTGGTGTCCTTCTGAGCAGACAGAGATTTGGACCCAGACACTCCGGGAAGGAAGCCATGTCAAGATGACAGAGACTGGAAGGCGGCATCTACACGCGAAGGAATGCCAAGCACTTCCAAGAGCCACGAGACACTGGGAAGGAGCACAGAGGAATCCGTCCTGTGCTCCCAGAAGGAATCGGCCCAGCTGACACAGTGATTTCGGGCCCCAGGCAGCTCGACAATGAATTCATGTCCTTGGAAGCCATCCGATTTGTGGCAATCTGTTCCCGCAGCCCTGTGGGAACTGATACAGCTTCTCTCCGGTTCTGGGACGAGACTAGAAAAGAGAAGCTTTTGGAATGAGTAGAGTCCAAAGCAGTTGGGGAAGATGCAGAATTCAGTGCGTAGTCAACACACAGCCTGCAGCCATGAATTCTTCCTCTGAAGGCCTCTTGTACTAGTTCCCATCTGGGAACAAATGAGAAGGGCCAAGATCTCTTTCTGTAACTACTCCTACAGGGAGTGCCATCCAAGGAAGGTTCTAGAAGCCAGACACTAAAAGGGTACCGGCCAGCTAGGAGGTTTTTCTCCAGGTCAATCCCCTTTGTTTGAACAATAGAAATCAAGACCCTGATCCTTTCTGGCAAAGAACAAATCGTTTGTCTTCTGGCGTTGTCCAAAATGAAAACACCGTCACTGGAAAATGACATGATCTTGGTGATGGATGTGGCTAAATTTCCGCTGGGCTCAGTGATATTTGGCACTACCTAACGGGGGCCATCAGCAATGCGGGTGTTTTAAAAACATGCCAGTGCTGATACACCCACGGAGAGCCATCCATCAAAATAGTTACTTTGGCACCACACTCATCACCATGGCCACTCCATTCCGCCCATTGCCGGGACTCCTCTCGCACAGCCCCCTTCAAGCCTGGTTAATGAACCACGCGAGAAAATCAGCCTCATAAATTTAGAGGCACATATAATTTTGACCATTAAAAATGCCATCACACTTGATGGATATGACTCACCTCATCCATCAGAACTGACTTTGAATAACTTTTGACCATTTCGCCAAATAAAATCCTCCATCCATGGAGCAAAACCCGTTTCCAAGGAGCACATCCAAAAGAATAATAGCTTCTTAAATTCCTTTCGGTAGAATGCTTAGCACAATGCCTCGCACATGGTTGCCACCCAATAAATATTTGCGGGTTTGCTTTGAATGCAGTGTGTGGGTTCTGCAGACACTTGCCAAAGGAGGAGTTCCAGAAATAAATGTGTAAAAAGTATTACAACAAGCGTATAGCTTTCCAACATGAACTGTAGTGAGGAAATAATATTCAAGTGCCTAGTTAAATGGTAATGTATATTAAAAATGAGAAATACAGCCCTGGCTGGGTGGCTCAGGTGGTTGGGTATTGTACGAAAGTTGCTGGTTCAGTTCCCTGTCATGGCACATGCCTCGGTTGCTGACTCAGACCCAGTAGGGGTGTGTGCAGGTGGCAGCAGATTGATATGTCTTTCTCACAGCCGTGTTTCTCTCTCTCTCTTACTTTCCCTTTCTTTCTCTCTAAAAGTCAACAAAAATATTTAAATATTAAAACAATAAATATTACCTTCTTGTCACACTCCTCCACAGATCTTACTAACTGCCAGGAGATACAATGTTATGGATTCTACAAATTTCCAAAAAAAAAAGAGCACACGTAGAGCAATGCTTCTGACTCAGTTTTGCTTTTATTTACTTCTCCTTCTTCCAGACTATTAATAACGGAGCGGAATATGACTTCGTGAAAAATGTACGCTTTGTTCTGTTTTGCTGTTAGGCTTCTTCTGTTCGTTTTCTTGTCAAACTGTAACTGTGAAACTGGAGGTCACGCTTCTGGAAGCGGCATGGAGGCAGTTACACAGCCTGGCACAAGGACTGCAGCCGCTGGCCGGGGGACATTGGGCACACAGTGGCCAGCATTGCGCTCTCTCCCCCAGGGACGCTGTCCGATTAGGGTCAGAGAAGGGGAGAATGAATTGGAACTGAAGGACCAGAGCAGGGGTGCGCCTGGACTGTCAACAGAAAAGGAAGTGACAGAAGACGGTCACCGGATCAGGTAGAGATTGAATGTGGGGAAAGGTTTTCCTTCAGTAGCCTGTCACTGATCCTGGCTCCTTGGCCAGTCACACCACCAGATGTAAAACGATAAGTGACCGCAAAGCCAATGCTTTCTAAAAGAGGGGACACAGGATATTAGGCGTTAGCAGTGGCCCAGCTTGTAGGAATGCAAATGGGACAACGGCCTGGGAATAAAGTTGGCTAGTTTCTTGAAAGGTTAGACAGAGAGTTACCCTTTGACCCAGCAATTCCGCTCCTTGTTATCTACCCAAGAGCAATGAAATGCATATTCACGTGAAAACATCTATGTAGCTATTCATGGAGTTATTATTCAAAAGAACCCCAAAGGAGAAGCAACCAAAATGTCAATCGACGGTGAATGGATAAACAAAAAGTGATGTATTTATACAATGGGATCTTTTTTAAAAATATATATATATTTTATTGATTTTTTTACATAGGGGAAGGGAGAGGGTTAGAGAATTAGAAACATGGATGGGAGAAAAACATCCATCAGCTGCCTCCTGCATGCCCCCTACTGGGGATGTGCCCGCAACCAAGATACATGCCCTTTACCGGAATAGAACCTGGGACCTTTCAGTCTGCAGGCTGATGCTCTATCCACTGAGCCACACCGGTGTCGGCTGGAATTTTATTCGGCAATAAAAAACATTAAGTAGTGGCACATGCTACATCATGAAGGGACCTTGAGTCGCTTATGCTCTGGGAGCCGGTCATAAAGGGCCACATCTGATTCCATTGATGCCAAGTGTCCCATCTGGGCCCGTCTATAGGGACACAAAACAGCCCAGTGATGGCCAGAGGCTGGGGAGGTGGGAGGTCTGGGGGTTCCTGCTACTGGGTATGGGTTTCTTTTGAGGGTGATGACAATGTTCTACCATTGATGGTGGTGATGGTAGCACAACTCGGTGGCTGTATTAAAAACCATGGACGTGCACCCTTTCATGAGAGAATTGTATGGTGTGTGAACTACATCCCAATCAGGCTGTTAAAAAATGGCTCAAGTCTTTTTTAACAGCCGCAAGCCCTACGTTAGGAGGACTTCTTTCCTAAGTGATATTAATTCTTCCAGGTCAGAGGTAAGGAGTGAGGTTGAACTCTCTGTACCTGAGCAAACCCAGCTCCTGCTGTCCCCCCAGGAATAACATGGGTGGCATCAGATTTGGGGTAGGGCTGTTGTACCTGCCAATTGTGCTTTTGCAGAGCATGCAAGCTCACCGGGAGTCAATAACTGCCTGTATTTGTGGTCACGCAAGCAAAACTAGCTCCTAAGAGACCATCCGAGCCTCTGATGTCCCAGTGTCCCCAGTACATCAAAACCAAGGCCATCACTCTAAGCATTTCAGGGACAACGTGTCTCACTTATATCCTTAAACTCGGGTCTGGCTACAGTCCTTTAGGCAGTCAACACTGACTGATGTCCCTATTGTTATTAAACTCTTACGTATGGAGCATTGATTTGCAACAGAGATTTACCTATTTTTATATGTGCTCTCTGGCTTGATTTTTACAACAATGCAACATGGCATAACCCCAAGGGGAACTCCACACAGAACAGATGCAATGCCCAACCCTCCCGTTCTAATGTCATTACCCCAGTGGCTCAGGGGCAGCTCCAGAGCCTTACCCCCAGTCACATGACCAGTGAGAGTGGAGCAGAAGGGTAGCTCCGCCCATCGGGCCCAGAAAACATCCGAGGTGAGACTCCAGGCCGAGCATGAGTGGAGGCAGCTCATTAGGACAGCGAGGGAGGAGGTCGTGGGGCTAAGCTCGAGGTTCTGCTTGCAAGCGATGGTGGTATCACTTAATAGCGCGGACTGTGTTCAATTGCGTTCGCTCTCTGCCTCATTTTCTCGGCCGCCACAGCGAGATAATAACATCACGAGGTGTGATTTGGAGGTTTCCCGTGTGATTCTCCTTGTAAAGAAGTCAATACAGTGTCTGGTGCACAAAGAGCCATCGACAAGTGCCGGCGATCAAGGTGGCTGTGTGTTTAGGACTTGATAGGCGATTATATTACCGACTCTGTCCACACGATCAAGGTGCCTCTGAGCTCAGGACTTTACAGGGCAATGATAGTCCTGCCTCGGCTCACACTTCAGAAGCAACAGTGGAAGCGCAGGTCTACCTATTCCTCCCGTGGTCTTAGGGATAAAGGTGGATCTCCACCGCATGGGCGGATTAAGGAGGAAGCAATTATTACTATATTGCATATGGAAATGAGGCACAAAACGTAAGTCCACTGACCTCAAGTATGTATGTCTGTGTGTGTGTGTGTGTGTGTGTGTGTGTGTGTGTGTATATATAAGAGTCAGGAAGCATACACACACACACATATACATATATACACACACATACACATATATATACATACACACACACATATATATGTATATGTATATGTGTGTGTGTGTGTGTGTGTGTATAAGCTTCCTGACCCTTGAGCATAGAGTGGTTTGTGCTGGGGGAGGGGAGCTGTGTTCACAGAGCTGAAGGACTAGGACCTAGTTCGCCTCTTCCCACCTGTGCCCTGCACAGACATGCAGTGATGTTTAGTTATCTCAATCCCCTGCACAAAACACCTCTATTTGCGAACCCGCATTTCAGAAACATTTACGTGTGAGAAACAGCTCATTAATATGTCCTTTAATCTGGAAGTTCTTCAAATTTTCTCCTAAGCGAAAAATAATAATCAGGTTGTAGAGCTGCATCCCTTTGATGGTAAAATTGGCGTCAACCATGATTATACCTTTGCACCTGGTGCAAAAACGGTCCTCGGAAAGCAGCTGAGGAGGGGTGGGCAGGAGCAGCGAGCACGGAAGGACTCCTTACCCTGGGCCATCCTGCCCTGGATGATGGACGCCCTCGAAACGCGTTCCTTATTCCAAAAGCCAAACACACAGCTTACAGAGTAAATCTCTGCCGTGGCTTCTGGTCAGGGAAACGTCTCATAAAGGGTAACTGTCGAAGAACGGAGGGGAAAAGGCCGGAGTGAATGCTAAGTCGTCGCTTCGGGAAGAAAATGCAAATGAAGAGCCACTTGTTTGCAATCACCACGCTCATAATTATGAACCTGAGGACAAAATAAAAAATAATCTCCTGGAGCGCCAGGAGGAACCGCAGGTGCTGCTGGCTGGCTGTGGAGGAGAAAGCCAGCTGAGCAGCCGGCCGGTGCCGGGGGGTGGATTGGGGAGGTACGAGGGGGGGGAAGACCGTGACCTTGAGGCCAGGTGTGCAGAAACACGAGCAGGCAGAGCCCAGCTCAGAGATATTGTTGCGCTTGCTATTTTAAACGGCAGAACTGTTTGCTCATAATTGACGAACAGCGGAGCGTTCAAAGGCAGTTTGCTGTAGCACATTATCTGCGTTACATAATAGAGGACATACGGCTCAATGCGTAATGCATTCACTCCTCTACAGGACTTGGACGCAGCGAAAATGTATCCAGAACATCCACGGAGGCCATTCTTCTGCGTGGAGCAGAAAATCAGGGTTTGTCTGAAAACGGGGGAAAAAAAACAACCCCCAGAGCCAGGAAGCCGGTGTCGCCCCACACGCCCTGCGGCCCCCAAGGTCGCTTTTCTGCTGTGACAGGAGGTGGTGTTCTGCGGAGGCTGGTTATTGACAAAAGGGATGCGGAGCGGTCTCATTCAATGCGTGCACCCGGGAACTGGAAGCAGCCGAGGTCAAGAGGGTGCCTCATTTCTCTTGTCCCCCATTAGCAGGTGCAGAATGCACCCCGCGCTCCTCAGAACAAGGGGATGAAGACAAACGCAGCGCTGCCTGCCGCACAGGGACGGGGCCGCGCTCAGGGCGCCGGTGTCACATGCGACGTCGTGAGAAACACGTCCCCCTTTTCCTTCCTGAGGGGGGTTGGCCAAGGACAGGAGGCCTCTCTTTAGTCTGAGGCAACTTGGGGGACAGAGTGAATTCATAAAAAAGAAAGCAGAGGCTGAGGGGAGCCTCCTCCTGGGTCCTGGGGTTACTTGGGTGTGCAGGGAAGACAAGAACTATCATATTTTCCGGCGTATAAGACGACCCCCAACTTTTCCAGTGAAAATTATAGAGTTTGGGACATACTCGTCCTATAAGATGACACCCGGCGTATAAGATGACCCCTGACTTTTAAGAAGATTTTCCTGGGTTAAAAAGTTGTCTTAGCCCAAACCGGTTTGGCTCAGTGGATAAAGCGTCGGCCTGCAGACTGAAAGGTCCCAGGTTCGATTCCGGTCAAGGGCACGTACTTTGGTTGCCAGCACATCCCTAGTAGGGGGCGTGCAATAGGCAGCTGATTGATGTCTCTAACTCTCTATCCCTCTCCCTTCCTCTCTGTAAAAAAAATCATTAAAATATATTTAAAAAATAAAAAGTCGTCTTATACACCGGAAAATACGATAAGCAGAGGACTGGCTGCTCTCTGAGCCCCCAGGCACATCTGTCCAGAGGTGGCTTTTCAGATCGAGGTTAACATTGAACAAAACACACAAAACTGGAGTATATATCCTCGCTCTGCTACATCCAATGTGTGACCTTGGACCACTCATTTCCCCTCAGCTTAATTCCGCCCATGGGTAAATGGGTCAGGAGGAAGGCAGAGGCAGGAGGCTGGTTGGGAGGACCAGACCACTAAGATCCCTTGCGGATTCTAAGAAACACATCCAGATATTACATCGAACTGCTGAGCACCCTTTCTCCCGGGACCCACACTTTGGGCTTTGTTTATGGATAGGGCCCACCCATCCCATCGGGGTTCAGCCGTATGGATTTGTTCCAGGTGGAATTGGGCAGGTCATGTGTGTTATTCGGGGCCTCTCCTAGGTGCGCCTCCCTGAGCTCCACCCCTCTGCCTGTGCAGGCGAGGCCTTCCGCTTCCTATTTCCCAGTCTTCCTGACAACCCTCTTCCCCCCGGTTTGGTGTTTTCTAACTGAAGTAACAACTCAATGTCAGCACTGCAATTTCCAGCTCTAAAATTTTACAACGCTTCGAGAAACAGCTCCTTGCAAAAGGAAATATTTTGAAGTCTCTTTATTCAGAAATAAATGCATTTGCCCCTAAAATTATACGGAGCACAATCACTTTTTTAGTGACTCAGAGGCATGCAGGATCTTTCCATGACTTAGTCATTATTACGCATATCAATTCCCACTGTCTGCAATTGCTAAGGGGTTGACTGCACCTGTGAGCATCCATGTGACCGGTGAGGCTCTGTGTGGTGAGCTCGCATTTGAGAACCATTTGTGCATTTGGGATTAGGCCACCCATTCTCGCCTGTTGAGGTGTCTGTTGAGTTTGTTGACCAGCCCATCAATTCCTGCCGAGCGTTCAACCCTGGTCAGCTTCTAGCCCTTATTCATGCAGGTGCAACTTCGGCTGTTTTCATCTCAGCACCGAGATTTCTCTCCATTAGTAGTTTGTCTCGATTCATCTCCTCTCACTTTAATCTACGGATAACCGCGGAGTAGGTCGAAGGAGTAGAAACTGCAATCCATGTGTTTCTTAGTCATGCCAAAGGGCAAATTAAATATTGTCTCTCTGGCCTTTGGTGCTTATCTTAATGCACTGAATAAGAAATACAGTTAAACAGCAGCTCCATCCGTTTACTTGACATAAACTATAAATAACAGTAGTTACTGTACCGCACGTTTTTAATGGGTTTGAGGAAAAATTATGAGGTGAAGATGGCTGTAGATTTAAAACAGAGAAGAGAGTCACTTTGTAGCGCTTTAAAGGACACTGGAAAGTTTCTCCAAAAAAATATTTCTCTTAAAATTCTGCCAGGTGCCAGGTGTTTCTACCCGGTGCCACCTGGCTTGTTAAAGTTCTATATTCAGAGCATGTCTGTTTTATGCAGACTCATTCCTTAGGGATTTCTATTGCTCAACAGAGCACATTTATCTGTTACATTATTTAGCCACCATTTGACAGAGTAGAGGTTAGGTCTTAGAGAAACTTAATTAACTCAGATATGTTTTGAGAGATGTAGGAAAGAAACGACCCAGGGAATTATTTAAATTGTAAAATACAGACTGACAAGCATCGGTCATGATGGTCGGATAGCTGTTGTTTGGGTTTTATGTAAGAGACAGGAACAGAAGACTGGACTGAGCCCATGGTCATGGACAACAATGGCCTAGCCCCTGACCCATGAAGCAATGGAGGGAGGGGTTGGACCCACAGGTCAAGTCCAAGTGAATGATCCCAAGTCACAAGGGAAGACTTAGGAAGCAGGATTGACACAAGTCATCACATACAAAGAAACCGCAAAGTGGGCAAATCCTTGGACGATTCTGTACCAGGTCTGTGTGGCGGGATTCAGTGGCCGATTTCCTGAGCGTTGCTCAGCCAGGACAGGGCCGCATGGGCAAGTCCAGCTGAACCCCTGCTTCTGCTGGACAGCATGACACCCATTGTCAAGGCCACGTGGGCTGCTGTCGGGATTCTTGTCATAGAGGCATGCCTCTCAGACTGTGCCCTAGAAGCATCAAACCATTTAGAGCAGTGATTCTCAACCTTCCTAAGGCCGCCACCCTTTCATCCAGTTCTTCATGTGGCGGTGATCCCCAACCATAAAATTATTTTTGTCGCTACTTCATCACTGTCATTTGCTACTGTTATGCATCTTCATGTAAATATCTGTGTTTTCTGATGGTCTTAGGAGACCCTGCTAGCTGTTCGCGACCCACAGGTTGAGAACCGCTGATTTAGAGATTCCTAATGCATGCCCATCACTCTGGCACCTGAGATGCTGCTTTCTGAACTCACTTTTTTTTTTCCTTTCCAAACAAGGTGCCTCATTAAGGTCCTTCCAGGAATTGGCAGAAGGACTGGTGAGCCCGTCTTTCTGTGGGCCTCAGCCAACACAGCCCGAAGTGACGTTTTCAGACCCAACCCCCCGCCGTCTTGTCTGCTGGTGGAAACCTCGGTGGCAGATGGCAGGTGCACGAGCTCAGCAAGTGCTTCCAGGGTGGACGTGAGCTGGCTGCACCGCCGGAGAGGCTGGCTGGGCCTCTCAGGAGCACGTCTCCACGTCCGTCTCCACGCACCCCAAGCCGTGCCCGTGGCAGCGGGACTGCCATGGACTGCCTGGGCCCCTGGGGTTGTCTGTGGCCCGGAAAGCCTTGGGCGCCAACATCTGGATCGTGTGGGGAACAAGGGCAGCTCCTGAGCCCCTTCCCTTCTCCTGGTTCCTGAAAGGGGAGCACAGCTCCGGCCGCCAGTGGAGGACACGGACCATCTGGGGAGATGAAGGCCCTCGCTAAGCGAGACAGGGCCGTGGCCTGGTCTTGGCCGAACGAATTCTGCATTTAGTGTGCTTCCTGAGACCGTCAGTCCAGCAAAGAGGAAGATCGGATCTTTAGGCTAAAATGGAAAAGATGGAGCCGCTGAAACCGGTTTGGCTCAGTGGATAGAGCGTCAGCCTGTGGACTGAAAGGTCCCAGGTTTGATTCCGGTCAAGGGCATGGACCTTGGTTGCGGGCACATCCCCAGTAGGGGGTGTGTAGGAGGCGGCTGATCGATGTGTCTCTCTCATCGATGTTTCAAACTATCTCTCTCCCTTCCTCTCTGTAAAAAAATCAATAAAATGTATTTTTTTAAAAAAAGAAAGAAAAGATGGAGCCATATAGACAAAAACACCCTATTCAGAAAGATACATGGAAAAGATTCAGGGCAGGGAGTGGAATATAGAATAAAACTTTAGTGCTGATTTCAATGTGTGGATGCTGGCTACAGTTAGTGGTGGACTGCATTCATGTTTAAGCTATTCCCAGTGTGCATATTCCAGATATTTATCTGCCGTGTGTGTTTCCTATGTTCTGCTCTTCCTCAACGATTTATACATCGTCCATCCTAACTTCTGAAATCTAAGACCCTGTCCTCCCTTTTTCTCTTTTGTCCAAAAATGTCACAAATACTCAATATTGCCTCATTGTCACATTCTTTGTTTTTTAATCATCTAAAGTTTGACATATGTCTCCTTTTTCCCCAGTTGACCCCCTCCCCCATCCTTTCTCAGCTGGGCAAACCCCCACCGCCCCGGTGACTGTGACCATGGGTTATGCTAATCTGCATGCATATTAGTCCTCTAGTTGCTCTCTAACCCTACATCCCCAATCATTGATCTCTAGATCTATTCTTGTTCGTCAAATTATGTTGATCATTACATCCCACAGATGAGTGAGATCATGTGTATGTATCTTTTTGCAACTGGCTTATTTTGCTTAGCATCATGCTCTCTAGTTCCATCCAGGCTTCTGCAAATGGTAAGAGTGCCTTCTTTTTAATAGTGTCCACTGTGGACTTGTTCTTGACCGGCTGGGGACGGAGGTCCTGGTGCCCAGCTGCCCTGCCTTTCACCAGGTCGCAGTCCAGGGAGCGCCAGCAATGCATGTGGGGAGGACAGTGCCGTCCTGGGTGTTCTGTGTGATGGGAGGGTAGTAGCAACATTTCAGATGCAGCAAAGAGAATGGGATGATGGTCTCCACACAGCCCATGAGCTTCCCTACAGTAAACAAGCCACCACAGAGACTGTTTCCAGTGATGGCGGGAGCTAATGAAAGACCTGGAGCACGGCTCCTCCAGGACTCAGGTGAGAAAATCCTAAAAAAAAACCACAAAAGGACTATCCATGGAAGTTCCTATCTGCCTCTACTGTACAGTGCACAGATTCCCGGCACAATACCAGCTTCCAAGATTTCGGGGTCCAGGAAGTAATTTCCAGGGGTGGGGGTGGGCTGGTAAATCATGCTCCTTGATTCATCAGCAAGGGGGTTTCTTTTATCCTCCAAGCCAAGATCTCAAGTACTTAAGACTCTATCCTCTACTTCAATTCTTTGTCTGTGATCTGGCTACAAATATTGTGGCTTCCCGGGTTTTCTCCATCCTGACTTTGGAGGGCCCAAGACCTTACTCCAAAACTCCTGCTTCAAGCTCAGAGGCAGATAAGAAGTTATCCCAGTGGAGTGGAAGGCAGAGCACCACATTTAACCACATCCTCCTTAGCCCCACTTCCTGTCTTGGTGATCCAGTGGCAAACTCTTTTCTCAGCAATTGATTGGATAGGCTCTAAGCTATGGCATGACCTTACCATCCACAACGCAGGGATTATGTGACCAGAGAGTTAATGAGGAGAGAGCCAAGCATTGCATCCTTCCTCTTTCCAGGTTCCTCCCTGCCGTTGTCAGTCAGTGGAGCAGCTGAGACGGTTCTTGAAGTCATACAGACCAATTTCTCATCTTAAAGAACCTAAGCAAGAAGAGAAGAGAATTTATGGTGATGACTATGACTGTCCAGGGTCTTCTGAGTAGGTGGAGTCCATCAATAAACCTACATTTCTCTTTCCTCTGTTCTCTTATAACAACATCAACAACAAACGTCGATTCTCTAAGGGAGTGAAATTGTTCTAAATTATATACAGATGCTTTGAATGCTATAGAACCTCCTTGCTTATCACATGCAGGGAGAAAAAGAAATATTTCTCCCGATCATAATATTTCTCCTGAATGTCATCTGATAGTACAGGAAGTTCACGAGCCATTAGGATAATGATTCCTAACATTGTCTGTCAGTGAAATATGAAAATCATTTTTCGTTACCCATTGGTCCTCATTTTATCTCACATTTATTTCGTCAGCAGCAAAGCCTTGCAGAGGTGACAGTTTCCCACGGAATAAATCCCAGTTCTAACAGATCACCCGATGATATACCGTGATCTTTGCCTCCTAGCACATTTTTGCAGAAATAAAGATTCCTATCTCATCTGACTCATTTGGGTGGTCTCATAAAAGTGAGGGAAATGGTTGCACATTTTGCCTCTGGCCTACTGATTTTTATCCCAAGACACTGAGAGACATTCATCGCCAAGGTTAACTGTGAATCTGAGGAAGCTTCCTTTTCAGGCTCTTATAGCTTATCTACTTCCCTTCGCCCCCTCCTTCCCACCCTGCCTCTGTCCCCCTGACCCGCTCACACTGGGCTCAGCATTTCCCTGGACTCCACCCGCCTCCACAGAAACATCTGACATGGTGGCCAGCTTCTTATGTGGCAGGTTTCCCATAACCTTCCCTCCGGAGTCCCCAGGCAACAGGTCAATGGGGAGAACCGGGTCAATGGACCTCTGCTCCACTTACTGAGTTCTTCTCACCAGAGATCATCAGCTAATTTGCGTGGATAGATGGTGATGTATGCAAAGTGGTACCCCTCTTAATAGCATTTGCATTTTGATTAGCTTCCACAGAGCCCTTCCTGGGATTCTGGGAAGCATTCATGACGGATGGGAACGCAGTTCCGTGTGGAGATGCAGATCGTGAAGGGAGGAAGCTGGGAAACATGGGGAGGGTCTTTTCCAGATCTCTCCATCTCTGTATTTCTCTGCATGTAAAAGTTCAGACAGGCCCTTGGACATTATTTCCCGGCACTAAACATTTCCTCATCTTTTCTTAATATTGTGGATTATTTCCTTGACAATACTGCTGCTACTACTACTACTACTAATTGTACCACCGTGATTTTTAACTTTCCACAGCTCTTCAGCTTCATCTCTTTATTTTTTATGCCCCTAGCAGCAACCAAAAAAACATGAGAATCTATCCCTGTCCTAAGAGCTGAAAAGCTTTTTTACTTCCTTTTGTTGAGTTGCATGAGTATTTTATATATTTTGGAAATGAATTCCTTGTCAGATACATCATTGGCTAATATATTCTCCCATGTGGTGGGTTCCCTTTGTGTTTTGATGCCGGTTTCCATTGCTGAGCAGAAGCTTTTTAGTTTGATGTCACCCCATTTGTTTATTTTCTCCTTCGTTTCTCTTACCCTCCGAGATGTATCTGTGGAAATTCTGGTACAGGAGATGTCTGATATTTCGCTGCCTGCGTTTCCTTCTAGGATTTTTATGGTTTCATGACTTACACTTACGTCTTTTATCCATTTTGAGTTTATTCTTGTGTATGGTGTAAATTGGTGATCTGGTTTCATTTTTTTTTGCATGTACCTGTCCAATTTTCCCAACACCATTTATTGAAGAGACTGTCTTTACCTCATTGTATGCTCTTGCCTCCTTTGTCAAATATTAATGGAGCGTAATGGTTTCTGGATTCTCTGTTCTATTGCATTGATCGATATGCCTGTTCTTGTGCCAGTACCAGGCTGTTTTGATTACAGTTGCTTTGTAGTAGAACTTGATATCCAGTGTTGTGACTCCTCCAACTTTATTCTTCTTTCTCAAGATTGCTGTGGCTGTTTGGGGTCTTTTTTATTTTTGTCCCATATAAATTTTTAGACTGTTTATTCTAGATCTTTGGAAATACTATGATGGTACTCACACAACTCAACAAAAGAAAGACAATCCAATTAAAAACCATGCAGAAGACCAATTTTGGTGTGGGTGGCTGGGTGGGAGAGAGAGGAGAGATTAACCGGGGAACTCATATATGCATGGCCCATGGACACAGATAATGGTGCAGGGGAGGCCTGGGGAGGGGGAGGGGAAGAGGTCAATGGGGGGAAAGGGGGAACATAGGTAATACTTTCAACAATAAAAGTAGTTTTTTTTAATATATATAAAGAAGGGTGTTTTTTTAAAAATATATTTTATTGATTTTTTTTCAGAGAGGAAGGGAGAGGATAGAGAGTTAGAAACATCGATGAGAGAGACATCGATCAGCTGCCTCCTGCACGCCCCCCACTGGGGATGTGCCCACAACCAAGGTGCATGCCCTTGACCGGAATCGAACCTGGGACCCTTCGGTCCGCAGACCGACGCTCTATCCACTGAGCCAAACCGGTTTCGGCAAGAAGAGTTTTTGAGACAGTGGTCCATGAGTAAGGATCCAATCCTATTCACTTACAATGATAAGGAAACGCTTTTGTAAATCTTATTGCACGAAAAAAAGCGATATTAGGAATCAGTGCACTGCAAGGACTTGCACCCACTTCTCAAAACTCTAGCTCCTTGCTCCAGGCTGGCCTAGCATAGCACCCTGAGCCACGCGAAGCAGCCATTTCCCCTTTCCAGGAGAAAGGATGCAATGCAAACATAGAAAGAAGAGCTGGTATAAAGACAATGTGTGTGTGTGTGGGATCACATGTCATCCCTTTCCTTTCTGCCCCTGGTTTTCTCTAACACGCAGTGTCAATGCTGGGGTGGTGGGGGGGAGGGTGGAGAAGAGGGGAGGGGAAGAACCCAGAAGGCGGAATGCACCATTCTCAGGCCTGCCCCTCTCCTCAGACAGACAGACACTCTATCTCCTTCTAAGCCAGAGTGGCACCCTCCGGAGATAAGCGCTGGATAGGATTATGCAGAGGCTCTGGGGCCAGAGAGGAGCATTGACATGCATTAGGTAATCCGAAGCAGATGTGGGCCGGATCAAGATGAGGCTCGGTTTCTGAGGCGGAGAAAGGACCTCCTTTGATGGGTCCCCTGTGACAACTCGCACAGCTGTGACACCGAACCCGGGAGATGCCATCCCCGAAGGGCTGAGAGCGCCGTGTGGTAACAGGAAACCCCTGTGTAAGGAGAGAAGGACATATCTGGCGTGCTCCCCCCGATTCCTCTGAGGAACCCAGCTAAGGATTTGCTTACCTTAAAGCTGGGCTGGAGTAAATACACTTAATACAGTGGCACCTCAAGATATGAGTTTAATTCGTTCTGTAACCTTGAGGCGTGGGAAACTATGAGATGCTCGAGTCGCGGTAAACGGGTGGGTTGTGTGTACCTGGCCGATCCGCGCGATGACTCCTATCTCAACTGTTGCTCGTATTTCAAAGCAAAAATCGCTCACTCGACGGTTTGTATCTCAAAAATCTCGTATGTTAGGGCACTCGTATCTCTAGGTACCACTGTATCTAGCGTGCGCCCCCCCCCCCGATTCCTATGAGGAACCCAGCTAAGGATTTGCTTACCTTAAAGCTGAGGTGGTGTAAGTGTACTTAATACATAATTCCAATGCCAAGCTGTCCACTGCACATGGCGAGTGTTTGTCGGTGGGAATTGTGCTGGGCCACAAAGCCATCTCACTGCCCCTGGAAGATGGTGTGGCTGTGCCATCCCCAAGTGGCTCTCTTGCCGCATCCTCCCACACAGTGTGAAACCTCAGGGAGCCTCATCCACTCCCTGGAAGGCAAACCCCGGCACTCCCTCCCTGCCCCTCACTTCCCGCCTCACTGTCAGAACAGCGGAGCCGGATAAACAAACCCGGGTTTGCTGAAATTGAGTTCACAGCGCCCTGTGACTCCGGCCCATTCCTGACGGCTCGTAAAGAACAGTGTCAGGTGGAGGAAAGTGGAGAAGCCGAAATGGTCCCCCCGAGGCTGCGGGGGAGACGTCCGCTGACCCCCGAGACGGCTTGACCTCGGCAGAGAAATGATCTTTTCAAGCGGATGGCTATTGACTCCCGCATCCTGCGCCCCGGGGGACCTGTTCTCTGTGGAAATGGGGCCGGGCTCGGCGGAATGAAGACCCCAGATGAGGTTTTGCACTCTCTCTTGATATCCAAGGAGTCGTCTTTGTGAAGGAGGGTTGCTGAGTCCCTGGGAGAGCTGGGTAAACCGACACAAGTCGTCATCACTGGCGAGAGCAGAGGGAAACTAACTCTGGGGCAGAAGCCAACCAAGCAAATATTGCAGCTGCAGCCCCAGCCCAGACCGGGGTCAGGAGAGCAGCGAGGATTTCTCTCTGCGGCCCCGGTTACCCCGAGTCACCCCAAGAGGCAGCAGGAGCCCAGCGCCCAGGCCCCGGTGGAGGTGCAAACAGCAGTTCTGCACCCGGGAGGGCGCTTTCAGTCGAGCTGATGTGTCTGTGGACGCCTCCTGGTACCCCGGTCTCAGGAGGCCGAGGCAGCTGGGGCTCCATGCACCTGCTCTCAGGGTCCCAAATCCCTGAGGGCGCCGGCAGCTTCCTGCAGGCACTGCCTTCCTTGTGATCCTGCTGGAAAGTTCGAAGTCGAAGTGTTTATTTATTTTTTAAATATATTTTTATTGATTTTTTACAGAGAGGAAGAGAGAGAGATAGAAAGTCAGAAACATCGATGAGAGAGAGACATCGATCAGCCACCTCCTGCACGCCCCACAGTGGAGATGTGCCCGCAAGCAAGGTACATACCCCCGACCGGAATGGAACCTGGGACCCTTCAGTCCTCAGGCCAACGCTCTATCCACTGAGCCAAACCGGTCTCGGCTATTTTTTATTTTTTTTAAATATTTTATTGATTTTTTTCTCTTTACAGAGAGGAAGGGAGAGAGGCAGAGAGTTAGAAACATCGATGAGAGAGAGAGACACATCGATCAGCTGCCTCCTGCACGCCTCCCACTGGAGATGTGCCTGCAACCAAGGTACATGCCCTTGACCGGAATCAAGGAGATAGCAACTAAATGACAATGAAATCACACCCCAATTACAAAGGAATGTAATCCCAATGGTCTGCTCTTTAGCATCACGCTTCAGCATGTTTGTGGCTATTAAATGGGCTTACCTCTTCCTTGGCATCTAGTAAGCGCTCAGTAAATAGCATGGGTGATGATTTCTGAACTTTTAGGAGGTTGTTTTTATTCAACAAGATGAGCAAATAAGCCGAAACCGGTTTGGCTTAGTGGATAGACGGTCAGCCTGCGGACTGAAAGGTCCCAGGTTCAATTCCGTTCAAGGGTACGTATCTTGGTGGCGGGCACATCCCCAATAGGGGGCGTGCAGGAGACGGCTGGTGGATGTCTCTCTCTCATCGATGTTTCTGACTCTCTATCCTTCTTCCTTCCTCTCTGTAAAAAATCAACTAAAAAAAAAAAAAAGATGAGCAAATAATTCCTAAAGAGGGTCAACTTCATCTCTAAGTTAACGTACGCTCCCTGCACTGTTCCTACCCTCGGTGGCCAACTACCTTTTACTTCGTCATCTTCCGGTCCCAGTGCCCAGTTCCTAGTCTGCAGCCTGACCCCCAGCGTGGAAGCCACCCATCATGCAAAGATCCCCATCAAGTAAACGGCGTCTTTGGGGTTCGAGGAGGGGATGAGGGCAACGCCCAGGCAGAGACTGCCAACTCAGACTAAAGAAAGAAAAGAATGCTCGTGATTTTAGAGAAGCGAGGACTTGATTTCCAGAAGCTGCCTGCATCCCAGGGTAACCACGCGTACGGCAACCCTCAGCACCCCCTCCTCCTCTCCCCTGTCCGGGTGCTGTGAGGAGCAGCCTCTCGCCTGAAGACAGCGCAGAGAAAACCCCCTCCTTTTGTGCAGAGGGGTCCTCGCCTCTTCCACTTTTCTGCCGCCAGCCCCTGGGGGAGACATTGCCAGCAGGGGAAGTCTCCCGCTTTTTCTCTCTTGTTTTTTTTTTTTTTTTACCATCTTCCCCTCGTTTTTTTATATCCTTAGTCCTTTCTTTTCTTCTTCTCCTTTCATTGGGGCTCATAATAGATGCACCTTCTAATCAGCACCTTTTCAGATCATCAAAACGGCTCCGGGCCTCTGATGTGGGGCTCATTGAAGCCGCACTGAGGCCCCTTTGTTCGGCCGGATTCCTCTGCCCATTGGGGTTCACCGGAGCCTTTGCCGGCAGACAATGGGGCTGACCTGCGGCCTTTCTGCTCGGCTGAGCGCTCCCGGGGCGCTCGCGCTGGAAGGCCCGCCGGAGACTCGCCTTACCCAACCGAGTCAGCAACAAAGGGTTCGAGCCAAGGGCTGCGCACCCACCGGGGACGTGTGCAGCCGGGAAGCCATGCGTGTGCTCCCTGCCATCGCCCCGCAGACCGAGCGCGGATCCTGTGACCCAAAGATGGGCTGGGTGCGGCTCCCCAAAGGGATTCTCTCGCAGCCCCGGGCTTTCTCCGTAGACTGTGAGGGGTTCTCCAGCTGCTTTCATTGTTCGGCGTGGAGAAGGGATTGAACAACAGCGTGGCAGACAGAGCATGGCACCGGGCTGCCGCCTCGCAGGCCTGAGATGCCCTGTGTCTCTTCCCGGCCTGCCAGCTCCAGCTTCTGCCTCTCTGCCTGGCACCCGGTTGGCCTCCCACCTCTGTAGGTGAGGCCGCAGTTCTGCTTGGGCTTTGGAAAGAGGCAGGATTTGCTGGCACATCCTCAGTCTCCTCCTGGAGGGAGGATGCGCATAGCACGCCCAGATGCCCAGGGTCCCGCCTCTGTAGGTGAGGCCGCAGTTCTGCTTGGGCTTTGGAAAGAGGCAGGATTTGCTGGCACATCCTCACTCTCCTCCTGGAGGGAGGATGCGCATAGCACGCCCAGATGCCCAGGGACCCGTTTGTAGGTCTCTAAGAACACAGGACGCTAGGACGCCTGCGTGGCCGGGGTGGCGGGCAGGGTCCACGCACAGAGGCAGCCAACTTAATTCGAACCCAGTGACACGTGTGGTTGAACATGACAAGGACGATAGCGTGGGAGAGGCCCCATGCACCCCATGTGGGCCCGGGGCCAGCTTGATGATCAGACCGGTATCTGGGCTGCTTCAAAGGCATCTGGCTGTTCGGACAAAAGAGATGCTCTTCTCGGCCACGTGGGCAGGAGCTGAATGGCCCGAGAGCCGCAGTTCTGGTCGTCCCTGCGCCTCCGAGTTATCTGAGACTATAGAACCCACACGGCCAGTTGGGGGACCCCTATCTCTTGAGTTTGGGGTTGAATGAGTCTCAGGTCTGCCCTGACGTGGCTGTGGCTGAAAGGCTCCTCAGGTGACCTCTGTGCAGCTGGGAGTGAGATCGGCTGCACCTCCTGAGTGAGCCAGGCCTGGCTGCCGCTCAGACCACGTGGCACCCAATCGCTGAGGCAGGAGCCTCGCCTTCTAGTTGTGGAAAGGGCCCTCAGGTGCTTCTGATGCACCATGAAACTCGAGGGCCACCGTGGTAGGTGAAGGGGGACCAGAACATGCCCCCCCAAATAAGGCGCTTTGGCATGGGGGTTACTTTGAACCGGAGAAAACTGAGACTCAATGGAGCAGGGAGTTCTGCACGCTCTCCTTGTGTGCTTCAACGCAGGGCACGCAACTCCCTTTGAAGAAGGGGCCCCCCAATACCAGCAGGAGGTGAGGGACTCTGATTGTCAACGAATCGACACCAAGTTGAGTTTGCAGTAAGAGGCCTGAGTAAAGCACCCTTTATCTATCCTTAGCTCCCATGTATTTTCTAGCCACCTCCCCTCCACGTCTCATCCCTCTGTCCTTTGTTAAAAGAATTGCATGTTCATAACTCTAACTGCTCTTTGAGTTTCACTTCTCTGTGCGCACAAATATTAATAAACACGGCATGCCTCGCCTGTCTTTCGGTAAGCTTAATGGCTGCTCGCAGAATTAAAATCGTAGAGGCAAGTTTGTCTTTCCTGACATAGGACGTAAAGCAAAGATGAGTTTTGATCCGATATTAGGAACTAAATCTGCATCACTGAGGACTGGCTGCTATGGACTGGATTCTGCCCCTGCCCTCCCCATTCATATGGTGAAACCCTAACTCGCCATAGGATGATAATAGGAGATGGGGCTTTGTGAAGTGGTTCAGTTTAGAGGTGGCCCGAGAGCCAGAGAGCGGAGCCCTAATCACGGGAGTAACGGGCAACACCCGTTCCTGGACCACGCATAGTAGGACCGCCGTGGGAGTCTGTGTCTCAATGCTACAGTGATTGTGTGTGACAGGGACGTTCTCAAAAACTCCTGGAGGAAGCATCTGGTGCTCTCTGTTTTTACAGTAAGACAGTTCATTTCGTATACCCAGAACGCGAACACCGCCACCCTTTCAGAAGCACAGGATCTGTTGTCAGGAAGACTCCGCCTTTGGAACTGAATATTAAAAAGCCATCTCTAAACCTCGGCTTTTTTTAAAATATATATTTTATTGATTTTTTTACAGAGAAGAAGGGAGAGGGATAGAGAGTTAGAAAGATCGATGAGAGAGAGACATCGATCAGCCGCCTCCTGCACACCCCCTACAGGAGATGTGCCCGCAACCAGGATACATGCCCTTGACCAGAATTGAACCTGGGACCTGTTCAGTCCGCAGGCTGACACTCTCTCCACTGAGCCATACCGGTTTTGGCTAACCCTCGGCTTTTTAGTAGCATTTCGAAGCTATGCTACATAGAAATAAGCAGTACTTTGTTTGGTTTATAATGACAAAATGCAGATCCCCTGACAGAAGTAAGTGTTCCTTGGTCTACGGTAGTCATGGCTTAATGAAATTCAAAATATAAAGGCTCAAGAGAGATAATCCAACATGTAGCTATTTTAATGAACTTCATAATTGTATGATGATAGTTCTGTATAAAAACCTTCCTTTTCGCTAATACAAGTACGCACTGGGTGGTAGCTTAATCTTATTCTTTCCCCACATTTATTGATTTCCTCGATAGCATGCCCTCCGATTTAAACATTTAAAAAGTAGTAAATCAGGTTCCCAGAAGTAATAATTTCACACTTATCTGAATCCTTCTGCAGTTCATCTAATCATTACTTGATCAAATCTAACTCACAGAGTTATTGTCTCCCAGGAGCGCCAACATTAACGATTTTCCTTTCAAAATAAGCTGACTTATTAATGAATCACACCTGCTGGTAAAAAAGAATCCTCACATTGCCATCCAGGGGGTTTCGTCTTTGTTTTCTTTCTAGTCATTTATAAATAATATCGTAATATAATTCACGATACCGGGGTGCTTAGACCCAAGACAGTGGGGAGATAGCTTAAAACCCAATGAACGGTTATTAGAATAAAACACACAATAGGTATTGGGAAAGCAATTTGCCAATCTGCGTCTGAATCCTAGCTCAATAACATAACGGGAACGAATGAAACTCACTCATCAGGAGAAGGTGCCCACGAATTGAAAAAGGGCTTAATAGGAGCTATTAAGCACTGCGCATGCATTATCAAAATTACTTGCTCTAGTTTCAACCTAAGTGCATTTCACTCCAAAGAACAAACAACTCGAATCGATAAATATTTATTAGTGCCTACTATGTTTGGACAAGGCAGCAGGCTGAGTGAGGGGCTATCAACATGGGTTAGTCACATCTCATTTATTTAACTGAATTGACTAAATAGTTTGCTTAATCACCGAAATGCCTGTCTAGACTTCAGACCATTAGGTTTTAAAAACAACTTAAGAAGGCATTCAATATTTGGACCAACACGGTTATGATTAGACAAAAGGGTTCGCCATTATTATCAACGCTTTTTCTTAAATATTTTGGAAATTTAGGAAATCAATGGATAGCATGTGAAGACAGAAAATGGGTGTCATTCTAAAATATATGTCATTCTAAAATATATGTCATTCTAAAATATATGTGTGTGACTTTCAAGAAGTTCAAAAGAAATGCTTTTCCAGAAACTGACTATAATTTACTTAGGGCGTATATTGTGTCCAAAAGAAAAAGGAATTGTAAGAAATTAAAGACATATGCATACTAGTGCCCTGGTGCATGAATTTGTGCACATTGAAAGAAGGTGGCTGGTGGGGCAGGAATGGGTGAGATGGGCCAGACATGCCCTGGAGCCCACCTCCCAGGGGTCACACCTGGGGTGACACTGTGGCTGGAATGTGGTTTGTGGAGTGAGTGGGGTCCCTCTGGCAGGTGGGGTCCCTGATTGCAGGAGGGCGGTTCTCAGGTGATGCACCCTAGGATCGGGCTCCCTCCTCTTTGGTTCTGATGCATCACCTGAGAACTACCTCGGCCATATCACTTCAGCTGGGCAGATCTTGCATTGAGCATCTGCCCCCTGATGGTCAGTGCACGTCATACCTTCCGGCCTGAGGGAAGGTCGGACGATCACTTAACCTTTTACATACAGTGGTACCTCGAGATACGAGTTTAATTCCTTCCATAACCTTGAGGCATGGGAAACTATGAGACTCTCGAGTCGAGGTAAACTGGTGGGTCGTGTGCAGCCGGCCCATCCTCGCGAGGACTCCTATCTCAAATGTTGCTCGTATTTCAAAGCACAGAACGCTCGCTCAATGGCTCATATCTCAAAAATCTCGTATGTTAGGGTACTCGTATCTTCAGGTACCACTGTATATAGAATATAGATATGCAAGGATGGTATTCATGTAAAAACTTTCAGGTTATTATTTTTGACCCTCTCCACATGCAATAACTGAATAGAATTTCCTATTGAAGGGCAAACATGACATTTGCATTACTGAGTGTCACACGAAGGCCTTTAAGAAATATGCAAGCACCTCAGGGAAGCCAAGGGCATGTGACTCAGTGTAGGGCATAAATGATTAATCAGTGCAGCTGTGTTGTCTTTTAAATTATTGTCATCCACTTCTGTAAGTGCTCAAAGGGAGTACAACCAAGTGTGGACATTTTATCACCCAGCAGGAGCTGAATAATAACATTTCTGCAGGATTTTTTTTTTTTAAGTTTCTGTTACAACATAGAAATAAAGAAATGGGGGGAAAATGAGGAACTGATGATAGTACTGCTTAGCATTCACTTAGCCCTGAGTGGGTGCTCTGTGGACCTCATTCTACTTAATCTGGACACTGCCTATGCAAAAGAAGGGCCACCTCCATTTTAGAAAGGAGGAAGCTGAAACTCAAAAGTGAAGAATTTGCCCCAAATCTCCTAGCTAATACATCAGAGAGGTAAAATGTGAATCCGGGTCCACCTTGTTCTCATCAAGCAAGGAGAGCGTGGATGGAACTGGCCTGCAGTTATTATGTAGCACCCATGGCTACAGTATGTTGATTGATTGGTTAAATTGGTTCATTGGTTGATGGGTTCATTGATCCATTGAACTTACATTGAGCACGTATTTTACTTCAGAAAGTGACCCCGGCCCTACATGGCAAACAAAAAAAATCCCTCCTTCCAAGGAGGTTCAAGTTTAAGAATCAGATTTGATGTCAGCATTGACTCTCAGAGTCATGCTTTCCCAGAGGACTTGGTGATGAGGATCCTCCTACAGAAATCATGCTCATGGCAAAGCACCCCCTCCCCACACCTCTTACATCCGCCCTCACTATCAGGGAATGACCGCTGTTTCTCTGTGTATTCTAGAAGTGTTCTAGTTAGACGGAAACATGGAGATAATGCCTCGCTTTTCAAAATTAAAACGTAATAGACAGAATATTCTGCATTTTCTTAAACCCAAATGGGTAGCGAAGTAGAGATTGGTGGGGATTTTCTGGATGCTGTTTTACATTCTCTGCATCACCTATCCATTCGCTCAGGTCCTGCCGCCGTCTGTGACTCTCCTGGGTTGGAGCTGAGCAGTGGCTCTGCCGTGGGTTCTGAGAATAGGCTGGTGAAGATACATTTTAGGATCCACAAGATCCCTTCTGCACTCGGACAGATGTTATGTCATTACAAAACTCTGTCCTGGGAGTGGTTTAAGTCCTTCAGATTCTGTGGTCTCAACAACTTCCCTCAATCAATCAAGAAAAGTTGGCAAAAGGAAGGAAACTATTTGTCATTTAGAATCAAGTTTCTGCTGTCGATAAATGCCTATTTCCCAAGCGTAGATGCAGAATTCACACTCAAGTTAGGAAGTCATCAGTGCCGTACAGCAGGAAAAGGAAAGTATTAATGAGCAGCAGGATTCAGAGAAACAAGCATCACTTTCAAACATCTAGGATCTCCGGCACTGTTGGTCAGAGGTAACTGATTTCCTATCCCTATCAATCATTTAGTTATAAGCAATAATATAGAGTTTGGAATTGAGAGGGAACAGAGTGGGCTGCCTATGGTAACATCCTGGTCATTGCCTTTTCAATGAGAATTATGAAGTGCCTAACATATGCAGATGCTGAGGTTTTCTGATTTCCAAGGGCTGGTGGCCCTCTTCAGTCTTCCTGTCCAGCTCACTGGACACAGCTGGGCTTCCAGCAGCCGCAGGCCTGCAGGGGTGACTCCTTGGGTGACCAGTCCTGTCCTGAAGCACATTATGGTCCAGTATCATCACTCTGAAGGACAGGTTGCAACACATATTTCCAGGAGAAGAGTAGGGACTGCATTGAGCTATACTCTGCACAACCACTCTTTCTTCCTTCCTTCCTTCTGTCCTTCCTTCCTTCCTTCCTCCTTTCCTCCCTCCCTCCTTTCCTTCCTCCTTTCCTCCCTCCCTTCCTCCCTCCCTTCCTTCCTTCCTTCCTTCCTTCCTTCCTTCCTTCCTTCCTTCCTTCCGTCTTCCTTCCTTCCTTCCTTCCTTCCTTCCTTCCTTCCTTCCATCTTCCTTCCTTCCTTCCTTCCTTCCTTCCTTCCTTCCATCTTTCTTTCTTCCTTCCTTCCTTCCATCTTTCTTTCTTCCTTCCTTCTTTTTTCTTTCTTTTTTTCTTTTCTTTTCTTTTCTTTTCTTTTCTTTTCTTTTCTAAAGTAGCAAACTTTGTTCCCATGCTGCTTAGAACTGGGCACGAATCTTATTGCACATGCCCAGAGGAAAGCCAACTGACCCATTCAGGAAGCAAACAATGCAGAGGTAACTTTCCTTGTTGGCCCTGAAGGTTAGGTAAGATGCTAAGAGAAAGGTGGACTGGCATTGAGATCTGAATGATCTTATGTCTAGAGTAGGGGCCATGAAGCACCAGGAGCGCTCTGGGACCAGTGACCCCGCCCATCCTTGTGGCTTTGGGCAGGGTGTAAGGACATGACTCACAACTTGTCCCACATTCCCGAGGAGCCCATCGCTCTGACGAGACTCACACTCTCTCATTTTTCTAGTCCAATGTCCCCCCACGGCCAAATTTAAAGAGGTCTGTTGATGTCCATCTTCCATGGCCTCAACTAATCTTGGAAAATATGCCTTTTCTTTATATAAACTGTTTACTTTAAGGCATCGCTTTTGGACTGCTTTTCACAGAAACATTAAAAACCCTTCGAGGGTGGGCTTATGGGATTCCTCACCTACACTTCGGCAGAGCCATTGTACTTTTTCCATTCTATGTGTTGGCATTTTGAATAGCATATATCTTTTTAAGATATAATTTTCCTAGAGTGTAAATTATTGCTTTGGGATTTCTGAAATGATAAAGGTGGATCGGGGGCACAGTGCAGACATCACCTTGTGTGTAAGTGATAGAAGCTTCTTAGAGTGGCTCAGTGCACAATCACACAACAATTGTGAGGACACCGAATAAATGGTGGTACTTAGGGGCATAATTTACCCAAGGGTTTTGGAAATTGGAAAATGTCTTCCTGGGACGATTTATCTCAATCTCTCCAACGTCTTATTCACCCATCTCATCCTGTGGTTTTATAATGTGAGATGTTTAGCCCTAAATCCTTTCATATTTCCTTAAACAAAATTTCTAATAAAAACTTATTTGATCATAAAAATAGAATTACAAGAAATAAAGGCCCTTAGCAACATCATTTTGTAGCTATAAAAATGGAGAAAATGGTTAGTTTCATGGAAGAAATGTATTATTTTTTCAAGTAAAATGAAAAAAAAGACCCATACTGATTTTTTTATCAGCCTTTTAAGTTGCCCTCCCCGCCCCCAAATAACAATCACGTGTGAATCAGAGATGCTCTTATCTCAATTTGCCTCCTCATCCCCACATTTTATTCTGTCCTGTTGACATGAAGCATTTCTCCTAAGTCAGAACTAGAGCTAAATAGAGGACAGGTGGAGAACTGAGAGATCAAGAAGACCCAGCATACGTATTTGACACCAGTACCTGCTGAGCCCCATTGCACCCTCATTTATTTACCCACTTCTTTCTGTATTCTTTATCTTTCCAAAAGTAATCGTCACGTTTTGTAGAACACACTCACTTACTTTCCCTGGATGGCCTGGTTCGTGGCAAGGTGGGATGAAGGTTCTGAGTCTGTTTGGAAGAAGAGCTAAAATCTGGCCAAGGGAAACATTTTCTGAATCCCTTTGCGTGTTGAAGTGGAAGAAAGGAAAGCAGATTCCCACAGGGTCTCTGTGGTTCTCTCAGACCTTTACACATCACCCTAACCGCATACGTGGAGTCTACTGTGCCTATGCTGGGTCATTGTGATGGAGAAGGCAGACCTGAGTACACGGAGCCACGTGCAGCGGGGCCTGACAGGGATTTACACCCTCCACAGTGACCTGGGAACATGGGAACTTGGCAGGAGGGGCAAGCAGATGGGACTGGCATGTAGTGATGGGACACTGGAAAGTATCTCTTCAAGACTGGGCATCAAAGGATGATTAATTATTCTGTGCACCGTCCCTTTCCTCAGGGGGAACTCAGAGACAGGCTGGATACGGTGCTCTCTGTCACCAAGGAGTGAGAACAAAGGGAAGGTAGAGTTTGGGCAGTTTTCAATACGTCCAGGAGCGCGGGAGTTATCTCGGATTCCAAAGGACTTGGAAGCGCTGAGGTTAAAATAGAACAGCCATTGTCTGGAGGCGATAGCAGCCACCGGGACAGGGAGGGGCGTCCCCGCTTGGCCTGGGGACGTGGTGCCGAGTCTATTTATACCCCCGAGAGAGATGTGTTTCTGGGGAGATAATTCTCCAGGGAACCAAGCAAAGTTACAAAGAGAAGGGAGGATGGACTTGCTATATACAAGCTTCAGTGGAAAGAATGCTGCACCACAGTTTCCCCTTCAACTCACTTCAACCTAGAAATTTTGATGTAGAAATGAAGAAGGGTATGAATTTGGATCCATAACCATTTCATTCATTCATTGATCATTTACTCTCTATGGAGCGAATGACGTATTGAAGACATTGTGGTGGGCGTGGTGGGGACACAGAAATGTGGAAGATACCCCCAACGAGTTCGTAACATTATCAACTTAGAGGGAAAGTGTTTGGGAAAGTAAAAGTCTCTAGGATAGGGTGACTGGTATTTTCAGGAACAGTGTGTTACCATAGGGAGCCATGGCAATGAGTTCAAGGCGCTCCTTGGTCTCTCATCACAGCTGCTGGAGCTAACAGAATGGCCTGCAGATTAAGGGTGAGGCAGTGAGAAAAGTGGCTGGGTTCTGCAAGCAAGCACAGAGTATATTTTTTAAAAATATATTTTGTTGATTTTCCACAGAGAAGAAGAGAGAGAGAGAGAGTTAGAAACATGGATGAGAGAGAGAGACATTGATCAGTCGTCTCCTGTGCACTCCCTACTGGGGATGTGCCCACAACCAAGGTACATGCCCTTGACCAGAATCGAACCTGGGGCCTTTCAGTCGGCAGGCCGACGCTCTATCCACTGAGCCAAACAGTTTTCAGCCAGAGTAGATTTTTAAAAAAGTGTTATAGCGAAAGCAGCTGGATAGAATTCCTCCAAAGCAACAAAATCAGATAGTTTATGTTTCTCTGCTGTTTGGGAAGTCAAGGAGAAATAGAACTCCGCAGCTATAGGGCCGGGAGGGAAAACGTTGTACCACAGAGCTCTATGCCCAGGAGCTTTGAGGATGAGGCTAAGGCAAGGCATTCTTTCAAGAAAATGTTCCCAGAAATCACTTTCTGACATACTGTAACCAAAGGACAGGAGAATCTAAAAATTCAGAGTCATAGGAGAAATGATTTCTAAATAATACCTAAACCCATGTAAAATAAAATTAGGTTGACTACCAAAAGTAGCCCTGGTAAATGCTAGATGTTTCTGATCATAATTAGATAAGGAACATATGGATATAATGAATGGAATGTATGTCCTAAATACCTAGATTTATGTTGACGGTATCAAAAGATCATTCATACACGGCTTTCAGAACAAGAATATGCATCTTTTTTGCCCAGCTGGTATGGCTCAGAGGTTGAGCATTCACCTATGAACCAGGAGGTCATGGTTTGAATCCAAGTTAGGGCACATGCCTGGTTATAGCTAGATTCCCAGTGTAGGGTGTGCAGGAGGCAGCCGATCCATGATTCTCTCCCATCATTGATGTTTCTATTTCTTTCTCCCTTCCTCTTTGAAATCAATAAAAAAATTTTTTTAAAAAATGCATCTTTTTGAAGAATTCATGGTTTCTTAAATAAGTTAAAAAAAAATAACACAGGAATATACACATTTCAAAATCCTTAGATGCAAATCTCTAAAAGGAAACACAAACCACAGTCCACAGGATAAAAGACAAAATATAGGGAAAACGTGTAAGAAAAGCAAAAGATTAAGTTAAAATTAAAATGTTAGAATTCATGTGAGACAAATCAAATACTCTCAGGATAAAGAGCTCAAAATTCCATAATAAAAGACAAAGCATTAACAGGATAAGAAAGTTTCCCATAGAAATAAAACTAAATAGCACAAACGTGAACAAGGTAAAAATAAAAGATCTGTTAGCAAACATGACAAGGAAAATACCAGCTGATCGGTAAGTTGGCAAGCTTCAGGCTGGATAAAAAGAAGTATTTTTAAGTAAGTAGCCAAGAATCTCTCCTCATGTAGAGCCACCTAATTCTTACGCACAGCTAGGTCTGGAGCTTACAGGCTTGTTTTCTCTGTGAGACTGCTTGGGATAATATTTATTGTTTGACTAAACTTGTAAATCAAAGTAACCCAAGACACATCTCCTGTTGAGTGCTGTGTTCACGCAAGGGAGCTCGGATAGCTTTGAGCTACTAGCGTATCGGTTCATTTTATTCTAGAGGTTTGTAGATGCATATGCATTTCGCTTCCTTAGGATTTGCATGTCCACATTCAGATACATACCCACAATGCACTGGGCACCCAAATAAATGTAAAAACAAGCCAAAAAAAAAATCCGCATTGAATTTCTCAACTTCTGTTGTCTCACATCCATTTCCTATAGAAGCAACCCTCCCGCATTGAAATAGTCGAGAGAAAGTCTGACAGCTTCCCAGACAATTTCTCTGTGGAGACACAAATAACATGCATTTTCTTCTTCCTGCCCAGCTCTGCTCTTTCATAGGAACAAACTGTGAAAAGCACAGCTGTTATCAACAGGGAGATACTAAACACCCGGAGACACTGAGAAATAACATTACTAATCTGAAAGAAAGAAAGGAAGGAAGGAAGGAAGGAAGGAAGGAAGGAAGGAAGGAAGGAAGGAAGGAAGGAAGGAAGGAAGGA
>JAAGEH010000480.1:63390734-63480953 GCA_011751065.1 Lasiurus cinereus
AGAAAGAAAGAAAGAAAGAAAGAAAGAAAGAAAGAAAGAAGAGAGAAGGAACAGGTTTGTGGGTGAGACAATACATACAGGAAGAGGCCCGTTTTTAATTGGAATTATTGCTATGACTCTGGATCTACAGGAGTCCCTGCGCTGCTGAATCAGGGAATTTTAATTTCAAATTATCCACCTGGGTCAGACAGGCAGGTGCGGCTGCCCATCCGTTTTAGCTTCAGGGAGAGTAAAGGACAGGGAGTCGGGGAGAGAAGAAAGAAGAAGAAGAACCAATAAAGACTTGCGGGACTTTGAGTCTCTGGGACAAAAGACTCCCTGCCCACTTAATTTTCCAGACCAATAGAGGGTGTGCTAGGACTTGGGAAAGTACCTTCTTATGCCTCTTAAGAAACCTCCACGCCTGGGGATGGAACGCTGCCGTGTAAATGCAGCTCTGTGACTGGCTTTCAATGGCACTTTCAACGTCGGCCGGCCTGAGGCCTGACTTCCGATAGTTTTAAAACTGGGGTCCAAAGGGATCCCCCACCCACAGTGCCAGTATCCCCATCATCCTTGAAAGATGGTTTGGTGTCTTTAACCCACCAGCCTCTTCCTCCACCCAGTCACCCAGGGTAACGCCTAGCATGCGCCCTTCTATGCTTTCCTCCGACAGAGGGTGTCCGGTGTCATTGTTCACTCCTTTTATTTTATTCATTTATTTATTCATTTATTTATATTTTATTGTGTTTTTTTTAAGATTGCCTATTTTTTTTATTAATTTTTTATCCATATCTCCCCATTGGCCCCCCTCCCTCCCAGGCATAACCCAGCCCCCTAGTGTCTATGTCCATTGGTTATGCTTATAGGCATGCATACAAGTCCTTTGGTTGATCTCTTATCTACCTCACCTAACTTTAACCTTCCTGCTGTCATTTCACAGTCTGTTTGAAGCTTTACTGCCTCTGTATCTATCCTTTTGTTCATCAGTTTAGAGGAAGGGAGAGGGACAAAGAGTTAGAAACATTGATGAGAGACATCAGCTGCCTCCTGCAAACACCTGCCCCCCCCCCCCCCCCCCCACTGGGGATGTGCCCACCACCAAGGTGCATGCCCTTGACCGGAATTGAACCTGGGACATTTCGGTCCACAGATCTACGCTCTGTCCACTGAGCCACAGCGGTTTCGGCCTTGTTCATCTTTTAAAAATGTTCTGTTTCACCCCTGGCCGGTGTGACTCAGTTGGGCACCACCCCTGCACCAAAGGGTCGCTGGTTCGACCCCAGTTACAGAGCATGCTCGGTTGTGGCCAGAATCTCCAAGAGGCCTTTATCCACATTTTGCTCTCACGGTGATGTTTCTTTCTCTGTCCCTCTCCCTTCCTCTCTCTTAAAAAAAAAATCAATAAAGATTTTTTAAAAAATCTTTTAAAAAATAAAAGATGGGGAAAAATTACTATTTAAAAAAATAACACATAAAAAATAACTAAAGCAGCCCAAACCGGTTTGGCTCAGTGGATAGAGCGTCTGCCTGCGGACTGGAGGGTCCCAGGTTCGATTGTGGTTAAGGGCATGTACCTTGGTGGCGGCCACATCCCCAGTAGGAGGCGTGCAGGAGGCAGCTGATCAATGTTTCTCTCTCATCGATGTTTCTAGCTCTCTATCCCTCTCCCTTCCTCTCTGTAAAAAAATCAATAAAATACAGTGGTATCTTGAGATACGAGTGCCCTAACATGAGATTTTTGAGAAAGGAGCTGTCGAGCAAATGATTTTTGCTTTGAAATACGAGCAACATTTGAGATAAGAGTAATCACTCGGATCAGCCAGCTGCACAGGACCCACCAGTTTACTGCGATTCGAGTGTCTCATAGTTTCCCACGCCTCAAGGTGACGGAACGAATTAAACTCGTATCTCGAGGTGCCACTATATATTAAAAAAAATAACTAAAGCAAATAAACTAACACAGGAGACATACAGAGGCAAGAATGGTTTCCACAGGCGAGCCAGGCCAGGAGGGACACGAGGTGCTGGACGGTGGCTGTCCTGCGTCGCAGGGACAGAGGGAGTCTGAGGGGTCATTCGATGGAAGCTGCGCTCTGATAACAGCCTTGGCCTTGGCGTGGTGAGCCAGCAGGTGGGAGTCCATTCTTCCCAGACAGGGGAGTGAGTCACTGACCAGGAAGAGCCAGCGTGTGTGTGTGGGCCAGGGAGGGCCATGCCAGGGCACAGGATGGCACTGATCCACCAGGACTGAGGGTCTGAGCTGAGGGGGAGACACGTTTAAAGGCCCAGCTTACAGCGGCACCCACAGGCTTGGTGCCAGCGCGCTCTGTGGTGATGATGAGACAGCCGCGCTGGCTTTGGACTGTCGCCTAAACCCTCGGGGCGTGCATTGGGAGACCAGGAGGCAAATCTGTGCCGAGAGGCCACCTTCGCCGGATGCAGACATGCCCTTTGTTAAAACGAACGCAGAGATCACTGTCTTCCTTCTCTGTCTGCACACGTCCAGGAAGAGTTCATTTCCAAGTGATTATTCCCCTGTCTCTCTAGATCAGGAACGGTGTCTTGAGGCTTATTAAATATTGTTAAAACCTGTAAACTGCCGAAACTGGGTATGTGCCCGCTGGGTATGTATCCACTGGCTCAGTGGATAGAGCGTCGGCCTGTGGACTGAAAGGTCCCAGGTTCAATTCCGGTCAAGGGCATGTATCTTAGTTGTGGGCACATCCCCAGTGGGGGGCGTGCAGGAGGCGGCTGATCATGTTTCTCTCTCATCGATGTTTCTAACTCTATTCCTCTCCCTTCCTCTCTGTAAAAAAATCAATAAAATATATTTGAAAAAACAACAAAAAACCTGCAAACCCTGCATGTTTCAAGCTAGAGTGGGCTCCTTTCTGTTTCCTCCATTTCCTTCCTCTTCCTGCTTCTTCTCTGGACCCCTGTGGGGAGCAACAACATGGTTCATGCAGTCTCATCGTCCGCACTTCAGTTCATGGCCAAGTTCGCAGCCCATCAGCTGGTGACGATGGCCTCGCACATCGTGTCTGGGCCTCTGGATTCCCTCGTGTTGCTGGGAGATGAAAGACCTTTTAATCGCTGGGTGTTTGGTCCGCCTTTTGCTGCAACGAACAGTCAGCACAAGGGGGCGGGGTGGGGGGGGGCTCACGTGTTCCCCACAGGGGGAGGGCCATGCGGCCTCCGGGGTGCGCTCTAGGCGGTGACCTTGAAGCGTCGCACGCACCTCACCGGCAGGCTGGCTCTTGGCTGACTGTCGTCATTGGGCTGGAGTGAACGCATTTTTTAAATTCTGTCCCAGAATAATCCTTGTTCTTCACGTTTGTCTTCTGTGGAAACTTGATTTCTGAGAAAAGAGAGCCTCCGGCAGTTGTTTTCTGTGCTACGTGGATCCCGGGGGAAACGGTGCTATGTTGTCTGTATCTCTGAAAGAGGACATGTTAGCATTCTTACTTTTTAAACACATGTTATTGATTTCAGAGAGGCAGGGAGAGGGAGGGGAGAAGGATAGGAACATTTGAGGAGAGAGAATCACTGATTGGCTTCCTTTTGCAACCTCCACTTCCCACCCCCCACTAGGGAGCAAGCCTACATCCTGGGCCTGTGCCCTGATCAGGGATCAAACTGTGACCTCCTGGTTCCTAGGTTGATGCTCAACCCCTGGGCCACGCCGCTGGGCACAAAAAGACCTTTTCATCTCTGAGTGCCTCTCTGGATATGCCCATGTGCAGGTGGTAGGCACCAGGAGGGCCTTACTGATGACTAAAGCACCGGAATTCTCTCCTAAAAGTTGGTAGACATCCACCTTCCTGAGCTAGTCCAGCACCCCTCCCTGCTTCAGGCTTTCTCCAAGGACCAGCAAGCACTCCCAGGCCTTTCTGTTTCCTTCATTTCCTTCTTTGTCTTCAAACAGTGACCATCCAGCCTCCGGGATCTGGCCTAGCTCCATGGCTCTGCCCAGGTCCTCACACTCACTAGAACACCATCAGGTCACACTGGCAGGAAATAACGTATTTAACAGTGGACAGGCCTTTCTCATCCCATGAGTCACAGTACAAACCTTCATAGGAAAACGGGGAACTGCTTGAATCTTCCAGAAGCAACATCCAATGAGCAAGGTTAACTGCGGTTGATCATTGCGATCCCAACGAGGACTCCAATCCCCCATGCTTATGCAAAGGCGTTTTCCTGCACTGAATGTAAAAAATACCAACAAAACGTCCATGTTGCTCAGCAAACCCACCCTGTCCTTGGGGGCGTTGTCCAAGAGATAGACCCCAACGTGACGTTTCCAGCGGATTTCTTTTATTTGGGGGCACAGGAGCACCTACAATGAACCAGAAAACTGGTGTGAGGAAGAGAGGCAGCCACGCTTCACATTCATTAACACAGCTGAGGGCAGCTGAATCCCATAGGCTGAGATTCGTGCTTCCGAATGAAGGGGGGTCGAATCTGCCACCCCAAATATGTCTCCTTGGCCTGAGGATTACTTTGAGCTGATTATTTTTAAGAACCAGCAAACATGGGAAACACTGGGAGTGAGAGGTGGAAATTACGCTTTTGTAAGAGACATTGACAGAAAGAAGGAAATCTCCATAACAAAATGCCTTTCCCTAGGCTACTGTTCTTAAAATAAAATATTCAGTGGTACCTCAAGATACGAGTTTAATTCGTTCCGTAACCTTGAGGCGTGGGAAACGATGAGACGCTCGAGTCTCAGTAAACTGGTGCGTCGTGTGCAGCAAGCCGATCCATGCGATGACTCCTATCTCAACTGTTGCTCGTATTTCAAAGCAAAAATTGCTCGTATCTCAAAAATCTCGTATGTTAGGGCACTCGTATCTCGAGGTACCACTGTACTTAAAAAGTGGGGGGCAGGACTCAGCCTCCAGAAACACTTACCAATGGAGAGGCAGGAAAGTCCACCTGCCTAAGGACCATCTCCAGCTTTTGCCTGCTAAACTCCCACAACTGGCTACCCAACTCCCATAGGTCTGGCTGTCTGCCTTTAACCAGAAGTAGTGGCCTGGCCAATGGGGGAGTTACTCAGTGTTCTGGGGTATCTCCCACATACCCAGGAAGTAGACATGTTATTAAACCCGTGCTTATTTTTCTTTTCTCAATCTGTCTGCTATTAGAGGGCAGTCCCTGCCACGAACCGGGAAGGGCAGAGAGAAAACCCCTTTCCTTCCTGAAGAGAATTAGCCTCCTAGCGGGCCTAGGAGCAGTATGCATACACATACTGGTTCCAGGGCTGTTCCCCAGAATGGTCATTCCTTGGCCCCTCTGACCTTAGACCTGGCCCAGGGCATCTCAGGGAAACGCCTTCAGACAGAGCCTGGGCCTAGGATGGGTCTGAGGGCATCCTGCCTTCTGCAGGGAGAAAGTCAGAGGGACATGGGCTGCCTACTGAGAGCAGCTGCTCTACTCACGTGACCATCATCAGAGTCAGGGGCCACGTTCTGCAGCTCTCAGATTGCTCTTTTCAACCCCTCGTGGAAGATGCTTTTGGCGGTAATCAAGAACTATTTATTTTAGCCTTTGGGGAAGAGACAGAATTGAACGCTTCCGCTTAAAAGGTCACGTTCCTTAAATCAAGGGGCTTAGCAAATCTGAAGTCTTTGAGGATTAACTTGCCTTCCGATTTCAAGATGGCCTCCAATGCTCACGCAAGGCAATATTTTATTTCTATTGGTGCAGCGCTCGAGGTGTTCAGTTAGCCTCGGTGTACCTCTATTCTCCCAAACATTTAAAGAACGAAGGAGGGGTTTTCTCATCTGCAGGGCCCACCTGGGATGTGGGCATGCAGAACGCGGTGGTCATGATCTGGAGTTGAGCCCGCTGGCTGTGTCATGCCAGCATAGATCGCTGTTCTGGTTTAGCTGAAAGTAATGACTTTCAAAGACCAACAGTACTATATCCACAGTACTATGATCATGGCAGACAATGTGGATCATTCAAAAACATAGAAAGAAGAAAATAAAAATCACCTTCAGCTTGACTAGCCAGCAATAGTGATGGCAGTATCATCATTGGTCCTGCCCATTCTTTTGTGCTACGCCTATGTTTACATCGTTAAAATGATATGTATAAAAACACTTGGTTCACTGAGTAACAAAACACATTTCCCCAGGCGAGGGTTCTTAAAATGTAGCGTGCCTCAGCATCACCTGGGGGTCCTGATGAACCGCAGAGAGCTGGTCTCATTATTTCCGGGCCTTCTAATTGGGTAAGTCTGGGTGGAATCAGAGAATGTGCAAGTTAGAGAGTCTAACAAGGTTTCATGTGCTGCTGGTCTTATGATGTCACTTCTTAAACTCTTCACACGTTGGGGTAAAGATATTATTGTTTCCTCATGAGGGCATGGGTACATATGTGTGTTTGTTCTGCAAAACTCTATCCAGCTATGAGTTTTTTATGTATGTGATACATCAATAAAACTTTAAAGAAAATTCCAAAGCCCTGATTGTAATCACTTATAATTGTAAAATTTTCTCTACGCATGTGCCATAATTTACATAACAATGCCCTTAATTTTATTGGTTCCTAGGGAATGTTAGTGTATTCTAATATTTATGATAATTTTAATGTATTAAATATTTTGGAGAATTTCAGATTGTTTTTACGGCAATGCGAATACAACATAAAAATAAATACTCATATTTTAGCACTGTTAGTATATCGTGCCATAATGCTTTCCCCAAATATTTCAAGAAAATTATAGTTACACAATCTCTTGTGTGCTGAGTGGTTGATTACCTTCTCTGAAGAAGGTAGTATGACAATGTTTCTTCATTGTTTAGTTAACTTTTGATATTTTAAGTATAAATGGAATGAATGATTAACCTATATGTGCCATACCTTTAGAACTGTGGGTGGTAGCGTTCTTAGGAAGATATATCTTCTTGAAAACTTCTTTATGCTTTGTTGTAGGTAAAATACTAGAGATTAAACTTTTTTTTATTTTTATTTTAAAGATGTGGAGCTAATACTGAGAATTGAATAGATCCATCCAATCATTTTTATGTATTCCTTCTAGTATTGTACTTTGGTCAGAAAAAAAAACACAACAACCCTGAGATGTCTCATTAACTTTCCCTCTTCCTCGTTAAAAAGTGAAACGACCATTCTGTGAAAACCGAAACTATTTTATAGGTCGACAATGTGGAAGAATAGGCTTATCTCAGCCCCACTCAATACATTTAAAATAAATGTGATCCTGGAGTGTAGCCCTCACTGAATGACAAGCCCTTCGAATACTCTTGGCCAAAAAACAGACGCTAAGCACCAGAGGCCTTTAGAGATAAACAAAATCATTCAAACCCAAACTAATCGTGTTTAAGGGGACGTGTTTCTGGGATAGGAGTGGGAAGGCTTGATGACGGATTTAATTGCTGGCTTTGTTCCTGGATCCTCGGCCAAGGTTTGGGAGATAAATAATAGGGGTAAAATGCGAAGATAAGGAGGAAAAAGACAACACAATGAGTCTTCCAATCTTTGCCTGCTTATTTCCTTTCCTTTTATCTCAGGGCTGGCCCTTAACTGTTCCTCAATCAGCATTTAATTTATTAATAAAAGTAGAAAGAAAACGTGTTACACAAAGATGTGTTTATTTTAGGAATACTACGATTTTGTGGTTTCCTCTCCCAAACCCTTCTCTTTCTTTTTTTTTTTTTCTTCTTCATTCCTGTTATATCTGTAATTAAAATTTGGCTGGGTATATCACAAAGCTGTTACAAAAATGTGACAGGATTACATGTAAACAATGAAAATATAGTGAAATCTGTGTGCGAGAGCTTCCTTCCTCGGCCTTGTATCCTTCCCTTTTATTCTCCAACTATGAGTAGGGTTAAGGTTTGGAAAAGGTGCTTAATTCACCTTTTACTATCCCAGAAATTCTTTAAGAAAAAAATGTAGTTAGCAGTATAATATATAGTATACTATTCAAAAAGCACATCATTACCTACATACACTACAACACTAAGGAACCAAAAGGTATTCAGCAACAGGATGATGCAATAAAATAGACAAGTAAAGTTTGGTTTGATGACATGTGTACATAGTACAGTGGCACCTCGAGATACGAGTGCCCTAACATACGAGATTTTTGAGATAGGAGTCGTCGAGCCAGCGATTTTTGCTTTGAAATACGAGCAACATTTGAGATAGGAGTCATCTCGCAGATCGGCCGGCTGCACACGACCCACCAGTTTCCCACGCCTCAAGGTTATGGAATGAATTAAACTCGGATCTCGAGGTACCACTGTATTTATATACGAGAGGCCCAGCGCGTGAAATCGTGCGTGGGCAGGGTCCCGAGGCCTAGCCTGTGATCAGGGGGCCATCTTCTGCCCGCTCACCAGTCCCCGGTCCCCATCCCCAGTCCTACCCTGCCATCACCCACCTGGTTCCCTGTGGTTCCCTGTTCGCCACGCTGCGATGGGAACCTGTGGGCAGGGGGCGAGGGACGGAGAGGTAGTCGATGCCCCTCATAGCGACTGGCCAAGCAGCTGTTTTATTCTTTTCGCCAAAAGGTCGCTGGGCTTTTATTATAGAGGATAATGTATCTGATTATAATGGGTATCCATGATCGTTTTACAAATATAATGATGTCTAGGCCACACATATTCATTATAGATATACCATCGTTCATCTAAAAGCATCACTGAGCACTTCACAGCCAATGACTGATCTTAAATGTCAGGGAGAGGATGTGTTAATTTTTAAGCAAAACCGAAATGACTTTCCCTCCGAGCAGCCCAATGAAGCTCTGCAGAGAAGGGGCGACTCTCCCTCGGATGCCAACCGGGTGCATTCGCATATGTTGTTCTCCCTCATGAACCGAGGAGTGGGAATGTGAGCATGACTTTAAAATAATTTAAGAAATTGCTTTAGCAAGCTGAGCGTTTATATCTCTGTGTGATTGTTTTAATTTATGCTGCCGATAGGTGATTCTAAAAATATAACTAATAAAAATAGACTTCTCTTTTTTTTCTTGTCTGTTACCTACATCTTGTTAAACTTTCAATGCATTATCTTGAACAAGAGCCCTTTCAAGGAGCATTCGATAGGTTTAAGTTTACAGTTAACACAATGTATAATGATGGTTCCTTGACTAAAAAAAAATGTACATATAATTAAAATTTGGTACATCAAGGAAAATCCTATTATGCTTGAAAGCAAATAAATCAAAACAAATCAATTCCGCTTATGGTGATACTAGAGGCCCGGTGCAGGAAATCCGTCCAAGAGCAGGTTTTCCTTCCCCCGCTGCTGGCACCGGCTTCCAGGACTCGGGCTTCCACCACAGCCCTGGCTTCGTCTCCCAGGTCGTCCAGAAGGACGTTTGGTCTCATTAGCATAGTGTGCTTTTATTGTTATCGATTCATGACACAAATTACTGGGGACTTATTAAAACCTACTGTAGAGAGCAAATAGCCATGCGGCGCGTTCTCTTTTAATGAACTAACTGATTAAATAGCCACTGAAGTTCATCAGCAACAGTGGCCTCAGCCCCTCTTCCCTGTAGGAAACCAGCTGTCCCTAAGTTCTCTGCCTGTGCATTACATTCAGAGAATCAGAAGGCTTTGGCTTCACCTCTTAGGTGACCAGGAGGTGCGCCACTCACTTCCTGTAAGCTTCTGAACACAAGTTCTATTTAAAGTCACAACGTGCCCATGATGAGGAATACGGACCTAAACACAGTCAAACATCCTGGATTACGTGGGAGCATTTCAGGGTTTGTTTGTGTGAAATTGTATTTTAATTGTAGAGCCTATAATAAAAATACCAAATATATCATACGCACGATGACCACTATATAAAATTGCTTAAGGCTCATTGCTGTTATCGTCCAATTTTTAAACACCTCCCCACCTAGAACTGCCCCAGGAAATGCCAACCTACGTTGGCACGGAAGTACATAGTTTTTAAAAACACAAAGGACGTATCAGGGCCCAGTCAAATGCGTACCTTCGCTGAGGGGCAACCAGGGTTGAAACAAACACAATAAAAGCAGCCATGAAAAGAAACTAAAATAATTTGGGAGGGGAAACTAAAAAATAGTCTGTCCTTTTCTTCTTCTTCTTCTGCCCATTTCAGGCATGAACACAAAGATAGAGGATAGAGAAAATGAGAAGGCATCTGAGTTCATGCTGGCTCTCTCTGATGCCCCTTGGTAAGGCACAGGTGCATAAAGAGGCTTCCCATGTGAAAAGAATTTTCTTGAATTGGGAATTTACATTCAGACTGACCGTGACAAAATAAATTCACTCAGAAATCCTTTATGAACTCTCCATTAGATGCCAGGACACTGCTCAGAATAAACCAAAAGACCATTCCACACAGTGCCACCTTCCCTATCTGCCACTAATTATTATGGCCCCCTAGAAATCTGTGCTATATTTAACATCAACCAGCTCCAAAAACTCCGATACAGATTCTCCCTTTTCTTTCTTCTTAACTTCTGTTTCTAGCGTGTCCGTTAACGGTCAGTGTCCTATCCTGAATATAGAATGAATTGGCTGGGTTCGGGAGGATGACAGATCTTCCTTTAACACGCCTGTTACAGACCAAGCATTGTCCGTGGTGCCAGGAAGAAGGAAGGATTGAGGCCTTTTCCCTGCCCGGTGTTGACCACACAGCTGAAGGTTCAGAGCCGAACTAAACCAGCCGAATGAGCAGACAAAACTAGAAGCAACAGGTCCCAAGGGGAACTATGCTCCCCAATGTCTCATTGGAACCGACATTTTCGATGACTGTAAAGACCTGACTTCTCCCATCAAGGGGTGGTTTCCTCAGATTAATGAACCCACGTGTGTTCAGAGCTGCCTTGCAGAGTCAGTGAAAGACAGCTGCTCCCACAGCATCCACTGTGGCCACGGGGAGCCTCTGGGTGGCCGCACCGCTCATGTCTAAGCGTCGCTGCTGAGCCGGTGCTGGGCGCTCATGCCCCTGAGACAGAGCGTGCCGGGCCTGGTCTGGGGTTCCCGCACTCACTCAGAGGGGGAGACAGAGGGTGTAGGTCACTGCAGGAGAGGTCTAAGGAAACCGGAAAACCTGGGCAGAAGCCAGGCCATTGCTCAGGGAGGGCCGGGGTCTCCAGGGGCTTGTGTGAAGGAAGCCTGCACTCAGTCATATCTCTGATACGGTTGCATGATTGAAACTGTGATCGGTACTCACCACTTAAATTGTTCACCCACCAGCCACTCTCTCTAACCTGGCCTCCAGCTCTCCCCCTGAAAGTCTCCACAGGGTTACTCTTGACGTCACAGATGCTAATGCCTAGATTTTGATTGACTGAGAAATTAACGTCTGTCTTGTTCGAGCCACTATTAATTTTTCTATCACTATTTGCTGAACCTAATTCTATTTTAACCACTTTAACCCTGATTTGCTTTGCTCTAGATCAACGGTTCTCAACCTGTGGGTCGCGACCCCTTTGGGGTCGAACGACCCTTTCACAGGGGTCGCCTAAGACCATCGGAAAATGCAGATATTTACATCACCATGCATCACAGTAGCAAAATTCCATGGTTGGGGGTCACCACCACATGAGGAACTGTAGGCAAGGGTCGCGGCCTGAGGAAGGTTGAGAACCACTGCTCTAGTCCATATCTCCTCATTGTATTTCTTTTTTTTTCATGAAGAGCTCAGAAATCTGTTAATGAACCCTGTGTCTGGGCTAGAATTGCACAACATAGTTTTGCTGATTTTTTTACTTGTTTAGAACCCCTCTAGACTGGGAGCTCCTTGAGGCTGAATCTTGTTGATGCTGCATTAACAGGGCCTGTGACATAGCACATGCCTGAGGAAAACCCCTCAGTAACACTAGAAGCTGTCCCTGGCTGGGGTGCTCAGTGGTTAGAACATCGCCCTGCAGACCGCAGGGATCAGGACTTTGATTCCCGGTCAAGGGTGCATATCTGGGTTGCAGGTTCGATCCCCAGCCCTACTGAACTGGTCCCCTTCTCTTCCTCCGTGACCTGGTTCCCTGCTCGGTCATGGCCATGGTCTTGCAGGCAGAGTCCGCTCAGATTCACCACCTATATTGGCTCCAGGATTATTTTTTTAAATATAAATCTGAGCATGTTTCCTGCCTGCTCAACACCCTCCCCCGGCTCCCCACGACCACGCATGTCCAGCCATGAAACACAGCAGAGAAGGGGCTTCATGGTGTGTTCCTTGCTATGTGTTCCTGCCCACCTCCCACCTCCAACACGCCCTCTACATGCATGTCCCGAGAATCGTGTGTCAGTCCTCCCGAATGCGATGGCTTAGACCAGTGGTTCTCAACCTTCCTAATGAAAATAATTTTATGGTTGGGGGTCACCACAGCATGAGGAGCTGCATTAAAGGGACTTGGCATTAGGAAGGTTGAGAACCACTGGCCTAGACCCCCTGCCTCCTGCCAGCCCTGCCTCCTGCTCACCGTGTGACTTTGGAGACTGGGCTCCGGTTTTGCCTCCTCAGGCCGGACCCTCCTGGCCTTTCAGACAGCGGAGGCGCCTTCCTCCTTGGGTTCTAGCATCTTCTCTCTGTTCTCCGCCTCACCGCACACTCACCCTGCCTCGGCCTCGGTCGTGTATTCGCGGTGAAGGCCGGAAATCCTGATGCTACTCTGAAGCCATTTCTCTCTTCCCGGCTGGATTTACTTCCGCTGAGCCTTTTGTGATTTTGAAGGCTTAGTGCTCAGATCCTTCCCCATTTGTCAAGGCTGCTGGCCGTGGCCACCAATGGGACCCACGGCCACAGAGAGATGCTCTCCACCTGCTGGACGGTAACTAACAAAGCGGGAGGAAGCCCGGTCCTGCTCCCTGGAGCCGCTGCACACCCCCCTGCCCCCCCCTGCCCCAGCTGCATCCTTTTTTTTTTTTTAATATATTTTATTGATTTTTCACAGAGAGGAAGGGAGAGGGATAGAAAGTCAGAAACATCGATGAGAGAGAGACACCGATCAGCCGCCTCCTGCACACCCCACAGTGGAGATGTGCCCGCAAGCAAGGTCCATGCCCCCGACCGGAATCGAACCTGGGACCTTTCAGTCCGCAAGCCGACGCTCTATCCACTGAGCCATCCTTTTGAGCACGTCTCCTCTCCGTGTGCTCTGGGGGTTGATCCTGGCGCTTGTTTGGGAGAGAGGATGCTGGAGCGTGTGACGGCACTTTGACAGTCACACAGACACTGCGCCAGCCGCCATGCCAGGCGCGCCTCCCACCACGGGTTGGGACTCGGATCTAACCCGCTTCCCCTCCTGGTGCTGAAAAGTACAGCGCTTAGACCTCTCCTGGCTCTGGGGGATGCGATGGGGATTAGGGGGGGGACTTATGGTTCCCAACTGATCAGGGCACTTGCCAGGTGCTGAGGAGAAGACAATGGGTGAGTCGGCGCCTCCCCAGAGGATTATAGACTCGTAAGAGGGCAGAGAAGCGTTTTGAGGAAACGCGTGCAGCGGAGGCTGGCAGCAGACAGGAAGTCTTCCTCCAAGGCAGCGGGTGGATGCTGCGGGCATGAAAGATGCGGCTCTGTAAAGCCTCGTGGTGTGCGAGTGCTTCTGGGACATCAGGCAGGGCTGTTGCCCAGTTACGCGTGGACTCGGGAGGGGACCCCATCCTGAGAGCATAGATTGGGGCTCACTAGGCAAAAGAAGTTCTTGGAGCTGTCAAAGAGGGTAGCAGAAGGTCAGTGGCAGCCGTCAGTGAGTGATGTGAGAGGTTGGCAGAGAGAGCCATAGTCAGTGACCACAGAAAGAGCTGGGGGGTGGGAAGTGGGGGGTGTTCATCGGCCAAGGAGGAGCTTACAGAGGGGTGCGGTGAGTGCCAGGTGCGCAGAGACCAGGGCAGCCACGGGAAGCGTCCATGGCAGCACAGCCCCGAGGAGGCCATGGCCTGCGGCTCCAGCAGCCAGAGCAGAACCAGTGCGAGCAGCGAAGGAGGCTTCACTGGTGAACCCAGAAAGCGTCCGAGGACCGTGGCTGTGAACGGGGGGAGAGCGAGCAAAGGGAAGCCAGGACCCATAAAAAAAAAAAAAAAAACCTTCTGCTGAAAACGGTGTGGCTCAGTGGACGGAGCGTCGGCCTGTGGACTGAAGGGTCCCAGGTTCGGTTCTGGTCAAGGGCATGGACCTTGGTTGGGGGCACATCCCCAGTAGGAGGCGTGCAGGAGGCAGCTGATCGATGTCTCTCTCTCATTTATGTTTCTAACTCTCGATCCCTCTCCCTTCCTCTCTGTAAAAAATCAATAAAATATATTTTAAAAAATAAGCAAATAAAAATAAAAAACACCTTCCCATTTAAAGCAGAGGAAAGTCAGGGTGTGAGTGCAGAGCCGAAGTCAGTGGCGTGGGAAAGACCGCAGACACACAAGGGACAGGTGTGCGCCCCTGGAGGGCCGAGTTTTCTTCAGGACAGGTGTTTGCCATACATGACAAGACTCCATCAAAAAATTATTAGACTTGATAAATGAATTCGGCAATGTAGCAGGTACAGAATTAATGCCAAGAAATCCATGGCATTTCGATACACACATCATGAACTTATAGAAAAAGAGACTAAAAAAGCAATCCCATTTATCATCTGCACCAAAACAATTAAGATTGCTAGGGATAAACTTACCTAAGCAGGTAAAAGACCTAGATGCAGAAAACTACAGGACACGGAAAAAAGAGATAGAAGAAGACATAAACAGATGGAGTCTTTAGGGTTTTCTATGTACAGTATCATGTCATCTGCAAATAAAGACAGTTTTACTTCTTCTTTTCCAGTTTGGATGCCTTTTATTTCTTCTTCTTGTCTGAGCGCAATGGCTAGGACTTCCAGCACGACACTGAACAGGAGTGGCGAGAGTGGGCCTCCCTGTCTTGTTTCTGTTCTTAGAGGAAATGGTTTTAGTGTTTGCCCATTGAGTATGATGTTAGCTGTGGGTTTGTCATATGTGGCTTTGATTATGTTGCAGTATGATTCTTCTATTCCCACCTGGCTGAGAGTTTTTGTTAAGAAAGGGTGTTGGATTTTGTCAAATGTTTTGCATAAACACATATACCATTGGTCAGAGACAATACTGCCGTAGGCCTGGGGGTGTGGGCGGGTACTGGGTGGAGGGGGTCAGTGGGGAAAAACGAAGATATCTGTAATACTTTCCATAATAAAGATAAATTTTAAAAAGACAATATCATCAGCAAACAGAAAGGATTTCATTTTGTCCTTTTCAATTTGGGTGTCTAAGCATTCATTTTTAAAAGACAGAGTTTTCTGGTAAAAACGGAACAATTGCTCCATATCCATTTTAGCTTTGAAGTTATGACTAAAACCTTTCACATCATTATGAAAAGATGGGCTGTGATACTACCTTTGTGTTTTAAACAAAAGGACACATTGTAAGCACTCACTAGTAGCTATTATTTTTTATCTTTTCATCAGAATTTGGCTCACCCACATGAACACTTCCAGATCTAGGTAATTACATAAAATGAACTGATTTGGCCACTTGGGCAAATAGAACTGTCCTGTGAAGAGAAAAAAAAAATGCGTTTACTACCTATATTTCCACTGGCTCTGGGCTGGGATCTATAGGATTGATCTTTTTCACATCGACTGTTGGCAAGTTGATCAGTTCTTTGTGACCAACATTAGTGACAGAAGCCCAAACAATTTGGGCTACAAATATTGAACTTGGTAGGGTTGTGAAATGTCACTCCCATCAAACAGCCATATAACAGCACAACAACAAACCTATTAATAGGACAAGGAAGGAAAATGCCACTAGAAAAAGCCATTGAGTGATGAGGAAAATTCTTCCAGGTCAACTTTATCGGGAAAATATTCTTTCTCCATCTACAATCCAGCGTTCTATAAAAATCTTTCAGAACAGCCTTTGAAGCTTGGTGATAAATTTGCACACCCAGGTGAAAGTTACGTGAGTGAAAATCTATAAAAACTAGAAGCCCATTGCATGAATTGGTGCACAGGTAGGGTCCCTCTAGGTGGTCTGCAGGGATCAGACCAAAACCTGCAATCCAATGCCACCCACAGCTCCTACCTGCCACTCCCGCTCATCCCGGCCCCACAGTGCCTGCCATGGGCTCGAACCCAATCAGTCCTGATAGAGAGAGGCTGGAGCTGCTGCAGCAGCCCTCACCAGCCATCAGTCCTGCGTCTGGTGCTCTCCCAAGGGGAGTGGCCTGCAGGATTGGTCTGAAACCGATTCTCCAACATTCCCCCGAGGGGTCCCGGGATCCAAGAGGGTGCAGGCCAGACTGAGGGACCCTATCAGTGCACAGTGGGTTTTCTATGTACAGTATCATGTCATCTGCAAATAAGGACAGTTTACTTCTTCTTTTCCAATTTAGATAGGGTGTGTCTGGTCTATATTGCTCAGCCCTGATCTGCCAGACCCCAGCAGCAAGCTAGCCTACCAGTTGGAGCATCTGACCCCTGGTGGTCAGTGCACATCATAGTGACTGGTTGACCAGTTGACTGTCTGCCCCCTGGTGGTCAGTGCACATCATAGCAAGTGGTTGAGCAGTCTTAGCATACCATTAGCACTCTAGAGGCCTTGATGCACAAAATTCATGCACAGAGAGGGGGTGTCTCAAATCTGGGACCCCTTGAGAGATGTCCAACCACCCAACTGATGTCCACTGGGATCCGGCCTAAATGGGCAGTTGGACATTCCTCTCACAATCCAGGACTGCTGGCTCCCAATCACTTGCCTGCCCCTGCCTGATTGCCCTAACCACTTCTGCCTGTCAGCCTGATCAATACCTAACTGCTCTCTGGCTGGCCCAATCACCCTTAACTGCCCTGTCCTGCAAGCTGGGTCCTCCCCAACTGCCATCCCCTGCAGGCCTGCCTGCCCCCACAACTGCCCTCTCCTGCTGGCCTGGTCCCCCCTAACTGCCTTCCTTATGCAAGCCTGAGCCCCCCCCTAACTATCCTCCCCTGCAGACCTGGTCACCCCTAACTGCACAGAACTGTCCTCCCCTGAAGGCCATGTGTTGTTTCCACATAAGGCAGCCATCTTTGACCATATGGGGGCAGCCATCTTGTGTCTTGGAGTGACAGTCAATTTGCATATTACTTTTTTATTAGATAGGATTACACTTTGGTTGTTCAATTGTTCTTCCGTTTGGTCTATTTGCATCTCACCCTTTTATTAGATAGGATGGGTTTTAAGCATTTAGTGCTTCTAGTATTCTCCAATTAGGTGTGTGTGGGGGGGTGGGGAGGGGTAATAAATAAGACCAAAATGGAGGCAAGGATTGCAAAAACAAAATACATAGAAATTCAGGTGTTTAAATTTGTATGGTTGAGGCTGAAAAATTCTGTCCTCTAAGAATGCTTTGGATAAGTGTACGAAGAGAATCTAAACACCGTTATTCTTTTTGACCCCAGGAAATGGCAAAACACGTTTCCTGGCCTCAAAAAGTATGCCAAGCTGCCCTGTGTCCATATGGTAACCCCTGTGCAGGTAATGTAGAGAGGATTTATGTTTGAAGACTTCTCGTGTTCTTTTTTTTTTTTAATATATTTTATTGATTTTTTACAGAGAGGAAGGGAGAGGGAGAGAGATAGTCAGAAACATCAAGGAGAGAGAGACATCAATCAGCCACCTCCTGCACACCCCACAGTGGAGATGTGCCCACAAGCAAGGTACATGCCCCCGACCGGAATCGAACCTGGGACCTTTCAGTCCGCAGGCCGACGCTCTATCCACTGAGCCAAACCGGTCTCGGCGGTCCAGCTAGATTGAACTCATCAGCTTCTGAAAGAAAATAGTTCTGGTGTGCAGTTTCCGAGTGCCACTGAAAAGGGGCCTGTGTATTACGGCCATTCTGCTCTCGGCATCCGTTGAAAGAAAACTGCGGTGGGGAATTGATGAAAACGGGCCTCCAGCTGACTTTGGGCCCCACGATTTAAGCTTCCTTGTAGCGGGGTGATCTGCAAAATCCCGGAGCTGCAAAGTGGTGTTTTCTGCCCTTCTGCATCCGTGTTGCGCATGAAGCATCAGTGGAGCCTGAAGTGGGGACAGTCACTTAGACAACACGGATTGCAGAAATGTCCCCTAAAGATGCGGGGTCCAGTCATCACCTGAGTGGGACAGGGCTGGCCTTTTCTGGTCAGAACCCGAGCCTCTGAAGGAGCGGTCAACCCCACCGCAGCCCGCTGACGGCCGGTCTGCGCGTCCATCACAGCTGGGATGGAAGTGTCCTGAGGCCGCTGGATCCTGGCAGCCCCTTCCCGGGAGGGGGTGCGCCGAGGAGCATGGAGACAGCCTTCCCGCCCCGAATTTTGGCAACTCGAGGGCCGTGGTGGCTGCGTTTCTCTCTCATGAAGAAAGCGCAGCAGCTGTGGAGTGAGCGCGGGTAACAACCCTTGGAAAAACATCCAAATTAATTTGTTTCTGGGGCTTTCTGAGGCCCAGAGGCTGGAAGAAGATGGTGTTAGGTGGACCCGTTCATCTTCCAATAGTCAATCTGCAGAGCTCCTTACGAGGTCACGCGTGGGGGTTTAGGGGTGTTACCGAGGCTGGCATCTGCTTCGTGGCATCTGGAGTCCCTGGGCGCCCAGGGTTTGGCCTGGAAAGCGCTTCGGGTGAGTGACCTGTGCAGCGATCAGAGAATCCTGGACTCTCAGCTCAACGCCTGACATGCACAAAGCCTCCAAGATGAACCGATGGACAGGGTGGGGCTGGTGTTTTTACAGAATCAAAACAAGTAGGGGAAGAGAGGAAATGTCAGGGCAAGAGGTTCCTGGGGTGAACGCCACCCCTCCTCTCTTCTCCAGCATTCCGGGGGGATACACAGCCACCTCTGTTCCCTGGAAGTGAACATGACCAAAGAGACAAGCACGATCTGGTCCCCATGGCTGCAGTCAGTTCCTGTGCGTTCGACATCACCTTCCTGTCTTTAAAAGGAGCTCATGCCGAGACCCGTGAGGCTCAGTGGATAGAGCGTCGGTTTGCGGACTGAAGGGTCCCAGGTTCGATTCAGGTCTGGGGCATGTGCCTTGCTTGCAGGCACATCTCCACTGTGGGGCGTGCAGGAGGCGGCTGATCGATGTCTCTCTCTCATCAATGTTTCAGACTTTCTATCTGTCTCCCTTCCTCTCTGTAAAAAATCAATAAAATAAAAAAATTTAAAAAAAAAGGAGCCCATGCAGCACTTTGACGGGACTTGATGGATGCCACGCCATGGCAGCAGCGAGGTGGGCAGGTGGCCTGGCAAAGGCCACTCAATAGCCTCATCTGACCCTCCGGTGACCCCTCTGCATCCACAGCTCCCACATCTTGAGGTTGAAATGCTCCGAGTGATCAGGCTTACCCTCCGGATGGTAAACTTTACAGCACCGACCCCAGCCCTCAGGTGACCTTGGACAAGAACCAGCTGAGGAATATGCATGTTCCTTTGGTATTGTGTACACGGAATACAAAGACTCACCTAAAAGGAAATCTTGACCCACCAAATGATGGGGAAGGGTGAGAATCATTAACTCGATGCCATTCTGGTGTTTCCACGGGAGAAATAGCACTTTGGGGAAGAAGGCGTTGGCATCTGGAAGGAAAACAATGATTGGACACGAATCGGCGAACAAGTAGAGAGAGAGCAACAGGGCAAGAGGCCTGGGTGAAGGTGGAAGCCCGGTGCTCTCTGGACCTCGGCCAGCACAGCCCCGGGCGCCGGGTCAGAGACAGAGCGGAGGCTGCAGACCTGTTACACAGCAATGGCACACCCGAAGGAATTAATCGTCCAGCCTCTTGGTGCTCTGGAGGGTTGAGGTCAGCGAATTGGCCTGACGCTGAGAATTAGCGCCTGCCATGTATTGTCATGACACCACGATGCAGTGCTCACCAACGTGTCAAGGGAAGCAGTTACCTCCGCTGAGAAATCTCTCAGATTCGCTTTTTCAAAAAGAAGAGAGAGAAAGCCCATAAGTTTTACCAATCACCCATCCTTTCTGTTTGGCAATGACGTTGGCCTACCTCGCCAGAGAGTCAAAGATATCTTTTTTTTTAAAAAAAAAAAGAATATGTTTTATTGATTTTTTTACAGAGAGGAAGGGAGAGGGATAGAGTTAGAAACATCGATGAGAGAGAGAGACATCCATCAGCTGCCTCCTGCACACCCCCTACTGGGGATGTGCCTGCAACAGGATACATGCCCTTGACCGGAATGGAACCTGGGACCTTTCAGTCCCCAGACCGATGCTCTATCCACTGAGCCACACCGGTGAGGGCCAAAGGTATCTTGAATGTTACTCCCAGGTAAACAACCGAAGCTGTTTCCACGTGGCACCACGGGGTTCAGCCACATCAGAACAAGAAAGGAAATGGATAAGGGCAGCAGCCCATACAGAGCGAATTCTTTAGGAATTCAGGAGGCGCAACCTTCAAATGCGTTCCCGTGATTAACCCACACCCAAAACGCACTTTAACCATCGAGCCTTAAAAGGGACTCAAGATGTTGAGGTGGGAGGTGGGGTGAGAGTGCTTATCTGTAACATGTAGATGACACCATCCGGAACAATATCAGGGATCAGTGAGCCCTAGCTGGTTTGGCTCAGTGGGTAGAGCCTCAGCCTGCAGACTGAAGGGTCCCAGGGTCAGTTCTGGTCAAGGGCACAGGCCTGCGTTGTGAGCTCAATCCCCAGTGGGGGACGTGCAGGAGGCAGTCGATGGATGATTCTCTCTCATCATTGATGTTTCTCTTTCTTTCTCTCTCTCTCTCCCTCTCCCTTCCTCTCTGAAGATGGGGCAAGGGGTGTGCCTTGAGGTCCCCCATCAAGCCCCACCAGGTGGAGGGCATGGCCTCAGGTCCCCAGGCCTGGTGCCAAGGCAGGAGGTGTGACCTGAAGTCCTCTAACCTGCTGCCAGAAAGAGGGGCGTGGCCTGAGGTCTCCTGTCAAGCCCCACAGGCCTGGGGAAGGCATAGCCTCAGGTCCCTGCTGATTGCTCCTTAAGGCTCCTTAAGGGAACTTGGCCTCAGCTGTGGGTGCAGCCATCTTTGTGATGGAGGGATTAGCATATTCCCTCTTTATTAGATAGGTAAAAATTAGATATTTTTACCTCATATTATTGATAAGAAAACAAATTAGTGCCATCAAAACCAGTCATTATTAAATAGCAAGTCCTTAATTTGTGAGACACGGGTGATTTGGGGCTAGAATGAAGAAGTATCGAAGTGCCAATGTCTGTTCAACGCTGAAAAGCATTGCATTGTAGAGTTTGAAATACATATATTGACTCTACTCTGTGTGTAACTTGCCTTCATTTTGATTTTGTGGAAAAACACAGTCAGTTGAAATAAGTACAATTATTATTTGATGCGTACTCAACCTCTTCTCTGTTGAATATGAAGCTTAAAGAGGAAGCCAGGGTATTGGCTTCTTCTCCTTTTGCTCGTGTCTGCCAAGGACAGTATATATATATTCTTAAGTAGCGAAGCTCAAAATGTATTTTAAAAATTCAAAGACATTGACTACCTTTCAAGAGGCGTGATTTTGTCCTGTTTGCATCAGGCACTTAAACATTACTATCCACGTTGCCATTTCGCTAATTACAGATTGGCAGGCGATCCAGGGAACTAATAAGGCCAGGTGCCTTTTCCTTTACAGAACTCTGTCCTCGTGTTAGTCAAAGAGGCAAAGTTACAATGTCAAAGGGACTGTTTTCTTTTCCAGACGCTTGAGTCTAAGGACGAGGTGACGCTTGAGGAAGACAAACACCGCTCTTTCCTAAAGAACTCATTTTCCCCCCGTGATGGCATCTTGAAATCTGTGATTTGTGACAACGATCAGCGGGGAGTGTAATGGCCAAGCTTGGCTTCCCCTGTCATTTATCCAGGTACCGTGGGCTCAGTTCTGGGGGTGACAGAAACTCTCCGTCTATACTTTGCCCTTGGCCACTATTGCAGTCAGTGATTGCAACGGAGGGAGGAAGTTGGAATTTAAGGAGGCGCTTCATTCCGGCTGCCGGCCAGAGTCACCTTGGATCCTCTCATGGGAAGTGCAATAAGGAAAACAACAACAGCATCACCGTAATTACTTTTCCTCCTAAGAAAGAGCGGTAAGCGGAGACTCTAGAGAGACTCTGTTCCACCCTAACTGGTGTGGCTCAGTGGAGAGAGCGTCGGCCTGCGGACTGGAGGGTCCCAGGTTCGATTCCGGTCAAGGGCATGTACCTTGGTGGCGGGCACATCTCCAGTGGGGGGCGTGCAGGAGGCGGCTGATGGATGTCTCTCTCATCGATGTTTCTGACTCTCTATCCCTCTCCCTTCCTCTCTGTGAAAAAATCAATAAATTATATATATTTTTTAAAAAAGAAACTGTTCCATAGATGACAAAAGCTCCCCAGGACACATGCCCACAGGAAATAAACATACATGTTTCTAAATATCTTCAAGGGTCCAGCCCAAGTTGTAACCCCTGGTGAGAAGAAAACGGTAGCTGCCCAGAACTCAGAGATTATGTGGAAACTTGCTTGAGTTTGCTGCGAGCCTTCAGGACAGATATCTGCATTAGCAGCTGAGTGTGGTCCCTCGGATGGGAAATAAAGTTACCAGACTTGGGTTCCTGCCCCTGAGAAGAAAGCCATCAGGAAGGACCTGCCTCAACCATGAGCTGTGGACACAAGGCCTCTGTCTGTTTTTTTTTTTTTTTAATACATTTTATTGATTTTTACAGAGAGGAAGGGAGAGGGATAGAGAGCTAGAAACATCGATGAGAGAGAAACATCAATCAGCCGCCTCCTGCACGTCCCCTATTGGGGATGTGCTCACAACCAAGGCACATGCCCTTGACCGGAATCGAATCTGGGACCTTCCAGTCCACAGGCCGACGCTCTATCCACTGAGCCAAACCGGTTTCGGCAAGGCCTCTGTCTTGGTCTGCGGAAACGTGTGCCTCACTCCTTTCCATGCTATCCTCCCAGCTTTTCTCCCCTCCATCCCACAGTACCTTCCAGAAGGCCACGCATCCTCCAGCCACCGTGTCAAAGCTCCAGCTCCTCATGTCACAGCCTACAAGCTTTCCCACAGTGCTGCTATGTTCTGGACATCTCTGAAAATTAAAATGTGACATCTTATCAAAATCCTCCTGAATAATTCCTTGCCGCAGAGAGCGCCATTTTGGATTGTTCACCTAAAACTGATGACCAGAGGGAGAGGCGGCCCGCCTTTCTTTCCGACCCAGAGAGCAGCCGCTCAGGAAGCGCCATCGCAGGCAGAACCCTGAGGATGTCCCGATCAGGAGGTCAAGGCCAAGGGCCCGAGGAGAAGGTGAGGGGGAGTCGGTAAATGAGCAGCAGGAAGGACTTTCCGGGGTGTTGACAGGGTAAGGAAGGAGACTCTCCGGGCACAGACCAGCTGGTTGGCGGCGAGTGTGGCAGGGCCCGGGCAGTGGGTTTCAGCCACTCACTGGCAGGTGGGGAACCCGGCCTGAGGATCGGCTCCTTCCTGTCTGGCCAGCATCTCCGCGGACTCAGACCGCGTCTGGTTGGCTCCTCGCTGTCTTCCTAGGACGGTCCCATGTTTGGATGTGTTGTTCGCCACCGGAAGGAGAAGCTCAGGGCGGAACACGGAACCGGGTGGCCAGCCTGTGGTGGAGCTGACCGCGTCCCCTGGAGTCTGTGCTTCTCAGCCAGGGCACAGCCGCCACCGGGATGCCCTTGCTGGGAGTCGCCAGTAGAACGAGGGGACCGGGGAGGCGGGGAGTAGGAGGGGAGGGGAAGGCCTGTTTCCCGCTCTGTGTCTTGTCCTGAGAGCTTGCCTTCCACCCAGAGAGGGGTGCTCTCTATCAGAGGACCACGCGGAGGTGCCCGCGAAGTGCCACACCTGCCCCCAGTGAGCCTGGCAGGCTCCGATGACGGATGAGGCCTCTGCAGTGGTAAGGGGGCAACAATGGAGACGGGAAAGCAGGAGGCGGCCTCTGATTGCCTTATAGGCATCACCTGGGAGTAAAAGTTACCTTTTAAAGATTATTTTTATTGTTGGGAGTATTACAGATCCCCCCCCCCACACACACACACACATTGACGCCCTCCTCTCTGCCCCTGTCCCTCCCCAGGCCTTCCCACACTATTGTCTGGGTCCACGGGCTATGCACCCCTCCCCTCGGAGACATGATTCCTGTCCCTGGATCTGTGTTGTCCATCAGTTAATGTTGTTCATTAGATTCCACATGTGAATGAGATCATGTGATGCTTGCCTTTTTCTCTGCCTGGCTTATCTCACTTAGCGTGAGATTCTCCATCTGACGTTGGGCCAAGCCATTTCTATTTGGTTCAGAGGAAGTCAACAGGCACTGCCCACCGGGAGAGAGCTGTGAGTACTTTGGTCACTGTTAGAAAAAAATACACTTCTTCCAAAATCACCAAGTAAACATGGAAAAAAGTAAAAGGAAACACAGAAAATGGGCCCTCGGTCAGAATCGACACCAAACACATTGGTTGTAGCAGTAAATGCAAATGCCTGTCACCGCCCCTTAAAAGATAAAGATGTTCAGATGAGCTAACAAAACAAAACGTATTCCGTGTTGTATATAAGACACACACATAAAAAGCGAATTCAGAACCATTTTTAAAAATGCAAAGAAAAGAGCCCAAACCGGTTTGGCTCAGTGGATATAATGCCGGCCTGTGGACTGAAGGGTCCCAAGTTCGATTCCGGTCAAGGGCATGTACCTTGGTTGCGGGCACATCCCCAGTATGTGGCATGCAAGAGGTAGCTGATGGATGTCTCTCTCTCATCGATGTTTCTAACTTTCTATTCCTCTTCTTTTATCTCTGTAAAAAAATCAATAACATGTACTTAAAAAAATGAAAAGAAAAGAAAAATATTGCAAGATTTATATTGGGCAAGGTAGAATGCAGGCCAAATAGTCTCAAGTAGAACAAACAGAATGAAGAAGGAAACATTATAATGCTGAAGACTATAATTCATAAACATATGTATCAGCATATTTGTGCACCTAAATGCTCAGCAATGACTTTTATGACTGAAAATCTATCTAGAAGAGATGCAAAAAAAGAGAGAGAGAAAACCAACACTTATTAGAATACAGGTCACTATATATGTCCCACAATTTAACACCAAATCATGTTAACAAAAAAAGTGAGGGTAGAGAAGATTTAATAACAGAATCAAGAGGGTAATTCTCCATATGGAAGTCTGTGCTAGGTAACAGGTACAGACTTTTGTTGCCAAAGAACATGGAACATTTCACATAAACAGAACACATGTTATACTTCCAGGGAAGACTTAGAATTGTAAAACACAGACAGAATATAAACAAAATTCTCAGAACACATGCAATAAAGCAAAATCATAAACAAAAAGGGCCTTATATCTATAAAAAAAATTTCAATGCTGTGTTCAAGAAAAGTTGGAGATTTGAATCAAATAAAAAATCAAAATTGTAAACTTTCTGGAAAATAATAAAATTTTGATACACCATAATCTCTTGGCTATTGTGAAAACGATGTTCAAAGTAAAGTTCATATTAAATATATATACCAATAAAAATCCTGCCAATGAAAGCAAATGAACTATACATGCGAAATAAATAAAAGTACGTCAAAGAAAACCAAGAGAAGAATCAATAAAGATACAGCAGGTATTAATGAAGAAAGAGGGAGTAAAATAAATAAACAAGTTTGATAAAAATAAACAAACTTCCTTGCCAAGACCTCAGTGGAGAGAGCGTCGCTCTGTGGACTGAAAGGTCCTAGGTTCAATTCGGTCAAGGGCATGTACCTTGGTTGTGGGCACATCCCCAGTAGGGGGCGTGCAGGAGGCAGCTGATCGATGTCTCTCTCTCATCGATGTTTCTGGCTTTCTATCCCTTTCCCTTCCTCTCTGTGAAAAATCAATAAAAATATAAAAAATAAAAATAAACAAACTTCCAAATAACATAATGAAGAGTGGGAAGGATAGTGGAAGCCCAACTACACAAAATAAAAAATGACAAAAAAGAACAAATATTGTAAGGAAGAAAATAAAAATAAGTAATTATGAAGTAGAGTTTTGTTCATTACGGGAAATTAAACTTTAAAACGGGGAAAACTAAATGACTTTGTCAGAATTTTGTTTACCAAAAAAAATGACTCTAATGGAGACAGAAAGTCTAACAGAACAATTTTAATAGGATGAAGTTGTCAAAGAACCACATGACGTAAAATGTCGTGCTTAGTGTTTTAGGGACAGGCTACTGAACCTTCAGCATCAAACCAGGACAAAGCTCTTCTGACAACGCTGGGGAGCAGACGGGAAGGACAAGTTCACTGGATGATGAAGTATAACATTGACACCAAGACTTGACAGATAGGGCACCACCAGCCATCTCAATTAGGACCCTCGGGACACACACCATAAATAAAACAACAGCAAGAAGAATCCATCACTGCCACGTGAGACGTAACGCATCCTAAGCAAGTGGAGTTTATTTCTAGCAAACTCATTAATGCAATTTATCACAACAAATGACAAATCCTCAATTAGAGGCCGATCTGCGTGCAAACACTAGGAATAGAGTTGGACACCAACTTTCAACAGAGAAAACAAATCAGAACAAATGTTTCGTGTCGGAAAATCTCTGAGGCTCAGACAAGACTGAGACATGAGAATATACTTTTCTTTAACTTCATGTATATAAAATATACAGGTGATAACATTTTTGAAATGGAAAACAAACTAAGAAAACTAATATTCAGGGGTTTTTGAGGGACACGTGTGTGAGGTGAGGACTGGTATTTTGAGATGCAGCTTTGTTGAGAGGTAGTGGAAATCCACGTTTTGTGAGTTTAAGGTGTACAACGTGACGGTTTGATATACACATAGATTGCAATGATGGCTTCAGTAAGGTGAGTGAACACAGTCACCACCTCACATAGTTGCCGGTGTGTGTGTGTGTGTGTGTGTGTGTGTGTGTGTGTGATGAGAACTTTGAAGTTCTACTCTCTTGGCAATTTTCAAGCACACAATGCAGATTGGTTAGCTATGGACTGGAAGTTTGTACCCATTGGCCACCTCCACACACTGCCCTCCCCACCCTCACCCCAGCCTCCTCTGCTTCTTTGAGTTCATGTCCTTTTCGACAACACACTTAAGTGAGACCCATACAGAATTCGTCTTCCTCTGCTCGACTGACTTCCCATAATGCAATGCCCTCAAGCTTCACCCAGCCTGTCTCAAATGGCGGCTGGCTTTCTCCCTGTGTCTGAATAACACTGGATCGCCTCTGCTCCCCCATCCAGGGACACTTAGGGGGGTTCCAAGTCTTGGCTCCTGCAAATTTGGATTCCCCATCTCTCGAGGTCCCGTGAGATCCTAGGACTGAGGCAGGGCCCTGTGACCCATTTTCCAGCGGCTTTGTCTCCCCTAGTCCATCACTGCATCATGTTTTAAAAAAAAAATTGGTTTTTTTGCCGAAACCGGTGTGGCTCAGTGAATAGAGCGTCAGCCTGCGGACTGGAAGGTCCCAGGTTTGATTCCGGTCAAGAGCACGTATCTTGGTTGTAGGCACATCCCCAGTGGGGGGGCGTGCAGGAGGCAGCTGATCAATGTCTCTCATCTGTGTTTCTAGCTCTCTCTTCCTCTCTCTTCCTCTCTGTAAAAAATCAATACAATATATTTAAAAAGTTTTGGTCTTTTGCCCAAACCGGTGTGGCTCAGTGAATAGAGCGTCAGCCTGCAGACTGGAAGGTCCCAGGTTCCATTCCGGTCAAGGGCACGTACCTTGGTGGCGGGCACATCCCCAGTGGGGGGCGGGGGGGCGTGCAGGAGGTGGCTGATCAATGTCTCTCTCTCATCTGTGTTTCTAGCTCTCTCTTCCTCTCTCTTCCTCTCTGTAAAAAATCAATAAAATATATGTAAAAAGTTTTGGTTTTTAATAGCGTTGTTCCTACAGATTTAATATTCTCTGCGGCGCTCCTGGCAGACAGGTCGGTCTCACTGGGGAGCGCTCTGTTCTGCATGGAACCTCACAGGACACTGGCACCGGGAGACAGGTAGAGGGTGCTGTTTGTTTTTCTCACCCGGAAAAAAAAAAAGGGGGGGGGGAGGGAGAAGGCAACCACCAAACATTCAACTAACTTCCACATTTTCATCCCATCTTGCATGAACTCTCTGCGGTAGATCTCATCATCGGCGCTTTGAACAGGAGAAAAGAATGGGAAGATGAAGGAACTCTCTGAAACCACACGGCTAGCCAGTGGCAGATGGTAAACCTCCTCTGTCTAGTCCCGTGGAAAGGTGCGATCGGAGTGGGTGACGTGGCGTTAGCACCGAACTCGTGGCAACACGGCGTTTCTCAGAGAATTCTGATTGAGGGGGAGAATTTGGCTGCCAGGAGAATCTGGCTGCGGGGAGAATCTGGCTGGGGGAGAATCTGGCTGGGGGAGAATCTGGCTGGGGGGAGAATCTGGCTGGGGGAGAATCTGGCTGGGGGGAGAATCTGGCTGGGGGAGAATCTGGCTGAGGGGGAGAATCTGGCAGAGGGGCAGCGGGGTCTGTGCTGCCAGCCCAGCTGCAGCAGGCTTCAGCACCGCCCGCTCCGGTTCGTGAGGGGTACCCTGCCCTCTCCTGGCTCAGCGGAGCGCTGCGGCTCTCTGTGCGGCTCAGCCTGGTCCCCGACGCCCAGTGTCCAGATTCAGGCTGCACGCATCTCCCCGGAGTCTAGTTCTCCCGTCCTATGTCCTCCCAGACGCACCTACGGACATCAGTTACTGTCTTTGTTCATCTCATGAGGGGGTGCCTGTCCGACTAAAGCTCAGCAGAGGCAGCTGGAAAACCAAAGCTCTGCCTGCCTAAACGCACCCCGGGGCCGGCAGACGCTGGCAGACCTGGGAGGCCCAGGATGCACCAGCCCTGGCGTTTGTTCTTGGACTGCTCTGGGTCAGAGGCGACTCCCAGGATCACTTCGAATCCATTGTCTTTCCTCCGCTGTGTAAACCGGACCAGGGATTCTCCACAGGCAACGTGAATAGCCAGTCATTCGTTTATCATCCGTGAATGAAACACAGACGCAGCGAAGTCCATGTTCTGCTAGGGGGGTGGGCATAAGCAAGAACAAGACACTTCCCCGTTCAGTGGTGGCGACGGGCAGGCAAAACAGGACCGCAACGCAGTTTAAAAAGCACCACGGGGTTGACAAAGCGCCACGGGGTCTCAGAAAGGAGAGCCCGCTTTTGCAGGAGGGACAGGGAGGCTTTGGAGGAGAGGGTGCTTAGGGTCCCTGTGGCGTGAAAGGCTGCATGGCTGGAAGCAAAGAGGGGCATTTCGCCCCGGCTGGTGTGGCTCAGTGGATAGAGTGTCGGCCTTCGGGCTGAAGGATCCCTGGTTCAATTCCAGTCAAGGGCACACGCCTAGGTTGTGGGCTTGATCCCCAGTGTATGTGTGTGTGGGAGGGGGTGTGCAGAAGGCAGCTAATCAATGATTCTCTCTCATCGTTGATGTTTTTATCTCTCGCCTTCCTCTCTGAAATCAATGGAAATGTATTATAAACAAAGGAAAAAGCAATACATGGTGGAAAGACCTGTAATGGAAGCAAATAACAACCAAGTCTCCAGATTTCTTTATAAGAAAAAAAGGAAAAGAAAAAGAAGGGGTTCAAACAGAGGCAGCCTCATGTTCAATAATGGGGAAAGGAGGGGGGATGGAAGGCCAATCCGAGCCCCCAGTCCTACATGTGGACCATGAAGAGTTCAGTCTGCTGTAAGGAGAACACAGCTACCCAGGCCTAACTCCACAGACAAGGAGTCTAGACCACGTGTTGCATGTTTCACACACACAGAGAGAAAGAGGGTGGGACCGACTGAGGGATGTATTTTACATCCATGCTCTGGTTCTGCCTTCTTCAATATAAAGTGAGAACCTGACTGTTATTGAGATACATCGATTAAGCTATTACCAATTTTATTTTACAAGATGCATCCTCCATTTTTTGAAAGTTTTAGGTTGATGGCCAAATTAAGTGGATAACTACTACATTCTACTTAGTAGTGGATTATGTAACCGTGTTTGGCTCTTCAACATGGAAGTGAGTTTGAGCATGGGAAATGTTTCAAGTGTCTCTTGAATAAGAGAAATAAAACAGTCTTTCTTCTCCAATATCTACCTTTTATCCTCTTCAAAAAACATAAAATTCTTCACTGTACTTTGTTGGTATAAAACAAGTTTCTGGCTACATTTTATCTACTTTATACCAGATTGTTGTTGTTGTTGTTTTTTATTTGTGTTATCAAAGTAATATTTGATATAAAAGATACAAAAAATAGAAAAGAAGCTTAAAAATATTCCCTTATACCCAATTCCTGGAGATTCTCATTTTTAAGTAAGTATGGCTTTGTGTAGTCCAGGAAGACAGCAAAACTTTGCTGCTAATGTTTCTCCCATTTACATGTTTTATGATAAGGCTTTAAAGTAACTTATTATTATGAGCTAGCCTGGTGTCTAATTCAAAGCACTAATCACAAATGAATGTGGTATTTGAATTCCAGGGCCACTGTAATGTATTATAATGCACTAATGGTGTATAGAAGTTTAAAACAATATTACCTTTCACACTCTGATGCGGTTATTGCTTTACTTTCTTCACCATTAATTAATTTTCTTTTCATGGGAAACCTGTAAAATGGTTGTAGCAACTCTTCCATCTTATCACATCTAGCTAACGAGTTCTTTAAAATTAATTTTGCCTCAACTCTGATTAGAAAACTTTTCAATTAGGCAGCGATATCTTCCTGGGTGTGGGGTGTGGGGGGAAGTGAGAGGAAGGAAAGCGTCTTCTATTAACCAATTAATTGACTCAGATTTTACTAGCAGCAGGGTCTTGCTCAAATCCTTGTTTCCGAAACCTGATTGGACTTTCTGTGTCTCTGGTCCCCTTGGCGTACTCTATGGCTACTTCTAAGACACACGTATAGTCTGCGAATGTGCGATCTAAGAATGATATGAGTTCCCCACACACTTTTGGGTAATCAGCACCCATTCTCTGAGGCGCTGGGAACAGAAAAAACCTAACAGAAGGTTCCGGAGAATGAGGTGCCTTCAAGATCCATGAGCTGCAGTCCCAGGGCCAACGGGCACCTGCGTTCTAACAGATCCTCTCTCAGCTGCAACCCATGCAGCTCATCAGCCGCTTGGGGAAACCAGCCCGGTAGGCAATGGCTCCACCATTTGGAAATCCGATAGAAGAAAGGGCTAATAGGCAAACTGGACCCCATGCAGGAGTTCGAACTGGAGACCAGGAGTTTGATCGCCCGCTATGATGTGTGCTGACCACCAGGGGGTGGCCTGGAACATGGCGGGGGACCAGCAATGGTGGTGGTGGTGGTGGTGGTGGGGCACTGAGAGAGTGAGGAAAGGAGGAGGTGAGGAGGCCGAGAGGTGGGGATCCTGATTGGACCTGATCGCCAGCCAGGCCTAGGGACCTGCCCATGTGCAAATTTCATGCACCGGGCCTCTGGTCCTATCTGATAAAAGAGTAATATGCAAATTAGCCACCACTCTGCTACATCCACCAGCCAATCAGGAATGACTATGCAAATTAACCCAACCAAGATGGCTGCGGTCATGGAGAGAACAGGAGGCTTGGGTTTCCAAGCCAGCAGTCAGACCTCTGAGGGGTCCCAGATTGTGAGAGGGTGCAGAGCGGGATGAGGGACACCCCATCCCCACCCCAGTGCACGTATTTCATGCACCAGGCCTCTAGTGTATTTAAATAGACACTACGCTGGAAATTCTCATGAGAAGAGGTCCTCACAGGCGTCTCCTGCCCTGGTGCTGGGTGAGTATGTGCTCATCTTTCCCATCAGGAACATTCTCTGACCACAGCACTCGGTGAGAGGAATATCGAGATGCTGCTGGTTGGAGGAATATCGAGATGCTGCTGTGCTTTTCTTCCTCGGAGCTGGGTAAGCGTCCGCGTGCTTTGAAGTCATCTTCCCTTTGAAGTAAGCCAAGCGGTGCCGGCTCTCCAGATGCTGTGAATCATCTTAGCACCTCCCAGTGGGGGCAGACCTACCGTCCTTCTTTCTGATGTAGGTAAATATGACACTTATGGCTGGACCAGGGAGCTATTTTCTGCTTTTCTTGAAACTCGAGGAAGTCAAAGGCAAGATACTTGGAATCGCTTTTCCTGGCCCCTCCCGAGGCCATTCCCACCTGCTGTCTGCCGTGGGATGGCGTCGCTCCACCGATGGCCCTGCCTTTCGGTTGCATCAGCAGACGGAGAACTGGGAGAAAGCAAAGCTCTATTGTCTCTCCCCTGAGTCCTCCAGGGAAGACATGGTCGGCAGTAGCTGCATTCCTCATTTCAGGCCACGGGTCTTACTGGGGTGACCTCTCCTATGACTAGAAGTTGCACCCAGTTCTAGTAACTGCTCCCTTCCTTTTCCTCCATGCCTAGCCGTGGTGATGGCTTTCAATAGACTAGAGTTCCCGACTGCGACAGCTTTATAAAGAGCCCTGTGGCAGACACCCGAGAGTGACCCCCACAACTGAGTTATGTCCATGTGTACTTTGCTCTACGTGAGCACAGGTAGGGTTTCTAACCAATAGAATATGGCGAAATGGTCGATGGTGGTGGAGAGGGTCTCATGGCAGAGATTGATGGTGGCCTTTAAACCCGAGCATGTGAGACAGACAACACCTAGGCATCAACGCCATGAGGCCTTGAGCGAGGGCCCATGGCAGAGATCCATGAGTGGCCTTTAACCCCGAGCATGTGGGGACAGCCAACACCTAGACAGAAACCCCATGAGGCCTTGAGTGAGGACCCAGGAAGCGGTGCCCAGATCCCTGATTCACAGAACCTGAGAGAGAATGCACGTGTGCTGTTTTCAGCCAGGAGTTCGTGGTAAGTTGCTATGCACCAGTGGAAAGCTAATACAACCCTTCATTAAATGCTCTTTTGAGAGTAACATCCATTTTTCAGGACACGGATAATACAGGTAGACCAGGAGTTGGCAATTATTTCCTGGAAGGGGCCTGGATAATACCAATTGTAAGCTTTGTAGGCCACACACCGTGCCTGTTGCATATTCTCTCTCTCTGATATCCCTCCAACTTTTTAAAGAACGTAACCAGCAATTTCTAGCTCGTGAGCTGTCCAAAACCAGTGGTGTGTGTGATTGGACACACGAGTCGTAGCTTGCTCTCTCCTGAGTTTGACAATTGGATGGCTCTTAGGAGGTGATTGGTAGTATCTTCATTGGATGGCTAAATATGCCTTAAAATCCACTTCTCCTCCTTCCTGAGTGTGAACCGGGCAATCTTCCCAGCATGGAAAGCGAGCGTGTGGCCAGGGGTCTGGCTTCTGTGGAGTGCCACGAGGGTGGGAGGACACACGGGGTCTGGGGTCTGGGGCCTGGCCCCACAGTTCTCCACAGTCTCTGACTCTCCGTCCCTGGCCACAGCGGGGGCCCCCGAGGTCCTGGTGGATGGAGGTGCCACGAGGAAGAGCCGCCCCGGGTTCTGCACCCCATGGGAAAGGCTGGCCATGAACACCTGTGTGTCACGGGAAAGCGAATGAGAAAAAGTTGTGCTGTGTGTGGAGCCCCTGAAATGTGGGGGCCCGTTTCTTTGTAGAGATCTCAATCTCTAAGGCACCAAAGGGCAGCTCATTCTCTGTGGTTTCAGACGAGAATGCCCGAGAAATGCCTTTAGTCACGTGAGGAAGGGAGATGGTCCTGATTTCATTCTGTGCAGCTGTGGTCTGTAGACCGGAAGGAGAGAAGGAAACACCGAACAAGGTTAGACCAGGGCTCCAAGATACACGTCAAGTTGATGGAAAATGCACATCTAGCCCGGGGGCGGGGCTCAGTGGCTGCCTGTCCACCTAGGAACCAGGAGGTCATGGTTCGATTCCCTGTCAAGGCCCAGGCCCGGGTTGTGGGCTCCATCCCCAGTAGCAGGGGTGAAGGAAGCAGCTGATCCATGATTCTCTCTCATCATGGATATTTCTGTCTCTCTCTCTCCCTCTCCCTTCCTCTCTGAAGTCAATACCATAGATTAAAAAGAAAAGTGCACATGTAAGGACAGTCCCATGTCCTTGCCACCGTTGCAGGCCTCCTGTTTCTGAGGCCACGCTCTCTGTGTACCAGGCTTCCTCCCGGAGAGATTTCCGGGATCTCGGCCGCACAACTGCTCCGCCTCCGCAGGGCAAGAGGTGATCCCATATCCTCCCCCGACTGCCACCTGCTTCTCCTGTCATCACCCACCGGCCACTCCAGCTTGCCCTTGACCGTGAACTCCAGCCTTCACATTTCTAAACACCCCTCCCAGAATAGCTCCTACTGAATGGGATGTAGACACCCTCATAAAGTGGATGGGGAGCTTTAAAGTCACTGAATTCTCATTATCTTAGGCTCTTTGAAGGGGCGTTTTTATTCAGCAAAATCATGTCTTCCACGGAGGATTCCTGTGCCTTGTTGGATCCATTCGGTGGGCAGAGGGCAGCCGCTCCTGGCCGGGGCATGTCTCGGATGTGCCAGGAGCAGTGACGCGGGGTCCTTGGCCACCTTCCTCGGCAGCCGCCAGCATCCTGGGGGTGCCTGGAACCCATCCGGACAGGAGAAAAAGATGCATCGCTCTCTGCACGCGGGTGTGGGAAGCTCACATCTATTAATAGTAAAGCCGTCAATATGGGTGACCGCCTTCAGCCTCACAGCGCCTGGCTTTCTGCAGTGCGAGCCTTCAAAGCGTGCCAAGGCCAGAGCCTGTCTGCAGCCCAGACTCTGACAACATAAAAGTGCAAGTTTCCAAGATAATTAATTACGAAGATTACTGATAAAGTGACCGATTCTTCTCTCCTCCCACCAACCCCCGCCTCTTTCTCTCTCTTCCCCACAAAGAATAGTCTCTGACACAAAAAGGCAAGGGATCACGCTGAGGCAGTGCTTGTCCAGCAACACCAGGTGGCAGCAGTGGGTTTCAGCCAAAGCTCGCTCTCCCTTTCCCAATGGGCAGAAGTTACTGTGGTTAAGAAAGGACCAGTTAATTGAGGAACAATTAGATGGCGATGGTGCAGGAAAGACAGGAGTTTTCTTGGAGCACTTTAAAAAGTAAATAAGGCATTTTTTAAATGTTATCCGAGAGCGAGAAAATAAATTTGCCATGCAAGGGGTTTTCAGGAAGGATGCGATGATAGTCTATGAAAATTGGAGATAACGTAGAACATGAAGAGGTGTCTTTTTGCAGAAAAGAAAGTGTGAGTTTCAGAGAACAGATGGTTTCGCAGAAGACTGGGATGTTTGAAACATCAGCCATCGCTACCAGCTAGACCCTTCGTAACTATTCGCCATTTGAAAGGGACTGACAGACCCACATTGGATTGATATTTGACAGGGAACTTGAACGCTAATTTGCTTTCTGTAATGCTAGTCGGCATTTTTAAGACCGGTGTCCATATCCGTTAACACAGGAGGAACCTACTCATCCTTCTCAAAAGAGCTAAATTGTGCCGAAACCGGTTTGGCTCAGTGGACAGAGCATCAGCCTGCGGACTGAAGGATCCCAGGTTCGATTCTGGTCAAGGACATATATCTTGGTTATGGGCGCATCCCCAGTAGGAGGCATGCAGGAGGCAGCTGATGGATGTCTCTCTCTCATTGATGTTTCTAACTCTCTAATCCTTCTCCCTTCCTCTCTGTAAAAAATCAATAAAAACATATTTTTTAAAAATAAGAACTAAATTGTGTGTCCATTTTTGCATCAAGAAATAAAACAGGATGAACACTCTGCCCTTCGCCTGGCATAGAGACGGGGCACAGTCTCGGGTGCTAACGGGCTCAATCAGCATTTACTCTGAACACCTGACAGCAAGCTCTGTGCCACCCGCCAGGGGGCAGGCCGCTGTGAGGGAGGAGGCCTGGGCAGAGCCTGAATTTTAGTTCTACCTCTGCCTCTCGCTTGTTGTCTGACTTTGAATCAGTCAGCAATCCTAAATGCCAGGCATTCTGGGTAAAATAGGTAGAGTGGGCACGTTGCTTTAGATGGCTTCTACATTCTCACTGGTGTTGCCATCAGCAGATCCCAACTTCTGTGCCCAACGACCGGTTGGCATATGTATCTGGCCTATCATGTGAAGAATTGGTGTGCATGTGTGCGCTCTACAGTGTTAATGCTGGTTTTCCACTCACAGCCAGAGCAGCCCAGTCCCCAGCACAGCTGCTTGTGGGGAGCTACCCAGTGGATCTGTGACTCTGCGTTGCCCTTCATTCTTGAGAACATTCTGGAAGTCACTGTGCAATGTGGCGGCCAGGAGGAGAAGGAGGAGGAGGGGAAAGCAGCCAGGCATTTTGTCACAATGACAGAGAATCATTGGCATTTCTCATCACCTCTTTCTTCGCACTCACCTACAGGAGGCCAAGGGAGCGCCTTATGGGAGCTAGTCGTTCGATAGTCATTCGATCTCGGTTTGAGCTCATGGAAATCAGTCGCTTCGGAGTCTGCTGATGTGAAGAATGTCCCAGAGGAGCAGACAGAGACACTGTGGCTGCATGTTACCTAGCTCAGCGTTTGTCACCCTGATGCGACTCCGCGACATTCTCAGGAACGCAGAGCTCAACGCGGCCACTCCCAGGTCTTTCTTTACGGCACACATGTGTGAAGAGAGCGACCCCTGGTCCAGTTAAAGCATGATGATGGCATGTTGTGAAATGAGGGGCGGGAGCATGGGAGCCTGTGAGTTTATGGGAGGGTTAGAGTCCCCTGTCTGACAAGGACTAACATTTCTGGAGCATCTACCCCAGCCAAGCCCCGTTCCATGTGCTTTACCACTCGTATCTCATGTGAGCATCATATGGGGATATAGAATGTACAGGATCAACTTACAGGTGAAGAAGCTGAGCTGTAGAAAGTTCAGAAACTTGCCCAAGCCCAGCCTGCATGGCTCGGTGTTTGAGCATCGACCTATGAACCATGAGGTCACGGTTTGATTCTGGTCAGGGCACCTGTCTGGGCTGTGGGCTCCATCCCCAGTAGGGGGCGTCCAGGAGGCAGCCGAGCAATGATTGGTGTTTCTCTCTCATCACTGATGTTTCTCTCTCTCTCTCTCCCTCTTTCCTTCCCTCTCTGAAATTAATAAACATGCATTTTAAAAAGGGAAAAGGAAACTTGCCCAAGGTAGTAAGTGGCAGAAGTGGGAATTGGACCCAGCAAGTCTCGTTCTGTGGAGTTCAGGAAAAGTGTGAAAATTCCATCAGGAGCAGAGTCGATCGCAGAAGGGATTCTGATCGAGGAGTGGTACCTGGAGGGGAGACAGGAAGGAGGGAAGGATGAACCCAGGGAGGAGGGAAGGAGTTCCAGGTGGAGCCAGCAGAAGCCAGAGATGGACAGGTGTTGGAGACACCACTGGTTGTGCAGGGGGAAGGGGAGTGTGTTAGGTGGCAAGTGGGGTGGTGGAGGATGGGTGGCCGGGGTTTGCTTAAAATCCTCAGCCTGGCCCTATCTGGTTTTCTCAGTGGATAAAGCCTTGGCCTGCAGATGAATGGTTTGATTCCCGTCAAGGGCATGTACCTTGGTTGCAGGCTCCTCCCTGGTCCAGGCAGGTACAAGAGGCAACCAATCAGAGTTTCTCTCACATTGATGTTCCTCTCTGCCTCTCCCTCTCTCTTTCACTCTCCCTAGAAACCAATGAAAAACAAGCAAATAAAAATAAAAAGTCCTCAGTCTTCCTGAGGAAATGGTTGCTGTTGCAGCCCTAGGTCCTCCAGGCCACGGGGCGCTTGGGGGTGTGGGTACCCCAAGCTCAAGAAAGCCGAGGGACATCGGATTGTATTGGCTTCCTGAGCGACAAGGGGTGAGCTTTACTGCCGAGATTTACATTCAGATGGAAACACTTCTCCTGATCCCTTAAATCCTAGCTGACACTGGTAGCTGCATTAGGAGGATCCCGAGGGCAGGCGTGCTCCGTAGTCAGCAAACTGAGCATCTGGAAGCTCATTCGGGGACCTGGCTTCTTCCGGGCCATGCGTGGCTGGGGCGTGGAGTTCTGTACGGTAGTCCTCAGAGCCTCAGGGGGCTCTTCTCCACATCCAGTCCCTGTGGGCTGCACTTATAGCTTTGTTTCTGGGGCAAAAGCACCAAATGCGAGCTCCAGCAGTCTCCTGAAACGTGGCGGCCACAGTGGACATGTATCACTTCGGGGGGAGTCTGTGCCTGATTTCCTCTTCTCGCTGCATCATTTCCCTTGAAGGCCTTACCTCTCCCTCCCCACGTGGCATCTCGGAAGGCCCGCTCCTCCGGCTAAGGAACCCACAGTGCTTCAGGGCTCTGTGTGACAGCGGTCTCTCACTGATCCACCTGTGAGGGGTGAATTTGTCATCTAATCTGAACCAGTCACTCCTTCCTCTGACAATGCTGGGTCCCCTGTTGAGGCCACACTGGTGGGGGCAGGGGTGCACAGATGAAGGAGAATCATCCCTTGTTGGTTCTAGGAGAGAGTGTGGAGCCATTCTTCCTTCCAGCACCTTCTCCAGAACCCTCCCCCTCATCTGGGCCAGGCCAGTCACCCCAAGGCCCCTTTCATCCTCTGAGACCCTTTGTATCATTCTGGGCAATTCCCTTGTTGGGTAGGTAAGCTGCGTGTGTTTTTTGTTGCTTGTTTCAGCGAGTCCTGGCTGATCAGACAATCATGGCTAATTGGCTGGTCACAGAAGCTGAAGGACATTGCTCCAGACTCACACACAGCCTATCGCCATGCTTATGAAATATGGAGGGACCAGGGGGTACCAGCTGCATTTGATAGCAGAGGCAGCTAACGGGCCAAGAAATCTGGTATTTGGTTCATGTCAGAAGGTCATCAGGATCGGAATTAACAATACAATAGAGACCTAGTGGCTTCTCACTCCGCCGATAATTAGCGGTGTGACCTTGAGTAAGTGCCTGGACTTCTTCCCACTTTGGTTTCTTCAACTGCAGAGGAGAGGGCTGGGTCAGCAGACCCCAAGACCTCTTCCACCTCTAAAATCATTAGGTTTTCATCAGAGGTTCTTTCCAGAGACCCTCATCTGTGGACAGAATGGATCAGTAGTTTAGATACAGTGTTTCTAATAAAATATGTTTTCATCACCTGTAAAAGCAAAACATAATCGATTTCTCATTTACATATTCCTCGGATCAAAGTTTCCTTCTTTGCCAAACAGAAATTTTGAGAGATTGTAACTGGTTTTTTGTTTTGTTTGTTTGTTTGATTGGTTGTTTGTTTGATTGGTTGGCTGCTTTTTACCAATGGGTAAATCAGTGGACTTATTAGAACCCAGACTGAGATCTTCGGGCTTTACCTCATGGTTCATTTGTCACAGTATTTTAGTTTACGCCATTTAACGTTCTCCCTCCAAACAAGTAAAACAGGGAACTGATTTAGAATCACACAGTAACGCTTCAAAGACAATTGAAAGTAGGTCAAAGACACATCATTTTTCAAAAATGGTAGAGTGTGTCTGAGTGAACATATTTGAAAGTGGCATCACCACGGGGAGGACAGGGAGACTGGGGCCATAGCTGGGTGTAGTGGGAATGTGGGGCTGGCATAGTGGGGTCCAGGTCAGGTTAGGGGCCTCCCTCGGCCTTTACTTATTCCTCTTCCTCCGTGTCCAGGACTTTTACTGGTCCAGAGTTCTCCGCTGCCTCACATTTCAGAAACTGTCCTCCCAGTCTCCTGACTGTTCAGATGTTTTCCTTTATCTAAAGCGACTCACCACGTCCCGGTGGCTCTCAATTTTCCCCCATGAAGGAGCTGGCACATCTATCCGCCTAGTAGGGTAGAATGAGACTATTTGTTCGATTTACTCTTTTCATCAAAGAAAAGTTTTAAGTTTTAACGAGAAGGAACACTTTCTGAAAAACCTCTGCAACTTGGAGAAATCCCCTTGAATATGGTAGCTCAAGGGGTACAGAATTTGGAGGTACACCTCATCGTATCTTCCTATGTGAGCGTGAAGCTCAGTGTGAGACCTAGCACATGAACAATGAAGTACCTAGATAAATTACTAAAATAATGATGAGCAAACACAAAAGACAGTTTTAGTGAGTATAAAGTTGTTACAAATTTCATATAGTCCTCAAAAACTGCCATCGGGTTAAAAACATTACTCCTGTCCTCTCCAAGGAACACATTTAGAAAACAGAATTGAAATTCTATTGACATAGATAACATATGTTTTCAATGGCACGTGTTAGTGTATGTGTTGGCCTGTACGTTTTATCATCTCAGAATTCATAGGTTGAAATCTCAGCCCGCCAAGGGGATGTTTTATTATGAAGATTAATGGATGGGGGCCTTGGGAGGTGCTTAAGGCATGAGATCGGAACCCTCAGGAAAGAGGATCCAAAGAGATCCCTACCCCCTTGGGCCCTGGGAGGTACAGCCAGAAGCCAGTGACCCAGAAGGGGGCCCTCCCGTGACCAGCCCTGTACCCCAATCTCAGGTGTCCGGCCTCCAGACTGTGGGGAAGAAATCTCTGTTGCTTACAAGCCATCCATCCTGTGTGGTTTCGTTACAACCGCCCAAATGGAGTGAGACAGTGCCACTTCCGATATCTACACTTACATCGCTGAAGTCTCTATCTTCACGTTCAGCCAGTCTGTGCGGGCAACTTCCTGAGTCCTCCAGCTCCGCCAGAATCAACTTACCAACTTCCTCTCACCATCTGTGCCGGGAGAATGTGGAGAACCCCTGTGCTGAGACCCCAGGAGCTTTGTGATCCAGAGGTCTGGCATTACCTTGGAAGCCACTGGGATAGTTACTTGCCCTTTAGGAACCGCCTGCATGTGGTAGCACCTTATGATGTGCCAGTGTAGGTGCCTACAGGTGCCCGGGCATAGTGGACAGCACGCCCTCACAGCAGGCCTGTAACAGAGGCACATATCTGCCCATGATTATAATAACTGAGACACATTAAAACCCCCTTCAAGCCAAAACCGTTTTGGCTCAGTGGATAGAGCGTCAGCCTGCGGACTGAAAGGTCCCAGGTTCGATTCCAGTCAAGGGCACGTGCCTTGGTTGCAGGCACATCCCCAGTAGGGGTTGTGCAGGAAGCGGCTGATCGATGTTTCTCTCTCATCAATGTTTCTAACTCTCTATCCCTCTCCCTTCCTCTCTGTAAAAAATCAATAAAATATATTAAAAAAGTAAACAAACCAACCAAAAAAAAAAAAACGCCCTTCAAGCCTTCCAAATGTGTTACCACAAGGCAGCAGGGAGTTATTCTCTATTTGGGTTTGAAGGTGTTGACAGTTTTTATTAATGCTGGTATCTGGAAAATAAATGTCCATTTAGAGTAAGACAAAACAGAAGAACCAAAACCCAAACAACAGCTGTTTTTCGAGGTGTTATGGCCACAGCCTCAGTCCCTGCAAGGCCGCTTGCCTCCAGGAGCCTGGGAAATCCCAGGACTCACCCACTTCTTCCCGCACCTGGTTCCACGGTCCGTCATCAGGGGCGGGACACGGCGCATGTCTGGGTGGCTTACGTGCCCGGCGAGAATCAGGCGAGAGCCGAGACGCTTGGCAGTAAGTGAAGTTCGACCCCTGACCCCCACTGCAATCAACATAAGCTCCATGTGGGTTTGACATTTAACTGTAGAAAGTGAAATTGTAAAACCATTTCCTAAGAGACAAGGTGGGTGATTATTGGCCTGCTTCTGGGTGGAAAGATCATTACACACGAGAAAGCACCTTCAGTTCACACGGGTGCTTGCTCACCCACACAATGTGTGTGTGAAAAGTGTGTATATTGGTGCTCTAGTGAGCAACCTGGCGACTGGCTCCAGAGCCTTCCACATGTGCACACTGCATGACACGACCCTTCCTGCCATGAATCATCCATGAAGTATTCCCAGACCCACTCTCAGTGTGCATACGTGGAGGGCCCACGCCTCCAGGGGACAATAGATGGTGGCCCTTGGGAGCTTGCATTGCAGCAATAATCCTCTCTTCAAGCCGGAGACATCTGAAGGAGTGGAATGTAACTGTTGAGGGTATTGATTTTGATTCGGGCAGTTTTATCTACTATAAAACTCAAGAAATGATAAACTACAAATTTTTTTTTTTTGAAACGAAACCTATGATAGTTCCCTACCCATAAAACACAGCAGGAGCTTGAAGTCTACCAAAACAAACATTTAAAGGGTTTTTCCCAAAGCTCTCCTCCTATATTTCTCACAAAAATAGGATTATTGCCAGAGTCAGAAGAAAACATTAGGAGTTAGCCTGAAATTCCTTTTCATCATCTTCTTTATTAGTGGATGGTCAATATAAGCTTAGTTTAAAATTTAACTTACAATAAACTTTGCTACAGAGTAATGGCAGCATTTATGAGCTTTACATGTTTAGTAAGTGTCCTAAGTAATTTTATCTTAGGCATTTTCAGGATTACTGAAAATGTCTTCATTTTGTGGAGTTTTTAGTTTATTTTTGAGCAATAATTATCTACTTACCGTTTTATCAGCTAAAGATTTGTCTTAGAATGATAATGCCTGTTTAGCCATAAATAATGCTTATTTGGTAAGTGTGTGAGTTAGTTGACGTCATAATACATTGATACCTTTTTATTTTTGAAACTAGTGACCCGATGCACGAAATTCATGCACATTAAAAGGGAATTAATTAGAGGAAACATTTTAATATTGCTATTTGCCCTTTCTGTCAGAGATGAAAGAAAATTAGTAAAATGTATATGGAAATCTTCCTCCTGTCAGAGTCTGGGGTGCACCTCAGGACTCAGACTCAAGTCCCCGCCCAACTGTGCATGCTTCAAAATCGTGTGAGACCCAGACATGGCTGGCCCAACCTCGATTGGGCAAGATCCAGACTCATCAAGCCCAGCTGGGCGGGAGATGCAGCCTCAGGTCCCTGCTGATTGCTAGTTAAGGCTCATTAAGGGTGCAGCCATCTTGTGTGGGTGCAGGCATCTGCTGTGGGTGCAGCCATTTTGTTTTACAAAAACCCTGCCTCCACTGTGGGCGCAGCCATCTTTGTGACAGCATGATGGTCAATTTGCATATCCCTCTTTATTAGATAGAATTACTCAGTCTTTAGCTTTTGGATTTTTTATATTATTTTGGGAAATCTGAACTTCTTTATTATTAGTAGTAGTAGTAGTGTAGTGTATATTTTGCAAAATAGCAACAGATGATTGTTATGTAAGATAATTGATGAGATATGGGTGTGTCCTATCATTTTCAGCACTGCTTTCACTTATCACTAATTTGGGTCGAAAATCAAATGCCACCATCTTAGGAAGACCTTTCTGTCTCCTCCAGCCAAGAGAGAGCATCCCACACCCCACACCCCTCACCAGGTATCTCAGCATGTCCCACTACTTAAACCCCATCACTCAGACACTGTTCTGAAATGATTATGTATCTTCAACCTATTTATTATCCATCTCCCCTCCAAGGACTATAAGTGGATAGTGGGCATTTTCTGTTTGTAGCCCCAATGCATAAATCAATGGCAGCAGTGAATGAACTGGAGAACTGTTTATTCACTTTTTAAAATAGCTGATAACCCCGAAACCTGTTTGGCTCAGTTGATAGAGCATCGGCCTGCGGACTGAACGGTCTCAGGTTCAATCCCGGTCAAGGGCATGTACATTGGTTACGAGCACACCCCCAGTGGGGGTTGTGCAGGAGGGAGCTGATCAATGTCTCTCTCTCATCGATGTTTCTGACTCTCTATCTCTCTCCCTTCCTCCCTGTAAAAAAATCAATAAAATATATTAAATAAATAAATAAATAAAATAGCTGATAACAATCATAGCAATAGTAATACTACTGGACTACAGAACTTGCTACATTTGGGGGTTATTATTATTGATGCTGAGATGAGTGTTTGTTATAAGTTTGGTATGTATTTCACATCGAATCCCATTTTTGTAATTGCTGGGTCAAAGATAATGACTATTTTCCAGAGACTAGAAATCCGTTTCAAAATCACTTTTCGGGAAGATTCCCACAATTTACGTTCCCACCAATGAGTCATTCTCACCTCCCAGTGTGACTTTCAAGCGTCTGTGCATGGGCTCCTGTCTTCCCGGAACTGGCATCGCCCTGCTTTCTTGATTTCAGCGGGAGCTTCGGATCAGCCTTTCTACTAAGAGCCAGGAAGGCCCTTGTGTCCGAAGAAAAGATTGAGAAGCAACTTGAAGAGCGTGGTTATTCCCTCAGGAGGTCTCTGTGAAATCTGTCATGGCAGATGATCTTAAAGATTAAACATCAAACTTCCTGAAAAATCATCCTCTTCTTTAACTCTGCCTTTGCAATCCTAGCCACGAACCACAAGAACAACAACAAAGAACCAGATGCCTTTTGTAGGATGGACTTGAAGTTCGGATTTTCATGTCGTTTATAGTCTAGCAAATTGTCTTAGGGTGACTTGTGTGATGTTTAACATTCTGCATGCCGCCTATATACAAAGAAAAGCATCTTCTTTAGATTCTGTTAATGAGTCGCTTTGTGTGTACATAGAGCCAGGAAGGCAACTTCCTTTCCTTCTTCTTAATTTTTTTCAGCGCGTGCAGGTGGGGTTTTGGTGGCTAATTAACAGGGAGTGCTAAGCGCTGAGCATGCGTCTGAAAGGTCGCACCTTCAGCTCAACCGACTTTCATCCCAGGCTTCTGATAATAATCCCCGCACCCACAAAAGCATAGCACCGGGCAGCCAGCAGCCAGCTCCTTACCACCATGCATTTGTAGACTCGCCTAATGACACGTCCCCAGCCCGAGTGTGTTGACGGCACACATCAAAGTTTACAAAGGAGAAGTAACGGGGCAGAATGAAAAATGGCAGCGGCCCCAATGGAAGTCCCCAGAGACGAGCTTCTGAGGTTAAAGTAAGGATCTGTCAACGCGGGACAAGGAGGGATGCCATCCACTGGAGTGTGGGTACTCCTGGCGCATCGCATCGTGAGCCAGATGTGAGCACATCGCCGAAACCAGTGTGGCTCAGTGGAAAGAGCATCGGTCTACGGACTGAAGGGTCCCAGGTTGGATTCCGGTCAAGGGCATGTACCTTGGTTGCAGGCACATCCCCAGTAGAGGGCATGCAAGAGGCAGCTGATCGATGTCTCTCTCTCATGGATGTTTCTAACTATCTCTCTCCCTTCCTCTCTGTAAAAAATCAGTAAGATATATTTTTTAAAAAAAGAAAGAAATGAGCACATCTTGTGGACTTATTGTTCCTATGAAGTGGGTGGGACGGGCTGGGCCTCTGAAAAACCGTGTTTATATCGCACTTGGGACCACGAAGAGGATCCTTATCTCTTTCTTGCCCTTGAGACCCCAGAGCTACCGCCTGTGTGCCTGCTTCCCTGCCCTCCTGTAGGCACTGGGCAGCTGCCCCAATGCCCGGGAAGAAATCGCTTGGCACCAAAGTGCTTGCCCCGCCCCCGAGGGGCACGGGGAAATTCACGTTCCCCAGCCTCGGGTGTGACACGGACAGGGACAGAGGACATGCTAATGTCATGTGATTTTTTTAAAAGAAAGAAAGAAAAATGATTTAGTAGCTAAAAGGAAATAGTCCAGATCAACACAACTGGGAGATAGTACTGCACAAACTTTCTCGGTGTCTTCTTCTTATTTGCAAATTCTTTGTTTCCATTTATTGTTTATCACCTACATTGGTAGCTACCTCTCTTTTTTAGAAAATATATTTTTATTAATTTCAGAGAGGAAGGAAGAGGGATAGAGAGAAACATCAATGATGAGAGAATCATTCATTGGACTGCCTTCTGCACGGCCCACACTGGGGATGGAGCCCACAACCCGGGCCTGTGCCCTTGATTGGAAATGAACCTGGAACCCTTTAGTCCACAAGCCGACGCTCTATCTACTGAGCCACACCAGCGAGGGCTCTGACTCTCCTTTTAATCGCCCTGGTGTTTATTAACATGTAAGAAACACCCATTTTCCAACATGTATTACAACTCTCCTACACACAACCCGCTGCCCTTCGGAACGGCGAGTGCGTGGCCTGCTTGCTTGCCCACCATTGCCCTCTCCACCTCCCCACCCCCTCTTCCCACCTCCAATCCGGGCCTGGGGATGATTGCCACCCGATGCAGAAATGTCCTGGCCCTGGCAAGCCCCGAGCCAATCAGGAGGGAAGGAAGGCTGAGTATGGGGGGCCTGGCTCTCACCTGCACCCTGCCCGTGGAGATGGAGTGGATTTGGTCAGTGTGAGGGGACGCTGATGGTGATGCAATCCTCCGGTCAGGTCATCTTCCAGGGTCTCTGCCTCTCAGAGCACAGTGCCACCCCCAAGCCAGTAGTAGCTCTTACTTGTGAGCAGTGGCAGGCTATGTGTTTTCTCACTAGGATAAAGTAAAATTAATTTAGAAGAGGATCTAAGCAGGGATGTTATTAACAAAAATTTTATTTTAGAAGTGTAATGGGGGCAAAGCTTCATTTTTCGGTGCTGTGCTATGTCTCTTATTGACCTATGTGGGTAGAAGGAAAAAGGTAGACAAGCTAGGATATCTATGAGTTTTCTTCTGGAGACGATTAAAGCTGTAATATCTGCGAAGGAAAAGCCCAGGAGAGAAGTCAGAGGCTCTGCCAGAGTGACAGCGTGTGACCGCTGGGTCTTACCTGTGGGGTGCGGGGAGGAGGGGGAAATAGGTGTCCTTTTCCATTCCACGTCAACAACATTAGGCCTTACCCTTGGAGTAGAGACAGTTACGAGAAAATGTGCTGGATTCAAGAATTTTTGTCGATTTCATCACTATCTCCTTATCTGCTCTTCCATCTGTTTAAACCAATGGGAATCTTTAAATGTCAAATTAAACACTTCCCACGGAAGTGTAACAGTCTTCTCTCCATTCTCTCGAGGAGGACACGGTTCCAAGAGTTTTGTCTAGAAAGCTCCCCATTGCTTCGACGAGGCTCTGTTTATGTCTCCTGCTCAGGGAGGAGTGGCAATGTCGTGAGCTAAGATGTGTGGACACGGAGTAAGCACACCAGACAATTCCTCGGTGAACTTTTAGTCAGAATATTAGTTTGACTTCAGTATTTTATTTTACATGCAGATTCCAAGATCATGTGTTGCACTCAGATTCATAAATGCTGTCATATCGTGTAAAGTACACACTATCTTTTTTAAAAATTATTTTATTGTTTAAAATATTACATATAGTAGTACATCTATCTCCTTTCGCCCCCACATTGGTCTTCCCCCAGACTCTCCTATCCCACTGCATGCCCTCATCCCACCCCACTCCACCCCAGTGTCTTGTGTCCATTGGGGTGCTTATATGCATGCACACAGTCCTCTGGTTGATCTCTTTCCCTCCCTCCTCAACACTCCCCAGCCTTCCCGCTGTAATTTGACAGTCTGTTCAGTGCTTTACTGCCTCTGTATCTATCTTTTTATTCATCAGGTTATAATGCTCTTTATCTTCCATAGATGAGTGAGATCATGTGGCATTTTTCTTTCATGGCCTGGCTTATTTCATTTAACATAATGCTCTCCAGATCCATCCAGACTGCCACAAATAGTAAGAATTCCTTCTTTTTTATAGCAGCGTAGTATCCCATTGTGTAGATGTACCATAGTTTTCTAATCCACTCATCTGCTGATGGGCATTTAGGCTGTTTCCAAATCTTAGCTATGGTGAATTGTGAAGCTATGAACTTTGGGGTACATATATCCTTTCTGATTGGTGTTTCTAGTTTCTTGGGATATATTCCTAGAAGTGGGATCACTGAGTCAAATGGGAGCTCCATTTAAAGAGGAAAAAGAGAAGGAAAAAAAAGAGCCAGAGTACGTGTGCAAACTCCGGAGCTGCGCACAAGTCTGTGCAGTTTTTTTCCCCCCTTGGGTCTAAGAAGCTGGCACACTTTAAAATTTTTTAGGCTATCCTTTTGCCTCAGATCAAAATGGGTTGCTTCTTAGAGTTCCCTTCTGTTAGCAGCTCTGAGGACCTCCTTCCACGTTCACAGATCATGCCAGCCCCACAGCCATGGATTTTTCTAGGCACAGACTTCCCCCGGTCCTCCTGCTCCTGCAGTGTGCACGCATTTCTCTCTCCTGCCGGGACCAGAGACCTCACCTTATCCCAGGTGAAATCTGACCTTTCCGTGGTGGAGTGTAGAGCTCCTCTGAATCGAGTTTGCACCAACTGGGGACCGGTGCTCTGGGGATCACAGCTGTTCGGTGGGTGCCACAGTTGTACATATTCAGGCTTCTGATAACATCCACTTTCCCCTTCATGATGGCACAGTCTCAGCATCTGAGCCGGTCACTCCGGGGGAGAACCCAGCAGCAGTTGGGGCTGCCCGGTCAGGGGAGCCCCATCCAGCAGTCCCCCACCATCTCCTGGAGTATAGCTGTCCCTCAACTCACCAACAAACACCCCCCCCCCCCGGGACCCTCAGCTGATCTATCTGCTCCAGGACAAGGCTTGGGACACGTCTGTCTATTCCGCTGCCATTTTGTCTATCCAGTACACACTGTCTCTGATCCTCTGAAAGAACGGATTGTCACCACCCTTTGTTCAAGTGGAAACTTAGGCGCTTTCAATTCCTCTACCTAGGACAAAGATATTTGATTTTTATATTGGATTCAAAGAAATTTGAATTTGAAATGTGTCTGCGACAAGAAGAGTCTACATAGAGACTTCAGGTCAAAAACAAAGTAAAAGCAAATCCCGTCTTCCGGTGTGAATTAAATTACGAACTCTCAGAACAAAAGTCTGGAAGAAAGGCAACGAGGTTTGGGTAATGGGATTAACCAGAAAAGAACACCTGTCTCCTTGGCCTCCCTCGGAACATTCTCTCCTGTCGGCGATGACTCCTATCTCAACTGTTGCTCGTATCTCAAAGCAAAAACCACTCGCTCCACGGCTCGTATCTCAAAAATCTCATATGTTAGGGCACTCGTATCTCGAGGTACCACTGTAAAGAGAAAGCTTCCTCCCTATTGCCTTTGTAGGTATTATTGTCTCAGTACCTGAGAAAGAGGCTCCCCTGAGTCCCAGTGCTAGTGCCTCTGGAAACGAATGGGATCTTCCTGTAACTCCGAGCACTCCTGTGTGTGTATTTTCCATTCACCTGGTCAATTCTGTAGCACATTGCTACTCTCATACCTGCTTCCAGGATGCCACGAACCCAGGACAGCCTTCAAGTGCATGCAAGGACCATCTATTTCATTAACAGTACCACGAAGGCCTGGCAGAGAACTTGAGGTTTCAGTTAAAAGGACGATCGCTCTGATCTGATATCTCATTTCCCCTTTATTACTCTGGGGTATACAGTCTTAGTTTACATTGATATGAATCAATCTGCATTATCATATTCACTTGGTGGCGTTTTATTTTTTAAAAGATTAAACGAGTTAGAGGAAAATGAAGTTCTTAAAATCGAATATTTAAAAAAACACAATGATAATAACGGGGCTGGATGCGTAGGAAAAAATATGGAGCAAATAAGGAGAATTAGCATTTGCCTCATTAGCACAAATATTCCCACGGAAAGCACTTCCACGCACGGCCCCCCGTTTAATTGTTGGGACACAGAAGCTCTGTTCGCTGACCTCATTATCGCCTGGACCGTTTGGTGGTACTTTTGTGACAATTAATGGAAATCAGGCTTTTAGTCTGAAAAGGTGACCAATGGTGAATGGAAACACCACTTTTCAGCGAGAGCACCGTTTACTCACGACGGTACCAGCACCGCTACCAGCAGAGAACAGGAAATCCCTCCCGACAACCAAGATGCTTCCGTGACCTTCCAAAGGGTGGCCCCCAAAGCGGCCTGGGAATCCGTGTTCGGTTCCCCAGGACGGGCAGCGGCTGAGACTCAGCCAGAACCGTTCCCCGTGCACTTGACCGAGGCCCCCCGCATGGGGCAGGCCGCGGGATTCGGGTTCTCTCGAGTGGATGTCTGGTGACATGATCCCAGGTCCGGTTTCAGCGACACCCCCAGAGAAATGCTGATGCGCACTTCCTGTATTGGGGGCAAGGGCGGGTCATCTACTCTGTGCCCCTGGCACCTGCCAGTTCTTCTGACAGAGGCCGGGTCGCCTCAACCAGCTGTCTCGGCTTCCAAACACCATGCGGGCCGGCCTCAGTGCTGATCAATCAATAGCTCGGCCTCACTGATGATCAATAGCTCGGCCTCAGTGCTGATCAACCAATAGCTCACCCTCAGTGCTGATCAATCAATAGCTCGGCCTCAGTGCTGATCAATCAATAGCTCGGCCTCAGTGCTGATCAATCAATAGCTCGGCCTCAGTGCTGATCAATCCATAGCTCGGCCTCACTCTGATCAATCAATAGCTTAGCCTCAGTGCTGATCAATCAGTAGCTCGGCCTCACTGATGATCAGTAGCTCGGCCTCACTCTGATCCACAGCTCGGCAGGGGCCGCAGGAGCAGCTGGCCTCGGGGCAGGCTCACACCTTGGGGCTGAGGCGGTGGGACAGGCTGAGCCTCAGAAAGGCAAGTCTGTCTCCCTCTGGACTGGAGTCACTGGTAGTGGCCAGCTCACCCCGGGGTCACCTGGTTCTGACAATAGACACAGGATTTCCACTTTATTTCATGAGCACATTGTCCTTCTAGCTGTTGGCCAGACTGGGCCACACCAGGGAAGGCAGGCTCCTATCCTTGGTAAAGAATTGACTTCTGCCGAGATCTGTGTGGCTCAGTGGATAGAGCGTCGGCCTGAGGACTGAAAGGTCCCAGATTCAATTCCAGTCAAGGGCATACACCTTAGTGGCGGGCACATCCCCAGTAGGGGGTGTGCAGGAGGCAGCTGATAGATGTTTCTCTCTCATTGATGTTTCTGACTCTCTATCCCTCTCCCTTCCTCTCTGTAAAAAATCAATAAAATATTAAAAAATAAATTAAAAAAAAAGTAAAGGCCCGTGGGGAGGAGAGGCATTCCCGCGCCTGAGGATGGGGACTCAGGAGGAGCAGCCGCTCCGGGAGGGGGTCTGGAGTGCAGCCTCCGTGGGTCCCAAAGCTCGCAGCAGAGTCCAGTCATGGCCGAGGCCTTTGTCCCTGTGGCCAGTGGCCACACCTGGATGGTCACCCTTTCTCGGTTCCCAGTGAGAGTCATCTCTCTCGTTTGTGCCAAGACCCTCGTACATTCTCTTTTTACAGCGGGCTCCTCATGGCTCTGTCAGCCGCCATTCAGTCCTTCAATTTCCTCGGCACACCATTGGCATTTAAGGTGCTCCGTATAAGGAAATATATTCTTCCTCATTCAACTCCCAGATGGCAACCACTGCAGCCCACGGATCTCTGACCTTGGAGCCACTGCCATCTGCCCGAGTTCCTCACTCCCTCGGCTCAGATCTTACACAAAAACTCTCGTCCTCCGTGATCGAGACAAGAAATGATTATTCTGAACTTGTGGCCATGCCTTCAGGGAAGCGGTGTTTGACTTCTGGGAAACGTTTAAATAAAATGTACGCTTTATTTAAAAACGTTTAAATAAAAGTGATCAGTTCTTGGTTTACATGAAGTTGACCAGGCGATCATGAAAAGTGCCCATAAACTTTGTGTAAGGAAGCTTACATTTGCTAGAAATAGCTTTAACACTTTTACTTAGAGAGAAGAAAAAAGGCACACGGAACATTCTGGCAAACTCTAGAATAAGACAAAAACACTGCTGAATGCCCCCAGTGATCGCTGGATATGTATTATAAATAGTTACAGGGAGAGCATAGCAATTACAGTTTGATTGGGAAGTGAAAATGAAATCAGAAGGTTCGTGGAGGGATATATAATTGGCAATAAAGATGGTACTTAAGCACTCTGTCAGCTGACAATTTCATAGACTCCTAGAGAGCCTAATATCCTTGACCTTCTTAATGTATGGGCCCTTTATAAAGCAAAGTGTCTTGATTTTTTCCCCTCTGATTAATGAAATCCAACAGTATTTAAGGATCAGATTATGGGTAAATAAGGTAGTGAGGGTCATTGTAATCGCTACCTTACAAGATATACCTGTATGCTCTTGACCTCTGAGCTTTAAACCAATGTTTGTGCATCACATGTTTGAAGGCCGTTAACTGTGGTGGATCTCGGAAATTAAATTCTATTGAGAAAAAGAAGGCTACCAGCTGCTAGTAACTACAAGGTGCTCTATATGTGAAGTTACTATGTCTTTAGAGAGTAACATCTCACATGAGTATCTTACCTAATAATAGAAGAAACATATAAATTGACCGTGCCTCCGCTATGCCCACAGCCAACCAGAGTGAGTATGCAAATTAACCCAACAAAGATGGTGGCTCATTTGCATACATAACTGAGTCCCAGGAACCTCCTGGGCACCAAGGCCACTCCTAGCGGCCCTCTGTTGGGCCCTGGGAGGGAGCAATGCAGCTTCCTGGTGAAGCTGCCCAGCAACATGCCTATGGTGTCCTCTCCCCTTCCTCTCACTTCTTTCCTGTCCTTCATAACTAGCCCATGGTCATGGTATCCAATTGGCAACGGAGTGCTCGGTCTCATCATTGAAACCACGCGTTTACTTCTCTCTCTCCCTTTCTTTCTGCAAACTTCACTCCCCGGGGCACGGTAAAGGCTGGCAGAAAAGCTGAAGTGTTATTCGCAGAAACAGAAGATCTTTAAACACTGCTGTGGAGGGCACCGCTCGGCCCTCATGAGGAGGCAGAAAGGCTAGCTGTCCTTGACATCAAGGGCCTGCAGTGCCTAGGGGGCTGGCTGTGTGGAATGCTCAGGGGACCAAAGATCATTCGGCTTTGCTGGGTCATGGCCCGCAGAGGCTGTGATTGGCTGGAAGATGCTGGCAGGGCTCTGGCTAACGGTCTGAAGAAATTTAGCCGCTTTGAGAAGGTTACAGGGGGCAACCAACCACAAATTAGAAAGCAAAACGCAAGGCTGGCAACATTACCAACACCCGTTACCTCCACTGCATTAGAACAAAGAGCCCTAGCCGGCTAGGCTCAGTGGATAGAGCGTCAGCCTGCGGACTGAAGGGTCCCAGGTTCCATTCTGGCCAAGGGCACATGCTTGGGCTGCAGGCTTGATCCCCAGTGGGAATGTGCAGGAGGCAGCCAATCAACGATTTTCTCTCATCGTTGATATTTCTATCTCTCTCCTTTTCCCTTCCTCTCTGAAATCAATAAAGAAATGTATTTAAAGAAAGAAATGAAAGCAAAGAAAAGGGAAAAATACAGTCATAAGAACTAACCCACTGATTTAAAACATGTACCAGCTACTCTGGTTGATATTGAAACTATAGATATATATTGGCTTGTGCCAGTTAAAGGCATGTCATGTCTATTGTTTCTAACCCCTTTGAGAAGTGCAAACATACCAATTAAAATCTATGTGAGATTATAAAAAAGAACGATGGCCTTTATGAATCTGCTGGGAAAAATGAGAAAGTTCAAGAGGGAAAATAAAAATAAACAAATTACTGTTTGTTTAAACAAAAAGTCCAGCCCTGGTTAGTGAGAGTCAGTTGGTTGGGTGGAGTCCCATGCTTGCAAATAGATTTTAAATTGTTCTCCAATTTTATTCTTAAATTTTATTTAGTAAAACTGGTAGAGCAGTACCACCTTGACAAAGATGGATGTAAACTCAAATAAATACTATTAAAGAATTAAGTTTAATGAAATTTCAATTATTCCCCTATCTTCAAGATAATTCAGCAACACATAATTTATAAAATATATTTTAAAACATGTCACACCTACCATTGAAAAAACATCATAGGCCTTTGGTGACATAGTATAGCTTTTCTATTTCTATATCTTTTACTATAAAAATTAGTCTGTATTCAACTCATTAATCTGAAAATATTTCTTGATAATTATGTGTCAGAATTCTGTGCAAAGTATAAAGAAATCTTTTATTTTCCTGAATGAGTGTATAGTCTGGGGTGAGATAAATATTAAATAAATAATTTTGACGAATAATGAACTACAGTTGTAAAGAAGATGCCAAGTCCACTAGTTGAGTGCATAAACTCCAATTTGATGGCACACAAATTTCTTATAAGAGACCAAAACTAAACTTAGAAAATAGAATATTAAAAAGAGATTAAAAGCTTGCTACAAATACTCAGTGATACACGGAATTTGGAGACTGTTGTTAAATTACACAAACAGATCCTATCTAATATAAGAGTAATATGCAAATTGACCATGCCTCCACTACACCCACAAGCCACTCCCACCAGCCAGGCCCACCAGTCAATCAGAGCCAGTATGCAAATTAACCCAACCAAGATGGCTACAGCCACAGAAAGAGCAGGAGGGAGGCTTGGGTTGCCCCTGACAATGGAGGAAGCCAAGCTTTCTGCACACCCTGGCCAGCCAGGCCTCCACTTATGGCAAAAACGTGTCAATGGCTGTGCAAGCAGAAGGGTGTGGCCAGCCTGCAAACCACCACAGGCTCCTTGTCCAGGCCACCCCACACCTCAAGGGAACACCCACCCTGATCCGGGACACCCTTCAGGGCAAACCAGCTGGCCTTCATCTGTGCACCAGGCCTGTGATGCTGGGGGCTGGCTCCCCCAAATAAGAACCCCTTGGAGCCCTTCCAGGAGTTTTCACTTTGACGCACTCACAGCTGGAACACCAGGCCACCTACTTGATAATTATGTGTCAGAATTCTGTGCAAGGTATAAAGAAATCTCTTATTTTCCTGAATGAGTGTATAGTCTGGTGGTGAGATAAATATTAAATAAATAATTTTGACGAATAATGAACTACAGTTGTAAAAAAAGATGCCAAGTCCACTAGTGGAGTGCATAAACTCCAATTTGATGGCACACAACTTTCTTATGAGAGACCAAAACTAAACTTAGAAAATAAAATGTTAAAAAGAGATTAAAACTTGCTACAAATACTCTCTGAGCCGTTTTCCTCGGCTCCTCTGTGGCTCACCGTGCCTATCCATTAAGGGAAGCCGACCAGGCCTGGTGCTGTGACCATGTGACCCTCGGAGGAATGAGCTGGGCATGGTGACCAGCCCCCTCACCCCCGGCCCCTCTGAAGTTGGGCATTTTCGCATGAGCTACTACTATTGAGGCAGAATCTTGCTCCTGAGACCCTGGCCGCCTCTGCTTGCTCTTTATTCTTGGAGGGAGGCAGCTGCCCGCTTCCTGAAATTCCTGTTTCTTGCTTCTTCAAGCCCGGGTCCTGCATAAACATCCCCTGGCGGCTGCGGGCTGCGTTTCCCAGCTAGCGGCGTGCCTGCCAGACCTTCCCCTCTCCTATCCCTGCCTTCTCCTCACCGTTATTTATGTCCAGCTGCTCCTCGCCAGGAAACACGCTCCGGACTGCGGAGACCGAGATGAAGAAGGCGTCTCTTACCTTAAAGGGAAAAGTCTATCCATCACTATGGATCAACGCAAGCTACCCATGGGCTTCCTGCAGAGCCTTGAAATAGAAGGTGAAGCAACGTGGGGATAATTTAAAAATACAAGTTGCCACGAGGTAGCATTGGGGCTGTAAGGCAGAAGACTGAGTACAGGAGACACAGGTGAATGGTGGTGGCAGGAGGAACAGGTGAGGGACATGGCATGGAAGGGGGGGAGCCGGTAAGGGGGTGTGGCAGGGGCTCCACCTTTCAGGGGACATTCCGAGGAGCTTGTAGGACGCAGCTCAGAATTTCCCCACCAGGAAATGGGAGAAATATTTACCCACTGACTGCTGCTCCTCTTTGGTTGAGGAATATTCTCTGGGTACTGAATCCTGGATTCAATATTATTTTCAACAAAAATAATTTATCATTTGAAAATCTGTGTTGGTTAGTTCCAGGTTGCCCCTGACCTTGAACTGACAGGTTCCCCTGGGGCCAAAGAAAGACCTCAGGATCTCCCAGATAAATTGCATCTATACTAATAAAAGCCTAGGTGGCCCTTGCACTCTTGTGTACCACCCTCATGTCATAACGAGATGGCTGCCCCCACGTCATCACAAGATGGCTGCCACAAGATGGCTGGCCGCCCCACATTATCACAAGATGGCCACCTTCATCTCATCACAATATGGCCACCACAAGGTGGCCAGCAGGAGAGGGCAATTGGGGGCAACTGGACCAGCAGAGTAGCAGTTAGGGATCAATCAGGCCAGCAGAGGAGCCGTTAAGGGGGAGATCAGGCTGGCAGGCAGAAGGTGTTAGAAGCAATCAAAGAGGCAGGCAGGTGAATGGTTAGGATCCAGCAGTCCCAGATTGGAGAGGGTGCAGGCTGGGCTGAGGGACACCCCCCACCCCCAGTGCACAAATTTCGTGCACCAGGCCTCTAGTATTTGAATAAAATTCCCAATCTGCCTGACTTTGAGGCCCGTGCTCCTGACCACTTCATTCTCCTGCTCCAACTGTTCTGCTGACATTATCCTCCCATCACAATGGGTGGCCAGGCTACCTTCCAGAAGGGCCCCGATCAGCACTCTGCACAGTGGTTTAGGTTTACGGAAGAAATACACACACATTTAAATACCCAACAACTTTACAGACTCAGGTTTAGAACAATTCATCATGTGAAAACCTGTGTTGGTTAGATTCTGCTTGTACCCATGTATAATCCTAATATGTTTTTGCTGCGGTGCCCTTACCCATGTATGACTTGCTCGCAAAAGGCTAGAGTGCTTGAAAGTCGAGTTGGTTCAAAAGGCATTGGGAGAAGCAATTTGCTGCGACCAGCTTTAACACCCAGGGAACAGCGAGAATTCCAACGGTCAGAAGAGCAAAATGAAATCCGGTATAACCCTTGCCCTAAACATAATTGTCTCAAATGTGGAGTTCAAAGACTATGTGGGCAACTATACTTGGAAATTGGAAATGGCAGCTGCAATCTGAGGGGTAAAAAAAGTTTGTGCCGTGTTCGGGCTGGGCGACAGCCATTATTTGCTCTGGCCGGGGAAATGACACGAGGTCATTTTCCGTCCCCGCGTTTCAAGCTCATCGCTTTCAAGTTGCTTCAATAAGCCGTCAAGACAACAGGCACAGGACTGCTTTAATAATTTTATACTTAGCGACGAGTCAGATACCCGACAACGGTGGGACTCCGGGGAATGTGTGTGGAGTGTTTTAAGAATATGAATGATTTATGAACAATTCCGCGATGAGTCCTCAAAGCAGGTTTCCATGGTCACTAAGGGCTGTCCTAAGCAGCTCAATATTAAAGGGGCTCCTCGGGAGATCCGGCCGCTCACAGAAGTCAGACTACTGCTGAGCTTTGTAAACGGACAGAAGCAGAGGCATGACCAGCATGCTCACGCTGCTAATGACACCAAGAGCTGCCATCCATCAAATACCTCCATGTGTCAGCCTCACGCACAACCTTCCATTTAACCCTCCGAGCGTCTCTCAAAGACAGGTGACAATTCGTCAGTTTATGTATTTGGAAACCGCAAGTGGCAAGAGTCAGGCCTCTTACTCATATGGATTCTCACTGTGATGTGTTACGTGGGCATTGAAAGTTGCTCATCGTTAACGTTAATGGTAAGGCCGCTGATGCCGTGATCAGATGGTTATAAAAGCTACTTGATCATGACGTTCTCAAGGTCTCTAAGGCTTAGATGGGTAGGTCCTTTCAAAGGTAACAAATAGAAGACAGGATTCCTTTCTTCGATAAGCTTACAATTTAGCCCTAGCCAGTTTGTGGACTGTAAAGGTCCCAGGTTCAATTCTGGCCAAGGGCACATGCCCAGGTAGTGGGCTCAATCCCCAATAGTAGATGTGCAAGAGGCACCCAATCAATGATTCTTTCTCATCCTCATGTTTTTTCCTTTCCTTTCATTTTCTTCCTTCCTTCCTTCATTCCTTCTTTCCTTCCTTCCTTCCTTCCTTCCTTCCTTCCTTTCTTTCTTCTTTCTTTTTTTTTGATGATTGATGTTTCTATCTCTCTCTTCCATGCCCTTCCACTCTGAAATCAATAAACATATATTTTGTAAAAAGCTCACAATTGAGATTGAGAATGCTAGCAGGTAGAGACTAAAACGAAGATAACAGCAGAGAATAGCCACGTGCTGGAATTCAGAGGATGGCCAAGTGCATTAACGAGGAGAGTGAGTGGAAGAACAGGCAGTTAACGTTTCAGACCATCAGTTGGGTTTTGCAATCCTTTCCTAAGTCACACATGCTTAACCCATGAACTCATTTGCCATCCTCACCTTCGAAGCCTCCAATTATCATTGTGAAGTCAGGTACAGTAATCTACAAGAAATTACACTACCCTCTTTGCTTGACGTTTTGGCAGATCTCAGAGGCGAGAGATCACCTATGCTGACTCCATATTTTACAAACGAAGAAACTGAGGTTTGACATGGGAAGTGATTAGCCAAGGTCATTCAATTTGTCCACCGCAGTTCAGGGAGACAAAGTGAACGAGCAGCAGGCCGGGAATTGGTTCCCAACCTCGCTCCTTGCCCTTTCAGAGGGAACACCATCAGGGATATATCTTTTAAAAGAAAACTCATCCTTAACGTCTCCCAGGAACACTCAATGGAAGTGTGTTCTGCGTTCATATCCCTCCAGATTATATGTTGCTTTGCTGCTTCCACCTCGGAATAACATGGCATTTATGGGCAAGAGCAAGGAGGGAGCAGACATATCACATCACCGTGCATATAATATGCGGCAAGCCCGTAGCCTCTTTCTCCTGACAGTCCACTGTGCTTGGTAAACACGGTTTTATGAAGCTTCACAGCAGGGGAATCTAAGGTGGATAAAGGCAAGAATTGTCAAAAGAGACCTGTGGTGCTTCGGAAATGAGACAGAGGTGAGGATGACCTTCCTGTGGTCGTTGCTGCTTTATCTTTTTTTTTTTTAATATATTTTATTGGTTTTTCACAGAGAGGAAGGGAGAGAGATAGAAAGTCAGAAACATCGATGAGAGAGAGACATCGATCAGCCGCCTCCTGAACGCCCCACAGTGGAGATGTGCCCGCAAACAAGGTACAGGCCCCCAACTGGAATCGAACCCGGGACCTTTCAGTCCACAAGCCGACGCTCTATCCACTGAGGCAAACCGGTCTCGGCACGTTGCTGCTTTATCGACCTCAAAGGTGGGTTGATCCCCTCCTAGAAGCTCTATTCTGGGCCTTCCCAGCCATGGGGTTTTCCCCCCACAGGACCCCAGGCTGCAGACCTGGTCCCCCGCCAACTGTATTCTCCTGCTGGCCTGGTTGTCCCAAATGCCCTCCTCTGCCAGCCCGGTTACCCTTCACCGTCTTCCCCTGCAGGACTGATAACCCCAAACTGTTCTCCCCTTTCAGGCCTGGTCCCCCCTAATTGCCCTCTCCTGCTGGCCTGGTCCCTCCTAACTGTCCTCCCCTGCCTGCCTGGTCCTTCCCAACTGCCCTCCCCTGCCTGCCTGGGCACCCCTATCTGCCCTTCTCTACTGGCCTGATCATCTTCAACTAATCTCCCCTGCTGGCTATCTTGTGGCATTCATCTTGTGTCCACATGGGGGCAGCCATCTTTGACCACATGGGACTGGCCATCTTGTGTGTTGGAGTGATGGTCAACCTATATATTACTCTTTTATTAGATAGGACTAGTGGCCCGGTGCATGAAATTTGTGTACAGGGTGGAGAAGGGAGGAAGGAGTGTCCCTCAGCCTGGCCTGCTATCTCTCTAATCTGGGACCCTTGGAGGGTGTCTGACTGCCAATTTAGGCCTGATCCCTAAAATCGTGCCTAAACTGGCAGTTGGACATACCTCTCACAATCTGGGACTGCTGGCTCCTAACCACTCACCTGCCTGTCTGCCTGATCGCTCCTAACCACTCTGCCTGCTGGCCTGATTGCACCCAACTGCCCCCCCACACACACACACTCCAACCTGATAGCCCCCAACTGCCCTCCCCTCCTGGCCTGATCACCCCTAACCACCTCTGCCTCAGCCCTGCCACCATGGCTTTGTCCGAAAGGTCTCCCGGAAAGTCTCCCGATTTAATTAGCACATGACCCTTTTATTAGTATAGATTTCACTTCATCCTCACAATAATCCCGTGCAGTGGACAGTATTATTGTCGCCATTATGCTCATTTCATAGGTTGGAAAACTAAGCGTTGGGTAAGTTAAGGAACTTGCCCAGGGTCAGCTTAGTTGCTGAGCCTATATCTGAAGCATGATTTGTTTTTAAATCATCTCCCTGTAATAACATCGTCTTCTTCCTGACCTAAGTTTCATGTGGGTTATCTGTTTCTCCACAGTCAGCGTGGCATTATGTGTGCGCTGTGGAGTTCATTTACACTTTATTCATATAAGAAAATAAGTGTGTAAATATGACTTTGGAGGACAAGTCCAAAATATGGGTATATTTCATGGGACAGCATCATAGGGTCTTGCAAACTATTTAATGTCATAGAACACAAATTACTAACTTCTAATACCCAATCAGAATAAAGTATAAGGACTGAGCCTTTTAAATAAAATTGACGCCAAATGTCCTAGTCATAAGCCACAGAAAACAGAATCCCTATCGGTGGACTCATGCTGAGGACTCTACATTGTCTTCTCAAAAGCTGCATAGATGCACCATGGACTGGAGCCCGCTCTCTCAGGAGAGACAGAGGTGCCCTGGTTAGTGGGGTAAATTACTGTTTGTCTCTCAATCCCCCTCATTCCAAGCAGAGGAGGCTTAAGCCAAGAATGGAAGTGTAAGCTATTTAAAAACCGTCTACCTACCCTGGCCAGTTTGGCTCAATGGAGAGAGCCTCAGTCTGTGGACCAAAGGGTCCCAGGTTCCTTCCAGTCAAGGGCACGTACCTTAGCGAAAGGCTAAGTCCAGTCCCTGTGCTCTGCCCAGTCCCTGCTCAGAGCACATACAGGAGGCAATCCATCCATGTGTTTCTATCACATCGATGTTTCTCTCTGTCTTTCCCTCTCTCTTCCACGCTCCTGAAAATCAATGAAAAATATCCTCCGGTGAGGATTAACCAAAACAAACAACCCGAGAATAATGATCTCCCTCCTAGCTTTGCTCTGCTAAGAAGGATTTATCACAAGCAGCACAGCAGCCCTAGAACAGTGGTTCTCAACCTTCCTAAGGCTGCGACCCTTGCATACAGTTCCTCATGGGGTGGTGACCCCCAACCATGAAATGTTGCTACTGTGATGCATCCTGATGTAAATATCTGCATTTTCCGAGGGTCTTAGGCGGCCCCTGTGAAAGGGTCGTTCGACCCCCAAAGCGGTTGCAACCCACAGATTGAGAACCACTGCCCTAGAAGGAAGACCTGATTCCCAGGGAGGATGGAGAAGAGAAATCTCGGCACCCTGAGCGGTGAGGACCCATTTCTCTCTGTGGCAGCCCCTCGGGCTTCCAGGAGGTGGCGGGGGGTGGGGGTGGGGGAACGGGTGGACACAAAGACACCAAAGAATGGGCTCCCTCATCCATTCACTCAACAACGTTACTGAGACGCTCTCTGTGCCCTGAGCCATAGCCACACTTGGGAGCGTCACTGTACAAATTAATACAAATCACAGCCCTCAGGACCTGAGAGACTGTCTGGAAAAGACAGGTAGTGGGTAATGATGATCACTGATAAACAGCCTTCTGTTTGCCGTCGCTTACATCGGTGCTCCTTCTATGCACAGGAACCTGGCTGTCAGACTGTGGTGGCCACTGGGTGAATAGAGCTGATTAATATGTATTTATTGAACCGGAGATCCATCCATCCATTCGTCAGCCGTCACCGGACAATGCCAATGCCAAGCTGATGGGCATCAGAAACTTTACGGCCTAACTTCAGTCGGGAATAATCGCGTCCAGCTGCAAGGGCTCTGTTCCCTTCAGCCCTGCCCCTCCTGGCAGGAGATGGACACTGCCTGGCCAGGATGATCTGCAGCCCCCGCCTGAGCACAGCAGCCTGCCCCTAATCAGCCCCAATCATCAGGACATCCTTCACACCACGGGCTATAATTAGCCGGCCTTCTTTGTAGCAGTTCATTAGCATGACACAGAACCAGCACACTCCATCCACGCAATCCCTCTGAAGAAGTATGGCAGGTTGTAAACCCCAATGGAGCTATTGATAAGAAGAAGGAGGAAAAACAGATATACAGGAATAGGGCTCAGTTTCCCTTCACCCCCACCTTGCAAACTGCAAAGCAGAGGAAGGCCAGGCCTGTCTGCCTGCTCCTTTGACAATGACCTTCACAGATGCTGTCTCATAATATCACAGACTGGCCCCCATCATTGGTGCTCACTTCATTGTGTTTGAATCTGAATGTTCAGATTTAACCAGGGAAAGCTGCTTAGCAGGTATGTGTTGGGGGAGGGAGGTTTGATTCATCATTAGTAGCCTTGCACACCCACTCTTGGGAAGCTTAAGCTTTCAGGTTGCTAAATCTTGAAGATCTAAGGGGATGGCCGGATCAGATGGGGATGGTAGGAGCGCAGACGGAGTGGGCTGAGAAGTAGGCCCACTGAGGAACAGAAAATGAAGGAGATCGCACAGCCGGGCTGCTGCTGGGACAGTGGGCGAGGCTGGACGGGACCCCGGATGTGCTTCCAGTGAGAAGAAAGCAGGGAGCATGGACTACATGCATCACAGCCTTAAATGAGGTGCTATGTCAGGCGATTTTGAAATCTTTAGAAAAACAATACAATGTAATGGTATGTCATCGGTTAAGTTTAGGGCAGTGCTTCTAAACCCACCGCCCTGGGACTGTCTACACACCAGCCGGGAGGACGGGGACAAATGACATGCGTACGCACAGGTGTGAATTACCCCTCACAGCCCAGTCCGATTACAGCCTGCAGTAACGGCCTCTCCAGAATTGTCATGGGATATATCTCTGGGATGGAAATCCACTGTATTAATAAGGTCTTGGAGAAGTTTTATTTATTATTACCAGTACAGTGATACCTCGAGATACGAGTGCCCTAACATACGAGATTTTTGAGATACGAGCTATTTTTGCTTTGAAATACGAGCAACAGTTGAGATAGGAGTCATCGCAAGAATCGGCCGGCTGCACACGACCCACCAGTTTACCGCGACTCGAGCGTCTCATAGTTTTCCACGCCTCAAGGTTACGGAATGAATTAAACTCGTACCTCGAGGTACCCCTGTAGCTTATTAAGTCTTAGGGAGTAAATACTAGTATATACCAATACTGTAATTGCATTTCTGCTTTTCATTCATTCATTCATTCATTTCTATTCACTGAGAATCAGGTGGAATGCATATTACTTAAATAGTGAATAGATTAGTATCTTCCACTTTGAGAAATTTTCTTCCCCAAACCTTTGGATTAGGTGTTAGTGAATGGTCTGCTCTGCTCTTCCTGTAATCCCTACCTCCCGGGATTTTTAGGTTCAGAATTTCACACTGTAGCTAGGCCTCTCCTAGTAATGTTAGGAAGTTCTAATCCATAGGCCCTATGTAATAAAGCCTCATTAATTCCAACCTTACAAAGTCAAAGCGTGTGTGAATGAAAACTAATTACCGTTACCTCTTATGGTATATATTAAGTGCACACAACTTCCATCTGTAGGTTTAATCACACAACCTTAATGGGTGTAAAGCGTTCTGGTCACATCAAATTTTATGTAATGCACTCATTCATGAATAATCCTCTTCCCCCTATTAAATTCAGTCTGGAAGGACCTATACTTCCCTGTATCCATTCACTATTAATTGTGCGCATATAACTCTGGGTCAGAAGAGGAAATGCAATTTACCTCTTTTTATAAACGTGATATTCAATTCATTTAGACTGCTCCCCTTTGCCGTGGTGTTATTAGAGCAACTGAATGTCTTCTGAATATTTTTTCCAGGCAACCTGGATTAGAAAAGAAATCTCCTAAAGTTCTTCTCTGATGTGCCATAAATTGACCACTGAAATCCACACACACCAAAGGTACAGCGTCTTCAGGGACTGCATCGCCATAGCGCTGCGGTGGAGAGGCTTAAGTCTGGTGCCTGAGGCTGTTAACTTCTTTTTCTTTTAGCCACGGGGCCGGGTAGAGACCACAAAACCACCAGCTGAACTGACTGTGAATCCAGGTGGTAGTGCCCGTGCTCATCACGAAGCTGCCCTCACCTGGCGCTCTTTCCCTGTGAGAAGAGGTTCGGAAGTAGGTGCAGTCCATCCTCAGGCTGCCCATCTTCTTGCTTTGGCACACCGAAGAGCGACAGGCTTCTCTCTCCGTTCCTCTTGCTTGATAAAAAATGCCCGAGGAGACACTTTCTGGCTGCTCAGAGTGACCTGGGTGCCAGGATGTTCCCGGGACCCAGGTGCTGGGCGCCTCTCTGTGCAAACTAACTGCCATCTTTGTTGGGTTAATTTGCATACTCCCTCTGGTTGGCTAGGGGCGTAGCGGAGGCACGGTCAATTTACACACGTTTGTCTCTTATTAGGTAAGATAAGTCCATTGAACTTAAAAAGCGGTTATTCTGTCTGTGAAAACAAAGTGTAGCTTTTGATTGAATGTTAAATATGCTTTTATCTATCTCCAAGCCATTCCTCTTTAAACGCCGTCTCGAGGCAGCACTTAAAGTTATGAGAGGAACCGCAGATATACTCTCGAAGATTAACTTCCAGCTCAATGACCCGTCAGGAGGTCTTATTGCTCGCCGTAATAATAGACTCTACCTTATTGGGCCATTTGTTAAAACCACTCCACTTAACTTGGTGCCTGGCCAGCTGTAGTTATTACTCACCCTGCGCCAGGCGTTCTGCATGTCCATCACCCCCCTTATTCAGCCCCCCTTCACCGAGCGGGCGCTGCACCGCAGGTAATCCGAGCCCTTTCCGTTCGCTTCACACTCACAGCCACAGCTCAGAGCACTCATGTTCAGCCGACATGGCCTCCTACTTCAGCGGCGACACCATCAGTCGCAGCGAATGTGGCTTTCTGCCCCTGGCACGCCTCTCTGCCCCCGTGTATCCTCACTCCTGCTCCCTCTCATTTCTGTCTCCCTTCCCCTCTTTCTCCCTGAGATACAGCTGTCACTTCATTCTTCTTCTTTCCTGACTACTTTTCTAGAGAACTTTCTAGGATCTCCATCCAGAATTCTTGGACTCCCTCCATGCTGAAAGGTCATCAAAGGCCACTTTGCTGGATCTGTGCTGGTCTTTTCTTTTACATAAAACTCAGCATTTCCCTGGCATGGCTGCGGCACCAGCCTTTATCAAGCTCTGCCCCCAGGATTTATGCTACCACCCCACCCCACTCTCAGCTTCTACCCACCCAATGCCACGTACATAAAATAGTGCACTTCCTTCACAGATGCGTTTCAAGACTGCCTACAAGCTCTCTTTCCTACCCCTAAGTGCCAGGTGCGTGAGAAATCAGAGGGTGCGAGTGCTGTGGCATTTGACAGGACTGGTGTCCTCTGTCTTCCGGAAAGGCTGTTCCTGCTCTCTCCGTCACTGGCGCCTTTTGCTTCTGTCAACCCCCTGTTTAGGCTTCCTCTAAGGATCTGGCCTGGGCTCTGGGCTCCCCTGGGGTCATTGTATTCATTCCTTTGGCTCCAATGATTACCTTTGTCTTGATTATTCCAGTCTGGTCAACTCCAAGTCTGACCCCACTTTCTTTAAAGTTCCCCTCCAAGTTCACAGAAGAGAGCATGTAAATGCAGAGGAGAAAGAGAGAGAGAGAGAGAGAGAGAGAGAGAGAGAGAGAGAAACATTGATGTGAGAGAGACACTTTGACTGGTTGCCTCCCACCCGTGCCCTGACCAGATTGGTCATTGAATCTGCAACCCAGGTACTTGCCTTTGACCAGGAACAGAACCCATGACCTCTCTGTTCTTAGACCAGCGTTCTAACCATTGAGAATACCAGGGCTCAATGTTTTCTCATATCTGAACTTCCATTCTTCAGATCTACACAATCATAAGAGTAGAATACCAGGTCACTGTCAGTAGCATTGTCTTATAAAGAAACGCTGGTTCTAACCTCAAATTGACTTACGTTGTCATACTATTTTAATCACTTGAGATTTCACCATGTCCTAGGAATTATAATGAGTGTGAAATATACCATCGTCAGCAAAGCAGGTAAGACCTTGGACACAGGTAACTTGCTTTCGGCTCTCTCTGAAGACAAACGTTGAAAACCATGAGCCCTAGACGTGTCGGTGGAGTCATGTGACAATCATTGGCTGCAGCCACCTGGCCCAGATTCTGTGTGCTTAGGCCCCTCCCCTGATTTTAGCTTTGGGTTCCTGGTCACATCGTCAACATCAGCGAGAGCAGGGCCAGGGGGCCAGAGTCACGTTTGGGTCACACCTCCCTACAGCAGCACCTGCATCATTTTTCGTATTTGATAGGGAAGAGCGATTTTCTTTCTCTCCGCCTCCCTATCTGGTGTCCCTGGGCAGCTTTATAACGATGCCTTCCCTGCACAAAGGATTAAAAATTATTAGGGAAATACATGTCGCCGAGTAAGCTTATTTCTGCCAAACAAATTAAGCATTTTCAAGGAAAGTAATTTTGTCGCTGTAATGAGTTTTTATTTTTCTTTTCCGAAAAAATCGCTTATGTTAAACAATTATTTATAATGTGCATGAAAGTCATCTAAATTTACTACATACAGCTTTTTTTTTCTTTCATTATAGAGGGAGAGAAGAAGCGTGCAATATTTGCTCCGTCAGGAAAATAATGTAAACCCCAAAACTGTTATTTTATAAAATATAAAATTATTACAGTCATCATATTCAAGCTAACATTAAAGCAATATGGAACAGCTGGAAAAAAAAAACACACACACACAGCCACCATAACTTATATTTTTTAACTCATGAGGAAGCCAAAAGTAAGAAAGCTAACGGATGGGATGAAGAATCTCAGAGAGAGAGAGAACCCTGTGGCTGCTTTCATCCCTGGAGACAATGGAGGGAAGAGAGATAAGAAGAAATCAGCCCAGACCTATGAAGGTTTCCTCACAGTGTGTGGGCTGGGATGCGAGATCAGCGACTGTCAACACCCACCTCCTGCCTTTCTCAGGGGGCTGCACTGAGCCCTCTGGGGTGCCTGAGACCTTCCCAAGCATAATTGTTCTATCTTATTTGTCGTCATTATTGTTAATCTCTTGCTGTGCCTAACTGATAACGTAAACTTTTTCACAGGCACGTATGTATAGGAAAAAAAACCAACATAATACTTATAGGGTTCAGCACTACTTGTGGTTTTGGGCATCCACTGGGGTTCTTGGAACTTATTTCCTGTGGATAAGGGGGGACTTGTCAGGAGCGGCTAGAGGGTCAAGCATGGGCAGGGCCGCAAACAAGTTGCAGCTGGGAGGGCAGAGCCCTCTTAGCTAATTAAGCTTGACCTTCAAGCCCTCGCTAGTTCCTTCCTGGGTAGCTAATGGGCTGTGGGAGGTGCTGCCAGAACAGGGTGAAAAACGCACAAGAACATTGTAAACACGTTGATCACTCCCCTTGCTTTGCTTTGGGTGCTCTGACTATAAACTAAAGCTTCAGCTTACAGGCTGGGTCACTGTTTCCTCCTCCAGGCACCATGATCCCACCTGGCCCCAGCTGTATTCTCTTGTCTGTCTTCTTTAATCCTTCCCACCCATCCTCAGGCTCATGGAACTGGCTGTGCTGGGGTGGCACAGGGACTACTGTATTTTCCATTCTCTTGGAAAATTTTTATTTTCCTTCATTTTTATTTTCTTTTAACTATCTTTTTTCATTTGCTTATTCTCTCCTTTTTCATGCCTCTCTGTTGTTAAACCAGCTCTTTCCTTAATCCAGTGCAATCTTAGTTATTGCATATTTTAATTTGAGAATTGTGATTAGCCTGTTTTTATGATTTTCAGTTCCCTGCCAAGTTCTCAATATGGCCTACAGTTTCTTTAAGAGTCCATGCCTGACAAACTCCATTTTCAGGACCCCCGGTATTTATTTTTCTATTGTCAGTTATTTATCCCAGTTTTTACTGCATTTTTTTGTCTCCTTGTCCAGTATGTACGTGTATATGAGAAGCTATACAGTAATGTGAAGTCCAGGATAACCTTATCTTTATCTAAGGAGGTTTACTAATCCTCCTGCCAGCCTGGTCAGTGAGGGATAACCAAACAACTGAACAGCAGGCTGCATGGGGCGACCAGGCCAGCATGGGGGGCAGTTGGGGGTGACCAGGCCAGCAGGGAGGCAGTGATCAGTGACCAGATCAGCACGGGGGGGCGAGGGGGGAGGCAGATGGGGGCAACCAGGCTGGAAGGGAGCACAGTGAGGGGCCATCAGGAAGGCAGGCAGGTGAGCAGTTAGGAGCCAGCAGTCGTGTATTGTGAGAATGATGTCTGACTGTCAGTTTAGGCCTGATCTTTGATCTAAACCAGCAGTCAGACATCCCCTGAAGGGTCCCCGATTGGAGAGGGTGCAGGCTGGGCTGAGGGGAGCCCCTGATCCCATGCACAAATTCCATGCACCAGGCTTCTAACATGCCATGATGTACCACCACACCTGGCTACAGTCTGTTTCTTCAGCCTAACCTTACCTCCTCTTTCCTTAATGCAGGTAGTCCCACAAAATGAACCTTTCTGCTCCTCATACACACCACACAGCTTCCTGCTTCCTACTCGCTCTCATTGTTCATTTTGGAATACTGTCACCAGAGCTTCACACGACTGATTCCTGTATTTCCTCATCTTTGCACAAATATCACCTCCTCCCAAACAGCCCTCCAGCTAGTGGACTTCCTTAAGTTCTTCTCTATTGCAACCACACGCTCTTGATTTTTTTATAGCATTTATCACAACTCCCATCATTTCTTTTCATTAGAATTTTATGATCATAAGGACAGAACTTTCTCAGTCACCACTATTTCTTTGCAACAGAGAAAAATGCCTAAAACATAGTAGCTACTCCTTAAATATTTATTAAAACAAATTAATTATAGTCCATGACTGTAAGCAAATTCATTGACTTCTCTGGCCCTCTGTTTCCCACATTTCATTTGTAGGTGGGTGATCAGAAGCACAGTTCCCAGCCCCTGGTGGGTTGCATAATAAATAGGAAAGTATCTAACACCTAGAAGATATCCAATAACATCCCTCTTGCTTCCCTTCCTCTTCCCTTCCCTTTGCCCAGTAGTTACTAGATGGTCAAGCACAGTAAGCATCATTTTATCTTTTGCACCACCTATTCCTTGGAAAATGTAATGAGGATTAATTTCTAACACAATAAAGTTACAGATCGGATGAGGGGGAGTGCGTTCAGATTTCCCTGGAAGCATATAGAGATTTTCCTTGGTGCTTCTTATGTGATCTTGATTTTTAAAAATTCATTTTTGTTTCTTGAAAATAAGTGTTTCCATATGTAAGAATCAGCCAAACAAAAATAAATATTTATTTGATTTGGATTGGGCATCAATTTGCGTGCAGAAACATTATGGAAGAAATAACAAAAAGCTTGCCTCTGCTGTGAATCCATTACCGGCCGTCACTGGGAACGCCACAGTCACTGTCTAATTAAGGCATTCCTGGACGTTCCGTCCCAGAAGTGAGGTGGACCTAAGTCACATCCTGTGGGACCCCTCGCCGCCGATGGTTTCATGGTCTGAGTGTATGTGGCTCTTTATTAAATTTGATTTGACTGTGATTTGTACTGTGTTTGTGTTGAGATGTTTTGGAATTTCAATTCCCATTATTTCTGTTTTTAGGTTTCTAACAAACAAGCCTTTTACCCAGGGTGTCTCATTAGCAGAGGCAGGTAGGTTCGCTCTGTACCCCATTCTGTGGGGGGAGCAGCATGAGGGCATTCTGCGGAGGTTGGGGGGCCCTCAGTCTGCTGCCCTGGAGCGTAGAACATGAGGCAAGGCATGCATAATTCATCACCAACTCCAGACACTTCTTTCTTGAATTTCTATATCCATAATAGATAAAGCCTTGTTCCCGGAGAAGTCATTCCATGAGGAAAGACTCAATTTATTCCATCAAATCGTCTCGCTACCTAAACCTGGCATTTAGGAACAACAACAAAAAAATACTCATTTATTCGGATTTCACCCTAACAGTCCCTGCCTTCTGTTAGTTCGTAGATAGCAGACTGACTGCAATTTATTTTTTTTTTGCGTGCTTAAATACTCGGTGACCCCATTCTAGAGGGAGCACAGAATGAAAATATTCCACGTGTCATAAATACAGTCATTATTTCTGGCGCACGCTAAAAATTACCAGTATCAGCACGGAGTGAGAAGCCTTCAAATTAAAGTCACAAGATAAAGCAGAGTAAATAAGCGCTTTTTCACGGTGAGTGTGAGGCTGTAAACCCATCAGCGGCGAGAGCAGAGCTGTGCACACTCTGAGGTTTAATGTAATCTGCCCGGGGAACCGCCTGGCAGCGAGACGCGGCCCTCATCATTAGAGCCGAGTTGCCACCGGAAATGGAGGAGGACCCAGCCGTCTCATATTGTGGATGGATTTTGACATTATTAGCAGATTTATTCAGCTGCGGGTAAGGGACTTACTCGGAGATGAAAGATACAATTCCTTGGTTTCATCCGTTCTCTCAGGGACACACCAAATTGACAAACTTAGATGACTTTGAGAGTTCCTAATCGTAGAACGTGTGTTATTCATTATTTCTCCTTTTTGAGTCACTGATAGCAGTTATTGCTTTGTAGACTACATGTCAATTTCGCAGCTCTTAGGTGGGTTTATATTTTCATTCCGGTGGAACAGACGTTTATTTGTGAAGCCTTTTTACTAGCCATTTCTCTTGGGAAACCTCGCTAGTGTGTTTCAAATGTTCGGTAGGCTTTCCAAAAATCTATAATTATTAAACCCCAAAGAGAGGCCAAACTGCTGATAGATGTCTGTTTGTCATTCTTGTATTCATTCATTTCTTCATCCAGCAGCACACTGAGAATAATATCACCTGTTTCCTGAGGTTCTTATAACATAACACACACATACGGTGTTAGGATAGTACTGGAACATAACTGTAATTCAGGAAATGTTACTTATTTCTATTAATCTAACTATTAGTCCCATCAATAATTAGATTGACATTGGTATGCCCAAAAAGGTTGGCTTGGGTGTCGATTGCTGGACCCCCCCAATAAACTTTTCCAAAGAAATAGCATTCTCAGAGGGTTCCCATCTACAAAAGCTTTGTCACCCCAATGCACAGCTGGACATGTGTACTCATACTACCAACAGCCTAAAATGCCTGGCCCACCCCGAGAGCCTTCTAGTCCATTCTCCTTAAAGTTCTGAGCTGCTTTTTTTTTTTTTAACATATTTTATTGATTTTTTACAGAGAGGAAGGGAGAGGGATAGAGAGTTAGAAACATCGATGAGAGAGAAGCATCCATCAGCTGCCTCCTTTACACCTCCTACTGGAGATGTGCCCGAAACCCAAATACATGCCCTTGACCGGAATCGAACCTGGGACCTTTCAGTCCATAGGCTGACGCTCTATCCACTGAGCCAAACCATTTTCAGCCTGAGCTGCTTTTAATCTAATTCCTGACCCGGTATTTTTTCAGGAGGAATAGGGCGGGGGAAGGTGGGGGGAGATTCCAAAATGGATGGAACAGAAGAGGAAGTTCCTGGGAAATATGTAAGATCTGGGTCCTGAGGGGGTGGGAGTTTTCAGGGGAGACTTCGTTGGGGGTAAATCTCTGGCTGTTCCCTGGGTGGACGTTAGCAGCCCAGGTGTAGATTTGGGGAGCTTCTGTTTGCCGTGGGTAAGAGATTTGGATTTACACCAGTGTCTTAAAGTCTGAGCATTCTAAGCATGGCTCATATGTGTCAGGTGCTGTTCTGTGCCAGAAATTACTAAAGTCTTGGTATGGATTGTTTAGTAACCCTCAAAGCAACCGTGGGGATAGCACTCTCATGAACCCCGTTTTACGTAAGCAGTGTTAAGCTTCGCTAGCTTCAGTGACTCGCCTGACATCACAGACCTAATACGTGGCTATGCCGAGATGCACAGTGGTTTAGTCTGACGGTGGAACTCAGAATCTGGATGTCCTATCCGCTGCTTTAAAGAAGTGGCTCCATGCCGAAACAGTTTGTCCAGTGGATAGAGCGTCGGCCTGTGGACTGAAAGGTCCCAGGTTCGATTCCGGTCAAGGGCATGTATCCTGGTTGCGGGCACATCTCCAGTGGGGGATGTGCAGAAGGCGGCTAAATGATATCTCTCTCTCATCGATGTTTCTGACTCGCTATTCCTCTCCCTTCCTCTCTATAAGAAATCAATAAAATATATATATTTTTAAAAAATGGCTGCAATCAGAGAACAGGGCGTTTCAAAACCCACTTAGTTCTTGAGTTGAAACCCATCATGTGTCCAGGAAACAAAATACTTTGGGTTGTGGGCACTTCGGATCCTGAAATGCTGTGCTCGCTGGATGAAACCAGCTACGCATCTCCAAGTCCAAACGAGGGGTGCACTGAAAAGTGTGCAGAGTGGCCTCAGCTTCATTCCAAAAGCTACAGGGAAAGCACCTGTTTCCGCTCCAATCGGCGTGAGCAGGATGACTGTTTCCAGGTTGCATCTGCAGCAATGTCCACCCCTCCGGCGTGAACCTCACTGGAACATGGGGTGCTTTTCGGCGTGGGCCTGCAGGAGCCGGGCTGACCCAGGAAGAGGGCCCGGGAGAAGCCGAGGAGGGTGAGCGAGGAAATGGCTGAGCGGGCAGCGGGCTCTTCACAGCGTTTGGTCTGGGAGCCTCCAACCACCGCAGGCTGTGGGGTGTGGGCAGGCCGACACTCAGTCAGAGGGACCCGCCGGGCCTGCCTCAGACCCCGGGTGCCAGGCAAGACAGGCCGGGTGTCCTCCAAGATGGCCTACCCTTTGGGGTGCCCTCTCCAGATTCTGCCAATGATACCAGTCTCTCCAGATGGCCTCAGAGCCAGAGGTCAGAGGCGCTTTCTATGCTATTTTTAAGAACCCTATTATTTGTACATTTAGACCTTCAATCCTTCTGCAATGGATTTTTTTCACTGTGCTGTACGGTAGAGAGATTAATTCTTTTAAAAATACTGATATTGAACTGACTCAGCACCATGTATATATATAAAAAAAACACACACATCATTTCCCCACTGAAATGCCATGTAACTGTTGGAATAAATCAAGGAGCTATGTACACGAGGGTTTTCTATTGTGTCTAGTCTACTGATCTGTCTGTCTGTCCTTGCACCCATACCACACTATTTTAATTTCTACAGTTGTGTAGACAATCTGATATCTGATAATCTACTTGATACTGCTTAGACTGTTCTTATGCCTCTGTATTTCCATATATATTTTAGAATCAGCTTGTCAACTTGCACACACACACACACACACACACACCCCACAAAACTGCTGGGAGATTAATTAGGATTTCTTGAATCCATAAATCAACCTGGAATATAACTTTATCATAATTAATCTTATCCATGGATGTAATATATCTCTCCATTTCCTTGGTTCTTTCTAAATATTTGATGTTTCTGGTGCCACGTAGAAATGTTAAAATTTAATTTTCTATTGCTTTGTTGCCGATATCTAGAAATACAATGCTAACTCCGCTAACCCTAATAGTCGCTGATACGTTATTTTTGCATCATCACGTTATTTGCGGTTTATAAGCCTCGTCCCCTCTTTCAAATGCGCACCTTTCCTTGCAATTTCCTGCCTTATTGCACTAATTAGGATCTGCAGCACGAAGCCGAGTGGAAGTTTGACACCATTTTCCAGTTCACGGATCTTCTCTTTTGCTCTGCCTGCCGATGTCAACGCGTGTAATTAATTGTAGATGTTGTCTCTTAGGCCTGGAACTTCCACTTGATTATTTTCGGATTCCAATTATTTGACGAAATGTTCTTTTCATCTACTTTTCCATCCTTTCCTCCGTTTTGTGGAGCATACTTATTCTGCTTAAGAATCTTTACCACTAACTTTAATACCGAGATACCTCTGGGTCTCCTTCCTTCCTCTCTGTTCTACGGTCCTGTCTCTTCGCCTGTCTAGTGATTTTAAAATATGGAGGGATGGGCACAACTGGCATTGCCTCTTCTCAAAGAGAAGTGAGTTTCCCATTCTCAGCAGGCGGGTTGGGGAGCTGATCCCTCACCCCGGGAGGAAGCTGGTCAACTGGTTGGCAGCTCTGGCCATTCTAGTTTCTCTCTTATTTCTCTGGTTCCCCGGGCACAGCCCTCGAGGGCTTTCACCGCAGAGCCAGGGCATCTTTATATATATATATATTATTGACTTTTTACAGAGAGGAAGCAAGAGGGATAGAGAGCTAGAAACATCGATGAGAGAGAAACATCCATCATCTGCCTCCTGCACGCCTCCTACTGGGGATGTGCCCACAACCCAGGTATGTGCCCTTGACCGGAATCGAACCTGGGACCTTTCAGTCCGCAGGCCGATGCTCTATCCACTGAGCCACACCGGTTTCAGCCCCAGGGCATCTTTTAATTGAGATTCTCTCCCTGACAGACCGGTTCTGAAGGCGAATCTTTGTCTTCTCAGGATCTCAGGAGTAAGTTCCACTCTGCCTCCAGGAGGCCAGGGCTTCGCTCTCTGTTCTCCCCCTCTGGGCCCCTCAGACGTCAGCAAATGCTCGGAGGGAAATCCTGCCGGGAGTGGACGCCAGTCAGCTCCCCATTTTTATCATCAGCCCCGCCCGCCCTGGGAAACCCCTGTGGTTTCTGCGTCCCCGGCAATAGCTCCCCCGCAGACGGGGCTCGGAGACTCGGCGCTGCCCCCACTCAAACGGCAAGTCCTCGGGGGACAGAGGAACCGCGGGCTGCACCTCTCTATGGACATCGCCTCCTCCTCCTCCTGCTGCTTCAGAAATCGTGTGGCCCCTTTCCAAATAGGGCTTCTGGCTTTTATTTCACTATTATTATTGTTTTATTTTCCCATCACTGCTGATCCCTTCCTGGACCCTCCTCCACGTTCACCCTCCCACCCCACCCTGCTACCGAGCCTTTCTACTCAGTTTCTGTGTGTGGATTGGTGAGAGACAGAGAGAGAGAGAGAGAGAGAGAGAGAGAGAGAGAGAGAGAGAGAGAGAGAGAGAGAGAAAGAGAGAGAGAGAGAGAGAGAGAGAGGGGAAGAGATAGATAGATAGATAGATAGATGATAGATAGATAGATAGATAGATAGATAGATAGATAGATAGATAGGGAGGGGTGGCTTCAGGCAAGATCCAGCCTATGGAAGTGACAGGAGTGAAATACCCCAAACTCCAAGTATAAAGAGACTTGTCTACCAGGAAGGCTGGCCTCTGGATATGACCCCCTAGAACTCTCACAGCTGATTCCATGTGATGCTTCATTTTTAGAGGCGCATTCATTGCCCAGGGAAACAGTTCAGTGGGGATTAGGCTAAATCTACACGGCCTCTTCCCTCTCTGGCTCTCTCTGAAGAAACATTTAACGTGGCTAATTAACGTAGAAGGAAGCCATTTCCCCTGGCCACAGCCCTCACGTGTGTGTAATTACTAATTACAATGATCTAATGCCCTTGATTCCGCACACATGTTTCTCTAGAAGTCAAGGTTATTCCAGATTTTAGCCCATTTTTTCACGTCCCCCCAAATTCTTCCCGGGGCCAGACTTTGAAGTTCTCAGACGACATAAAACACAGTATGGAATCTTTCCCCGTCACAGCCGACCGAGATGGTTTATGCCTCAGCTTCCTCTGACCTTTGGTTCATTGCTATTGTATTTCCCCCGTGTCCTTTGTCCCCACTTTGAGTCAGAGCATTCTGACAGGCAGGCTCACTGAGCGACGCTGACTGCCCACATGGGCGGACTGTCCAGAGCGATTGCCCTGCACCCCGCTCTCAGCGCATTGCGCCTCGGCGTGGTGCTCGCCAGGAGAGGTGGATTTATGACACCTACCAGTGTCTTCCGGAGAGAAGCCAGTGTCCATGCCAATGAGGGGTGGTCAGGACTTCCTAAGGCAGCGGCTCTCCACCTTCCTAAGGCCGCAACCCTTTAAGACAGCTCCTCATGGGGTGGTGACCCCCAACCATAACATTATTTCCATTGCTACTTCATCACTGTCATTCTGCTACTGTTGTGAATCGTAATGGAAATATCTGTGTTTTCCGATGGTCTGAGGCTCATGGAGACCCCCAGGTTGAGAACCGCTGACCGAAGGGAAGTGTCGGTGCCCCAGCTGCTGCCACAGCGCTGCCTTCCCTGCCAGCAGGACATGATGGACCCCCCAGGTGGCCAAGGGCGAGGGCCATTCACCCCACAGACAAGCCCTTTGGGAACCGGAAGGGTTGTCCCTGGCTTCTGAGAGAAAGCACCCCCGGGTGGGTGCCTCTTAAAGGAGGGGTTCGGGCGCGCTCTCTCCCTCGGGAGCAGCCCCTCGCCTTTCTGGGCCCCTCGGCCTTCCCCCAGGCCTGTGGCCTGTGCCCTCCTCTCTCCTAAGCTCCGAGGCCTGCTTTTGCTTCTGGGTCATGGTCCAGCGGGCTGACCTCTACCACCGCAGGAGGTATCTTTCCAAATAAACTCCCTCTGGTCATGTGGAAGGAGAAAATCTGGCTTCCCTCACTGGCAGTGAGAGAGCGAGTGTTAGCTTCCGCGTACAGGTGACTTTGGCAATGACCACAGGCACTGTTAACACTCAGCCATGTCTCCTTCCTGTCAGGCCCACCGGCCAGCGCGCTGTGGAGGACATGTTCCATTCCCGCAGACACGGGGGTCACTGTGCGTGGCCCCAGGAGAGGGGCCGGCCTCATTTTGCATTAGTGGTCGTGATGGATTGTGATCCTTGGGAAGTGAAAACATTAGCCTCATCACCGGAAAGTGTCAGAGTAATGATCATTTAGCGATTTTTCACTTCTCGGGGTCAGAGGGAACAGTGAGGACCTGGAGTCATTTGCTCTCATCACTGTTGGTCTTTCGCTCTGAAACTACTGTGTGTTTGTGACCAAATAAAAAGTCACAAATTTATCCCTCCTAGCTGGAACCGGTGTAGCTCAGTGGATAGAGCTTCGGCCTGCGGAATGAAGGGTCCCAGGTTCGATTCTGGTCAAGGGCACATACCTTGGTTGCGGGCACATCTTTAGTAGGGGGCATGCAGGAGGCGGCTGATGGATATTTCTCTGTCATCGATGTTTCTAACTCTCTATCCCTCTCTCTTCCTCTCTGTAAAAAATCAATAAAATACATATATTTTTTAAAAAGTAACAAATTAATCCCTCCTGTCCTCTTTCCCACCCTCTGCCTCCCCTAGGCGAGCCAGAGACACTCTTGCCAGTCATTTGACATAATCCCAGGCAAATACACATCTGAGACCGGTCTCAATGGAGCTCTAATTCTGACGAAGTTTTTGGAGCTCATACGCTGTCTGTGGAACACAAATCAGAAACACAAAGATGTTTCTATATGGTCTATCTTTCATCTACACCAGCGGTTCTCAACCTGTGGGTCGAGAACCGCTAGCAGGGTCGCCTAAAACCATCGGAAAACAGATATTTACATTATGATTCATTAACAGTAGCAAAATTACAATTATGAAGGAGCCACAAAAATAATTTTATGGTTGGGGGTCACTACCACATGAAGAACTGTACTAAAGGGTTGAGGCCTTAGAGAGGTTGAGAACCGGTGATCTACACCTTGGAATGTGTGTGTTTGACTTCCAGTCTGCGGAGCGGTTGTCTGCTCTTCTAATTTAAATAGAAATTAAGTCCACCCGAGACCGGCGTGGTGCCTGACAAAGCACCCTGGCTACTGAGTAAACAGGTATTAGCATGTCTTCAAACTGCACACTATTGACCGGAGAGGCACCGGGGAACTGTAATGACTGATTATGCAAATCCTCCGCCCCAGATCGTCACTGTGCTCCATGATGCCATTGATCTACATGAAAGTGGGTCTTTCCTTTCCCCGCGCTGATTCATTAGCTGTTCTCTGACACGCACTCCGCTGCAGCCTTTTGGTGAGTTATTAAGGTCCTTGGCGCGAAGACCTCCAGAGGACTTTCCCGTTTTGGGTAGTTGGCAAGCCAGGTGACAGCTTTTACTGTCGATCATAAACCTGCAGCCATTCACTTGGGCGACAGATTTATATTTAGAAACCTTTCATTTTAATGTGGTGGGTTTTTTGGGGGTTTTTTTAGTAGAGAAAAAGTTCAAATTCTGGTATATTTTACTTATTAGATGGTCTAAAGTGCATCTTTTCCTGCCAAGTTATGTTCAGACCAGTTTTCCAACCAAATGCATAATTGCTATTGGGGATTTTATCATCCTAACCTCTTCAGAAGCACCCACTCTATATGAAAAGTCATACATTTTCAGATGGCTTTCTAAGTCAGCATTTAAAAGTACACATATAAGGAACTGGCCTCATAAAAGCACATATTTTCACGTGTTGAATACATCGCAGAACTGGATTCGGCCTCCGGAGCATCCGATGACTGACATCATCTCCCTCCGGGAAAAACCCATCATTCAAACTCGAGGTTGTGTTTACCAATCCAGGGTGCTCAGGGCAGATTGTCTAATGACTAACTGGACTAATCACTGTATTAGTAATCGCTGCCATCCCTTCATTCATCTCCTTATCCGTTCAAACACTAACTCCACACTCAGCCTAGTCTGCCGTAAACAGAGGAGACAAAAATATCCGTCCACATGCAGCTGACTTTCTAAGGGAGAAGAGATGGAGACAATTAGCAAGAAAATTGGAACCTCTCAGAAACCATATATTTTTTTATCTGTTTTTTTTTTTATTTTGACTTTTTTCTTTGGACTCAAACTGACCCGTCCACCTCCCTCTCCCTTGCTTAACCCTTAACCCCTCGGGGCAATGAGGTCTCGTCAGCACCTGGGAGGCATAGAAGCAAGGTCCTGGAATCTGTTGACTCTTGAGACAAGGGTTTCCAATCCAACTAAACGTAACATCTTGGCCTTGGCTGTGTGTTAGCTCTGGACCCAAGAAAGCATAATGGTTCCATAGAACAAATCCCAGTGAAATTGGACAGAACAACTCCCTGGCTAGCATCAGGACCAGATGCCACAATAAAGTACCCCCTCCCCTAGCACCAACCAATCAGTGGGGATCCCAATTTTAATGCCGTGAGTCGCATGATTAATGCTTTTTTCTTGACTTGTTGAGGAGCGCTGGGGTCAGAAGGAGCTCTATCATAGATAGGATCTTCCTAGACTCTTCCTCTGCCCTAGAAGTACAGCCTCCAGACATTCTAGAAGCCAGAGTGAGAGCTGACCGTCACCTTAGGCATTACTGTCAATGAACAATGGTTTAAAACTCCAGGGCCTACAATTTTGGTTGGATAACTGATTCCTTAGGTTATCTTAGGTACCCTCTCAGGGCTTAATTGTTGCAAATGGAATAAATGACCCAACTTAGAAAGTGTCTGTGGTCCATGCAGGGCCAAGATTCGTTGACATCGGATGTTAATAGCACTGCAGACTCCTGAACAGGTGAATGAGCTACAATTTTACAGAAGCGAATGCTGTTTTTCTATCCAAGTTAGAGCCTTAAAATAATCTTGAAATTGTGGCAGCTGGAAAATTGATATTTGAGAGGTGCTAAGGAATTTCTGTATTACAGAGCTAAGTTGGAATTGGTTCTTGAGGCAAGCCCTCCATTTATTCTAGGAGGATCCTATTTAGTTCTATTCATAAATTTCAAGGTAAAAATATTCATTTGCTCTCACCCCTCATCTGCCCCCTCCCCCCAAAAAAAATTACTCCTGGGAAAGCCATGGATGGGGGAAGTGATCTAAATGTAGATGTTAAGACTCAGTTTCAGAGAATCTGCTTTAAAATGTACTTCATAGTTTTCTTGTTATCAGGGCATCCATGCATATATTCTTATAATGATCACACTTTAACCTTCTTTTAAGCGGGTGAGAAAAGGTAAAGCGTTTTCTAGACTGAAGGAGAGGAGAGTATGAGCACAAAGCTTTCCTGAGAAGAATGAGCTCACCTCTGCAATGGAGTTGGAAGAGAGGAAGCTAGTGAATGATCACTGCTAGGTTCCAGAACTTGTGATGTGTCTGCTCTCTCACATCACGTCTCCACTTCTGAGCTTACATCTCTTATGCTAAGTCAAGAATCAACTTAAAAACAAACAGCAACAAAAAACCCACCAAAGATTAAAACTATAAGCTTGCATTAACTGTGCTTTGGAGAATCAATGTGTGCATGTCTGAAAAAGCCACTGTGAACTACCCAGAAGTGACAAAAAGAGAAAAGGAGTCTATGGCAGGAGACAAACTAAGAATAACTTGTGAAAAAGATAAGTGATCTTTTTGGATTATCAGATACAATAACAGAAGACAAATCCCCTATAGAAAAATTAGAGTTCCTAAAGCCATTCTGAGATGTGAAGGCTTTAGTTGCACATTAGAGAGCACGGTGGCCTAGATCAGTTAGGGCAATTCAAACTTATTTCCTTTTATGTCTCAGAATCTATTACTCACAAAATTGTCTGTCTTGTGAAATGATTTTAAAATACTGCTCACTGAAAAAAAATGTTGATAAAAAAAGAATTTTTGATAGACCCTGTTCATTGCCTCTCTAGAATAGTTTCTCTCCTTCCCTCTCCTCACCAGCCCGAAATATATCTGCCTCACTGACCAGCTCAGCTTCCTAAGATACCAGCGCAGGAAGCCACTCAGCGTGTGAGTGCAAGTCACCGCGTGGTCTTGTGGGAAAACTTGTTGAGGAGAAATACTCAAAGGACATATCTTTTTGCATTTGCTTTTGACTTTGTCCTCCTCCTCTTGTCACATCTGGAGGGACAGATACCTGGAGAGGGAGCAGACAGCTTGCAACCATGAGGATGGAGCTGGAGAAGCAGGCCCGAAGAAGGCGTTCGACTCCCGGGGCTTTGCAGAGTCCTCGTGTGAAACGTAGGCTCCTGCTGGCCATCTCCCGTGTGAGGAAACTACCGGTTTATTCAGTGAAGACGCCCTACTTGTGCTTCTGTTACTCAGCACTAAACAAAACCCTGATTGTTATAATGCTTTACTTACTTCCTTTCATTTCACAGGTAACGCTCCTGGTCTGGCATCTCTGAGGTCTGTTTGTAAAGTTGGCATGTGTTGTGTGTTTTTTTAAATCACAGTATACTTTCGTGCCTGTGTTTATTATCCATAACTAGGGGCCCAGCATGTAAAATCGCAGAGACCCAGACCTGGCACGCCATGGAATGCAAAGTCAAGGCCCTCCTGGTGACTGTTTTTTTTTTTTATTGTACAGTGGTACCTCGAGATACGAGTGCCCTAACATACGAGATTTTTGAGATATGAGCCGTCGAGCGAGCTATTTTTGCTTTGAAAGACGAGCAACAGTTGAGATACGAGTCATTGCGCGGATCGGCCGGCTGCACACGACCCACCCGTTTACCGAGACTCGAGCGTCTCATAGTTTCCCACGCCTCAAGGTTAGGGAACGAATTAAACTCGGATCTCGAGGTACCACTGTACGGATAAATCCAGATGACCATTTGCTTTGGGGCAGAGCCCTGGGATAATAGGAAGGTGACTTCCCTACCTGGGGGTTGTGTCCTACCAGTTCAGTTCCTTAGCGTAGGCTCTTGGGTTTGTGAAATGCTTGGCCTGAGGAATAATTTATTCTTCCTAGAGCCACTATATTGATAGGATGGTTGTTTTGCCTTCCAAGTGAAGTTGCAAGAAGCTAACTCTCTAATATGATTTCCAGGGCCAGAATCCAGTTACATTCAAGTAGTTGTAATATCACAAATGTATTATTTCCTATAGATGCGATGAAATCTTTGAATGCAGTTTCAGATGTTGTTATTTTTATAAGGCAAGACATATGTTAATGAGAAGACACGAAGGTAAAATCAGAATGAACCTCTGATAGACTGAACTTGGGTTAACCCTTACAATTTTAATTTCGCCAACACTTGGATTCTCCAACAGCACTGTCAGTCCAGTTTTGTCCTCTGTCATCCCCAGAGATCCCCCGGGAAACAGAATGAGCTTGGAGTTCTTGAGGACTCTGACCTCTCTGACATAAAATCCTTAAGTCCTGTCCATTCCAATCGTCTTCATAGTCCCAATGATGAAACACAGCGAGGCATCCTGTTTGAAGACGTTATCACTGAAGCAGCTGACAATTATCCATGGGCTGAATATCCATTTCTCTCACGGGTTATTTTCTGGAACGTTATGTGCCAAATTCATTTCTAAAGTATTTCATCATTGAATGCAACGGGGTCATTTAAATATTAAGTGGCACTTGGTGTGGATGGGCATCATGATCTGTGTTTATCACTTTAATTCTTATTTTTCTTTTCTATGGGGAATCAAGACTGGCTTAAATGTAGATTCATCTCTCCTTTTCTTTCCCTAGCTTCCCCCTCGCTAATTAGCTCCACAATGTTGCAATAACCCACCATCTGCTTTTAGGTTTGACCTCTTTCTAAAAGTCAGTTGAAAATAAAACCTGATTTCTCATGTATTTATTGTTGGTCATAAATGGTGATACCACTTTTTCTGGGGGCGGAAGGCACTGTTCTGAGCCTGAGTTTGTAAGGAGGTATGACGTGGTCTCGTGTGAGGGATGCCTTCGTAAGGAACACCCAAACTCGCAGAGAATTTGTATGAATTTATTTGAGCCAAACTAATGGCCATTGCCCGAAAGCAAAATCTCAAAGGACTGAGACAATGGTCTGGAGAATGGCGGTTTTACGGCTTCCTTTGCACGTTAGAATCAAAGGCGGAGACACACTAGTGAGCGGGGTGATGTGAAATTCATTGGTGATAGATGGAGAGGCAGGAGAAAGCAAAGGGGGAAGTCTCTGAGATTGAGTAAAGACTAAAATGGGAAGACACGCACTTCTTTTGTGCTGATGGATGCAGGACAGTTCACACTGGCAGCGCCTAGAGACGGGATGCGGGATGCGGGAACAAGATACCAGTGAGGGTTTCTGAGTCTCCTGGTCTGGTGTGAGATGGTACCGGAGGGATCAGAAGAAACGCTGACATCCCCAGGGCATGCTACCTTTGATGCAAAAAAGACAGCGGACAGCTTTGTGAGGGGAGAGGCTGACCTCGGTCAGGGGAGCTACAGGCCTGGAGTGTGACTACCTACCCCAGGATTCGCTTTTCATTGGAAGTTACCGTGTTCAGATCATCCTATGAGGTTCCTTTCCATGTCTGAGCTTGTGAGGCCCAACAGGCAGGCCTCTGAGCTTGTCAGGTCTAGTCTGTGGCCCCTGTTCATGCACAGTGACAATAAAGTGGCGAAGGCCCATCTCTCAAGATGACATTCTCCATGTAATTTTGAATTCTCAGATCAGGTGGGATTGGAATGTGTTTTGCACTTAGGATATAAACACACCACCCGTAGATGCAATGGCACCTCAATAGCCATGATGGTATCAATAGCCAATGCTTACTTACCACATACCAGATAGTATATTATGCGTTCTACAAGGATCATTGCATAAGTCCTCGTCACCAAACTATGCTTGGGAGTGAGCTTTTATTTTCCACTCCCATGTTACAGTAGAGAATATTGAGGGTCAGAGAGCTAGATACCCAAGATTACCTCGCTAGTAAATAGTGAAGAGGAGACACAGATCCCAGGTCATGTGACCTCAGCTCTGTCTCATTTCTGAGCAGGAGAACCTGGGAAGGCAACTCATACCCACTTTCGATTCAGTCAGCGTCCGCTGGGAAGTGTGGGCTCTCCAATGATGCTCAAATTAGTGAGCCAACACCCCGGATTTCAGGGCGATGGCTTTCAAATCCAGCCGCTCTGCCCTCAGGTTTGCTTCATGGGCGATAAAGGCGGGGTGGCGGACTCATTGTCAGCATCTGCCTGGAAGGGAAAGATAAGGAGGCGATGCTTTGGGTCCACAGCAGCCGTTGTCATTCAAAGCTGCCAAACGCAGCAAAGGAGTTTAAGGGCTGAAGGGAACGTAAGTGCAAGACCCAGGAGGAGCCCAGGAGCCCAGACAATCCGCCAATTAATGGAATTAAAGGGGAAGATTTAAATGGAGCCCCCCCCACCACCACCACCCAGCCAGTGCAAAAGAAAAGGCCATTAATTCAGGAAGGACAAAGGCTAAGGGAGCTAACTGCGAGGGGATCGGTGTATTTAACGGTGACGGTGTCTTCAAAGGGAAGAAGAACACGGCTTGTGACGGCTGGGAACTGACTTTGCCCTGGTGGCTCGGTCTAATTCGGCCCCGTCATCCTCTGAGCAAACACGCTCCCCCTGAGGCTTCGGGACAAAGGAAAGCATCCTTCCGGTGCAGGCAGCTGCAAAAGCGACGGGGATCCGCAGCCACTCACGGAGGGCAGCAGACGGGACCCGTCCGTCACGCTAGTGAGGTTTTCTGTCCATCTGTCACATGGCATCTCAGACTGTTTGCCCACATTCTAGTTGTTGTTAACATAGAAAAACCATTGGGACCTGTAAGGGATTGTTGTGAGTTTAGTTGAGCCAAACTGTCCACATAGGCCGAGAAGCAGAACCTCAAGGAATTGAGGTAACGCTCCAGAGAACGGCGGGTTACATCTGTATTTAGACATCGCCATCAGAGGGATGTAGGTGGGTTACATGACACTCATTGGTGATGGATTAAGGAGGTGGGATAAAGCAAAGCGGGGAAACCCCTGGGATTGGATGAAAAGTGAAATGATGGACACATACTTAGGTGGGTGCAGGAACAATGAACATGATAAGGAAGGAATTTGTGGCATCTGTCCTGGCACCGCCCACCACATTGGGTTGGGCCCCAGGGCCTCCAGAAAAAGGGAAGTTACCAGTTACCCAGACATTTCCAGGGTGTGTTATCACAGATGCAAAAAGACAGACAGGCTCAGCTAAGGTAAAGGTTGACCTTGTCAGTGACACTGGCCTAGGACGTAACTGCCCAGCATCACTGCGTTTAGTTACAGTTGAATTTCAGACCATTCTCTGCGGTGACTTCAGGTCTCTGAGTTTGCAGACCGCCACGCAGGCCTCCCCTGAGCTGTCAGGTCGGCACGTGGCCCCGTTCGTCCACACTGTTTTCAAAGTTGCTCTAAAAATAAATGTTCTCTGTGCCCACTCCCCGGGGCCCTGTGAGTGTAAACGTACAGAGGTGATTTCTCTCTTGCTAAGCAGGTTGCAGGGTGGCCCAGGCATGGCAGGGGGCGCTGACAGAGCAGTAAAGTGAACCTGCGTGTCCCTGCAGCAAATAACGGAGACTGTGCATTTCAGAAATTCTGCTAGGGGTTCTGTTCTCCAGAAGAGCACCTGTTCGGTGTCATTATCCAATTGGATGCCAACAAATGGTGCGTCTGTGGACCACGGCAGGGAGCAAGGTGAAAATGCTACACAAATTACAAAGGCACCAAAACCAGTGTGGCTCAGTGGATAGAGCATCGACCTGTGGACTGAAAGGCCCCGGGTTCGATTCTGGTCAAGGGCATGTACCTTGATTGGGGCACATCCCCAGTAGGGAGTGTGCAAGAGGCGGCTGATCGATGCTTCTCTCTTATCGATGTTTCTAACTCTCTATCTCTCTCCCTTCCTCTCTGTAAAAAATCAATAAAATGTATTTAAAACAAAAAAACAAAAAAAAAATTACAAAGGCACCAGCATCCCGCACCTGAGCCTGGCAGTGCCCGGGGGAGGGCCGCCTTGCTGAGGGCACACGGAGGGTGAAGGCGGATGATGCCATCTGAGGACACGGGGCTAGCATCTTGGAAACACCATCTGTGGGAAGAAAAATGTAATCAATGGCCCAAACCGGTGTGGCTCAGTGGATAGAGGGTCAGCCTGCGGACTGAAAGGTCCCAGGTTTGATTCCAGTCAAGGGCATGAATCTTGGTTGCGGGCACATCCCCAGTAGGGGCATGCATGAGGCAGCTGATCGATGTCTCTCTCTCATCGATGCTTCTGACTCTATCCTCTCCCTTCCTCTCTGTAAAAAAAAATCAATAAAATACATTTAAAAATAAATAAATAAAATGGACTTAAAAAAAAATGTAATCCATGGCGTGGATGTAAAGGAAGTTCCAACCTGGAAGGACGTGTCTGAGTTTATTTGAGTAAAACTGATGACAATTGTCAGGAAGCAACATTTCGACCGTTTGAGCAAATGCTCCAGAGAAGGCAGTTTGCACCTTATTTTACACGTTACCGTCAATGGAGGAGGCCTAAGGGAGGGTCCCTGAAATCCACGGCTGGTGGTGGATTAGGAAGGGGGGCGAAGGGGGGACTGAGGACATCTCTGAGTTGGGTACAAAGTAAAATGGACAAATACTTCCTTTACATGAGTGGGTTCAGGGTAGGTGACAAGTTACAGCACAGAGAGGTGGGGAGGGCGTTGGGGGGACAAGATAGCCATGGTTCTGAGGTCTCCTGCTCTGGGGGCTGTGCTCCACACACCCTCCAAACTCCACCCTGATAACCCGGAGCCCCATCTCCACATGATTGACGGTTGGGGGTGTTATAAAACACCCCTTCCAGGGGGAACAGGATCTGCCCTTTCTCCCAATCCATCACCCACTCCTCTCACCCGCCGGTCTGTCTCCCTCACATTCCATTAAGGCGGTGTCCCAGCTGTTTCCTCAACTGGGGTGAGCCCACGTCCTTTCCAACAGCGATCGGCAGAAAGAAAGGGGCCCTTTTAAATGAAAAAGAATAGGTCTCGTTACGTTCGGTTCTTAACAGTGGATAGATGAGGAGGGCAATTAGGTCCGCAGAATGAGAAACATCCATCACAGGCATCCCTGCAAATTTCATAGGAAGTAGGCCATTCATTTTCCGGGAGATTATATTTTAAACACCTCTGCTATCCATATTCATGAAGTCCTTTTTCAAAAGCCGTTCTACCTCCTCTCCTAAAGTGCCTGACCTAAGAAACACGATAAAATATGTGTTTTTGGAAAAGGGCAAAAGAATTCCATTTTCTGTGTTATTATTGCCGATGACATGGTTCCTGATTCCTCTCTGACTTTATTATCCGCTAACTGTGTTTGCTCATTCAGCGGTGAATGCCGTAAAGCGTCCCACGTGGGCCTCACGACAAGGAGATGGGGTTATTTGGGTGATCCTGGGAGTGAGAAATCTTTCCTCTCTCTTTTTTATTGCTGACCTTTTCAGGAATGAATCTCTCTTGAGTAGCCACCTTTCATTGGTTATATAGATTTTTTTCAAACTAGACGGTCACGTATGCTTGAATGACACAGTCTTTCTGAACACCTAGAAACAAAGCGAACACCGTGTCTTTGTTTTTTAACACTCAGGTCTTCTTAGACATTGAATGCAGTCTTCATTAGTAGTATTCTATTTTTTAAATATATTTTATTGATTTTTTACAGAGAGGAAGGGAGAGGGATAGAAAGTCAGAAACATCAGTGAGAGAGAGGCATCGATCAGCCGCCTCCTGCACGCCCCACACTGGAGATGTGCCCGCAAGCAAGGTACATGCCCCCGACCAGAATCGAACCTGGGACCTTTCAGTCCGCAGACCGACGCTCTATCCCACTGAGCCACACCGGTCTCGGCAGTAGTATTCTATTTTATGCCTGGTTTTCTTTTAAGGGGTTTACATGCATTAGCATAGATCGGCTGCTAAATAGAATTCAATAATAATAATAATAATAATAATAATAATAATAATAATAATAAGACACAAGCCGAAACCGGTTTGGCTCAGTGGATAGAGCGTCAGCCTGCGGACTGAAAGGTCCCAGGTTCAATTCCAGTCAAGGGCATGTATCCTGGTTGCAGGCACATCCCCAGTAGGGGACGTGCAGGAGGCGGCTGATGGATGTCTCTCTCTCACCGATGTTTCTAACTCTCTATTCCTCTCCCTTCCTCTCTGTAAAAAATCAATAATACATATATATATATAAAAGACACAAAACCTTGGAGCTATGACTGAGCGGGAGAAGATGCCCTTGACCAGGAGGTGACACAGAGTTCTCCTGGGGTGTCCTTAGGGTCCCGGCAGATTGCGGGCCAGTGCCGGGCGGAAGGAAAGGAATAGGAACCCCGGAAGAGACGCTGTTTTATCTCTTTCGGTTTTGCTTTTTTAAAAAAAAAATGGCCTCGTCATTTCACCCCTCGCAGGAGGGAGATCTTGCCCTCATTCTTTCTCTGTCCCAAATCAACCGCTAAGGAGATCTTTTCTGTGAATCCACCTCTGTGCGTCGATGCTGATCTGTGGACAGTGTGGTAACAGCTGTTCCTAAAAAAAAAAAAAAAATACCTAGGAATGTTCTTGTCTGAAACTCCATGGTCTTTTCCCCGTGCACTTACACGTGTGTGTGTGTGTGTGTGTGTGTGTGTAGTTCAGTGCAAGCTCATCACACGTCCAGATCTGGGTGGCCAACACCCCAGCCAAAGCTCAGAGCAGTTCTCTCTGAGGGGCCCTCATCCTTTTCCAGCCACAGGCTCCTCCTCTTTTATTATTTTTTTAAATATATTTTATTGTTTTTTTACAGAGAGGAAGGGAGAGAGATAGAAAGTCAGAAACATCGATAAGAGAGAGACATCGATCAGCCGCCTCCTGCACGCCCCACAGTGGAGATATGTGCCCGCAAGCAAGGTCCATGCCCCCGACCGGAATCAAACCTGGGACCTCTCAGTCCGCAAGCTGACGCTCTATCCACTGAGCCACACCGGTCTCAGCCAGACCCCCTCCTCTTGACCCCCTTCCTAGCGCCTGGCAACTCCTAACCTGTTCTTGATCGCCTCCTCTCGGCATCTGAGAAGACAGATGATAGGATCAGGCATCGTCACCTTTTGGAACTGGCTCCTTCCCCTCTCCCCTCCGCCCGTGCCCACGTCCTTGGGATCCATCCAAGCTGCCTCTTTCCGCACGCTGTGCCTTTTCTGGCCGGCGCGGGCTCCGCCGTGTGGATGTACCGCAGTTTGTTTAACCGTTCGCCCCGGGAAGACTCCGGGTTGTCTCCACGTTGAGGCTAAATAAAGCTGCTCTGAACATTCGAGAGTCTGTGCGGGTGCGAACAGAAGTTTCCCCTTTTCTGGGATAAACGCCCGAGAGTGCAACCGCTAGACGGCGGCGAGCGTCCCCGGCAGATGCCAGCGTGTGAAGAAGGCCAGCGGTCTCCTCCGGCGTCGCTGGATCGCTTGGCATCTCCATAGCAGCGCACAGGGGGTCCGGCTGCCCTGGTCCTCCCCAGGCCCGGGGATGTGCCTCTGGTATGGGGTTCGAGCCTCTCTGGCCGGTGTGTATCAGTATCTCCCTGTGAGGTCCTCTGACTATTGGGGTCACCAGATGCATTGATACAGTTACAGTGGTACCTCGAGATACGAGTTTAATTCGTTCCGTCACCTTGAGGCGTGGGAAACTATGAGACGCTCGAGTCGCGGTAAACGGGTGGGTCGTGTGCAGCCGGCCGATCCGCGCGATGACTCCTCTCTCAACTGTTGCTCGTATTTCAAAGCAAAAATCGCTCGCTCGACGGCTCGTGTCTCAAAAACCTCGTATGTTAGGGCACTCGTATCTCGAGGTACCACTGTAAATGCATTGTGACGTTAGTGTCCCACACATAAGATTTCAGCTTCATTGCCTTCTACCTCTCACTGACCCATCCTCTCTGCCAGGACAGCATGGCGATCAGGTTAAGTGTGGTGTTCTCGCTCCTGGCCAATGACCGTTCCTGGCATGGCTCATGGATTTAATGCCTCCATTCTGGTTTCCTAGGTTTTGAAAACCACCTTGCTTGCTCAATTATTTGTTGCAGAAAATTTGCCACCTCTCTTCACAGTTTGGTCAGCTAGCTCTGCTGCACCCCGTATCTGCTGTGCGCGCTCTGTGGCTCACAGGGCCCACCCTGAGCTCGCTGCCTCCTCTGGTGCTCGCTGCTTCGGGTCCCGTCTTTGGTGTGTCTCCCGCTCCTGGCCCCTCGGTCCGTGTCCTTGCCGTCCCACCCCTGGCTTTGTCCCTGACGCCGCCACTCCCACTGGTGTGCTGACACAGGGTAACGGCCTTCCTGTGGCTGCGGCTGCTGAGTAAGTAGCTCAGGCTCCTGGAGTGGCTGCTTCCCCTCCCTCTAAGGGAACCCTGACTTCTGATCAATCTTATCGAGAGCAGCCCAGTCAAAACCCACTTACCAGCGTCTGTTGTACATTGTGACCCTGGTCCAGAGTACACTAGGCTGTCAGCTGGTCACACAAATAAAGTTCCAGTATTTCCAAGCAAATTGCTTGTTCTTGGAATGCACCATTCAGGGTGATTCTGTTTGGGTTTTTTTCCTAGATGGTCTTTAGCAGATTAACAAATTCCCATCCAATCTTAGCTCACCATCTTTCAGGGATACACCTTGAATTTTGCCAAATGCTCTTCCTGTGTCCATTATACTATTGTAAGGGACTCTCTCTCTCTCTCTCTCTCTCTCTCTCTCT
>JAAGEH010000480.1:63481053-63542068 GCA_011751065.1 Lasiurus cinereus
ATAGAGTAAATGATTTTTTTTGAGCAACAAGCCAGTCTAACTTCCTGTGACAAACCTCAGTGGAACATAATGAATTATTTTGTCCTCAGATATTTTAGAATTCAACTTAAGAAACTATACTAATAAAAGGGTAATATGCTATTTAGACTGGATGTTTTCCTGACAACCTTCCGGACGTCCTTCTTGACAGAGCCAGGCCCAGGACAAGCCACTTGACCCATGGACCTGGGCGCCAGCACCTGCAGCTGTGACCCGGGACTCGGCCTGGGCAAAGCTGCCTGCCATGGGTCTGGCCCAGGTGAAGCCAGCCCGGGTCCCAGGTGCCTCTGGCCAGCTGGAGGGGGGAATCCCGGGTCCCAGGTGCGGGGCTGAGGCAATCAGACAGGCAAGGGAGCAGTTAGGGGCAATCAGGCAGGCAGGCAGAGGTGGTTAGGGGTGATCAGGCAGGCAGGCAGGTGAGTGGTTAGGAGCCAGGAGTCCTGGATTGAGAAAGGCATATCTGACTGCCAATTTAGACCCAATCCCTGTGGGTGGCCATTCCCTGAGGGGGTCCCAGTTTGGAGAGAGTGCAGGCCAGGCTGAAGGACTCCCACCCCCATGCACGAATTTTGTGCACTGGGCCTCTAGTGCTTTAATAATATTGTATCTATGCTTATGAGTAAAACTGGTCTGAACTCATGCTATCCCATAAAAGCAGTTGGAAGTGCCGTTCCAGCTCCTGGACAGAGCAGAGCCTGGGCACCCCCAGCGTTGGGGACCTCAGTGCTGGGGACCTGGGCAGGAAGAAAGGTTACCCAAGAGGAGATTCCAGAGAAGAGGGTTTAGTTTTCATTTCCTGGACGTTCTTTCTCAGGAGGTGCAGTTATGAGACAGCGTGCTATAGAGGATAATGGGCTCATCGCGGAGAAGGTTGCCTCTTAGTTCCAGCTCTCCCCGGAGCTCAGTGACTGCCTTTCAGCTTGCCTTTCCTCGCTGCAGACAGAGAGAATTGGGCGCAGATACGCACATTTTCTTCTTCCAGTCTGAGAACCACAAAGCGTGCTCCCTAATGATTTCCGTGACCGTGACACGTGGGAAGGTGTAAAAAGCCAGGTTCCTATTACACATATTTTAAAAAATCTTCATGAACCCATGTGCCTCTAAGAAAATAATAAGATATAAGCTAAAGCTTCTTGTAAGAGGCGACGGGGTTTTTACAGAGTGTTAAGAACTGCTGAATTCCAGGGTTTCTGAAGAAAGACACCAACTGAATCCCAAGTAATGGAGGTATTTAAGGAGCCTGCTTTCTACTCTGATCATGCCTTGCTGGGAAGAGGGCAGAGGCCCCATTTTTATTTCACTCCAGCCAAGTGGAAGCAGGGCCAATGAAGAAAAGGAGGATGTGCAAAATTATTTTTCAGCCTCGAACAGATTGATGACTTTCAAAGCATAGTGCGGGAGAAGACAGGCCATTTCGTCTGAACTCACCACATTCCCGTGCTCTCTTAACAAGTATGTATGCTGAAATAATAATTTTTTCCCATTCGGATTCCTATTTGTCAATAACTTAAGGGCTCATCATGAATTCCTTCCTTTTTTCTTGGACTGAGCCTTCTGAGAATTGTAATCTGCGGAGGACAAAATATATTAAAAATCTACAGGTAGGTAAAAGTTTTGGTAGAGTTGGAAAAACAAGACATATTTCTTTTTTATTTTTTAAGGAATATCTTTGATGACAAGACGAGGATTATAACAGGACATTTAAGCATGCTATTCTGTGCATTCTTGCCCCTTAAAAGTCCTGATTCTCAGCCTTCCTTCTAACAATTATATTTGTTAATTCTGATTATGTGTGGTTTCACTTCCTGCAGTTCCAGTTATCCACAGTCAACCACTGTCTGAAAATACTAAATTTCCCCAGTCATCAACATGGTCTGTCCCTGACATTCTGACATCCAACCATCGATGAGGTCACAGCTCCATAATCCAGGATCACCTGGAGTGGATGACCTCCTTCTGACCTATCAGTGGACGGTCAACAGCATCCTGATGTTGTCACAATGCCTCTGTCACTCGCCTTGCTTCATCTCATTACATAAGCATTTTGTCATCACAAGAAGAAGGTTGGATACAGTGCGATGAGATATTTTGAGAAAGAGAGGGACAACTTTCACATAATTTTATTATAATATATTAGAGGCCTGGTGCATGAAATTTGTGCATGGGAGATTCCTCAGCCCGGCCTGCACCCTCTCCAATCTGGGACCCCTTGGGGGATGTCCAACTGCTGTTTTAGGCCCGGTCCCTAAACTGGCAGTCGGACACCCCTCTCATAAGCTGGGACTTTTAGTTCCTAACTGCTTGCCTGCCTGCCTGCCTGTCTGATTGCCCCTATTTGCTTCTACCTGCCAGCCTGATCACCCCTAATTTGCCCTCCTGCCAACCTGATCACCTCTACCTTACCCTACTGCTAGCCTGATCCACCCTAACTTGCTCCCCTCCTGGCCTGATTGCCTCTAACCACCTTTGCCTCAGCCCTGGCCTAAGCTACAGCCTGGCCTCCCTCTGCAGGAGGCAACTGGAAGATCAGGGGAAGGCGCACCTCCATTTCCCCGCTACTGCTACCACTGCTGGCCTGAGCCTGGGACCTTCACAGCCCCTGCGGCTTTGTCCAAAGGGACATCCGGAAGGTCATCTGGAAGATATCCACCCTAATTAGCATATTACCCTTTTTTTAGTATAGTTATACTTGTTTTATTTTGTAATGAGTTCTTGTTAATCTCTACTTAATTTGAACACTAGACTCTTTCATAGGAATGTGTGTAAGGACAGGAAAAAGCACAGTGTGGATAGGGTTTGGTACTATCCACGGTTTCAGACATCCACTGAGTCTTGGGAATGTGTCCCCCACAGGTAAGGGGGACTACTGTGCTTCCCTGCTAGCTCTGACTTTCTGAAACTCGGTGACTTTGCCTCTGCTCAGACTATATCCCAGGATCAGTAAGAAACTCAGTCATAATGATCCACACACATTCAGCTGGGCTTTCCTGTCTTTCAAGAATAAAAACAAGGAACACAAAGAGAAATATTTATGGAAATTCAGATGCGATTCATCTCAGTCTGCCCGTAGAGAGATCGATTTGCGTTGAAGTAAGGTGACGGGGGCCGAGCTGTGGCGTAACCTTGGTAAATTAAGACACTTTTGAAGAAAGGTGTAGGTGTTAGGGTTAATGACAACTCCTAATCAATATCTGACAACATGCTATTTCCAGTAATAATAGATCATGAGAACTTGTAGTTTCATTACAAGAAATGAAAATTGATGTCAGGAGCATATAGAAGCAAATTATACTCTAATGATTTCCTAATAAAGTAATTTGCTCCTAGATCACAGGGGATATAGGCAAAAATTGGCTAATACTGTAGCCAAAGAAATTATTTTCCAGCCTTTAAATATGAAGCAGTGTGCCTAAGGCTTCTCATTCCATGTTCCCGGGTGGTTTTCTGTCCCACCAAGTTCTTGGGGAGTCTGAAAAGGTCAAGGGCAGACCTTCTTAGGTCATTGAATGCACTTAAAATGCAAATGTTGACCAAGGAGCAGGCTGGTGTATTTTGTCCCTGTAGCTAACTCGGATTTTCACCCATGGCCCATGGGAGCGATGAGGAGATGTGTGTGGATTCCTGTAGTCCCAGTGTTTAACCAAAGGGAAAAGATCATTTGGCGGAATCTATAGAAGTTTTACCAAATCTTGTGCAAGCCACACCCTCACCTACAACCCAATTTAATATTGGAGTAGGAAACTATGAGGATCAAATCAAATGATATATACAAAAGTGCTTTGACAATGACGAAGTAGCATGTAAATAACAGTTATTAAGATGTGTAACTGGAAAAGTCAAACTGTTTTCATTGGATAATTGCATTTCCCTTTGGGTTTGTAAAATTAAGCCATCTTGCAAATTCGTATTGAGAAATAGTGAATAATTGTATTTGCATGCAGGCACATCATCATCCAAATGATGTCCTTATCCAGGTAGACTTTCAATCAGGCAAAACAAACTGACAAATTAAAAGCACTGGGGATGGACGTTTGTCTCAGGAGTCCTTTGTGCGTATTTATCTTCATTAGTTTTCTTTGCCTTACCTGGGGCTGCTTCCAGGGTTTAGTTATAAGGGTAAAAGGAAAATTGAAAAAGGAAGCGAAACTAACAAGGCAGATGGCTTGTCAAGTCAGAAACAGAAAACCTTTCCAAAAAAAAAAACAACCACGAGAGTTATGAGAGCTAAATGTTCATCATGGACCTAAAGCAGTTCCTTTGGATGTAAAAATAGGACATTGCTATAGCTCAGTCTTCAACTGCTCTTTCTTCCCCGGGCAGGCAGCAGGGTGGGGGTGAAGTGCTCATTGTCTATCATGTTGACCCCTATGGAATACTGGGCTCTAGCTCATAGTACCCTATTTCCCCGAAAGTGAAACATCCCCCAAAAATAAGACCTCTTCGATCATCAGGCCTCCCCCAACATCAGGCCTCCTCCCCGGAATAGAAGGCCCCCGAAGCTACCGTCAGGCGTCTGACTCCTGATTTAAAGAGACCTCACCCTGCCCGAACACCTCCGGCTGCGCTGTGGCCCATCAGGGAGCTGGTTGGTGATGACAACGACTACCAGACCGTAGACAGGTTATACATTTCCTTTTTTGTTGTTGTTGTTCAACAATAAATGTGTACCGTCTTCTTCTTCATGGAGAAATAAGATATCCCCTGAAAATAAGACCCAGCGCCTCTTTGGGAGCAAACATGAATAGAAGACACTGTCTTATTTTCGGGGAAACAGGGTATAGCTTCTATTTTTCCAGAACACGGACTCCGTGGCAGGCACAGCCTGGCCCATGTGTAACTGGCGGCTCGGCCCGGGACATATGTTGTGCCCAGCCCCGCAGAGCATGGCCACAGGACCTGTTCTCTGATGCGCCATGAGCAAAAACTTGGAAATCAGATGGATGGATCTGGGTTTGAAAACCACCAATTTTGACACTGAGTTGTCATACTCCTTGGAAAATTCATCACTTTCAGTCATAGGCTTCTAATCACTTAAAAAAAGATTGCCACCTCCCACTGTTTTATTCAGAATCAATTATCAGTATACGCTACACCGATGCGATTCCACAGCTCTCTCTGCTGAGCCCCACCCCTTCCCCTTCCAGTGAGTGTGTTGCGTGTATTTCTCCTTTGTGCCCCCAACAACTGCATCCCATAGGAAATACTCTCTTCCAAAATGGAAGCGCGGACTCTGCCAAGTTCATGCATAAGGTCATGTGGCTGGTGCGTGGAGAAGGGGACTTGTGTGGCTCAGAGGCTAGTCCATGCCAGGGAAATATTGCCAGAGATTCACGGCTTCATTAACTCCACCCAGTTATCCTTTGAACCAATGAAGCCCCCTTGGCCAGGGGGAGGAATGGCTGATCTAGGACTTTCAACCCCTTTGCAAAGAGTATACACAGCTTCGAACCCTCGTCCGATGGAGAAGAAGGAAGAAGGTGCTCTCCCTGGTCTTTGGAAAGGCTAACGTTTGCCACCTGCTAAAGAAAACCGCTGACTCCTTTTTGCAGCCAGAAATAAAAGGATAATGAAAAGGAAAAAGGTTAAACAAAACCACTTTAGCTTATAAAGTAGGAAATAGATAGTGACTTTAATTGACAGACATGGTCTGCAGGTCAGCAGTTATTCCTCACCTGGTCGGCATCACCCGAAGGTAAGGATACGCACCACATTTAATAATGCTGGCACGTATTACAAGAAGGAGGACCCATGTGCTGAGTGTAACAGCCCTGCATTTTTCCCGGGAACCGATCTTGTGGACATTCTAACCAGGAAGTTTGCCAGATGTTCAGAGGGCTCTCCAAAAGGCTCCAGGTTTGCCCTCTTGGGAATCTGAAATTGCAGACACTGGCGCTGCCAGAGCAATTGTTTGGTTTGGGATGAGAAGGCCTGGAAAGGAGGGACTCATGCTGGCGGGGAGTCTGTTCTCCTCAATGCCCTCCCCTCCCCTCCGCTCCCATGTTCCCAGCACTCGGGGTGAAGGGTCAGTACGGGAGGGGGGGGAGCTAGAACCATTACCGCTTGTGGGACCAGAGTGGGAGTCAGATTGCCTTTCCAAGACATTCACCACCAGGTGCCCCCACCCCCCATTTCCCCCGTCTGCTTCCATCTCTCTTTTTGGGGTCCTCTAGTTTTCACCTCTTCCTAGCCTTCTCCTCTTGTTTATATTCTGTTCTGTATAGCTGTGGATCTTTAAAACAACCTGCCTCTCAAGAAACTTGTTCAAGAATAAAATCTCCCTAACTCTCTCTGTGTTCGCATTGGTCCTTTGAGAATCGGGCATTAAAAAATAAGATGTCGAAAATGAAACGGAACCAGGAGGCCTCGGGACATAAAAGGAAGCTTCCTCTGAAGAATTGGCCCACATCGCTATGGAGGCTGGCAAGTTCGCAGTCTGCCAGGGGGGCTGACCCAGCGCGAGGCGGGAGGCCTGCAGAGCTGATGTTCCCGCTGGCATCAGCAGGCTGTCTGCTGCTCAGCCAGGGAGGCTGGTTTTGTAGAGAAAGTTTGCCAGCAGGGCCTCTGCTGCAGCACATTCTCCTGCCTGCAGGGGGCTCTCTGCTCTCCCCAGGCCCTCGGCTAATGGTGCGAAGCCCACCCACATGCGGGGTGGTGAGGAGGGGCAATCTGCCCTGCTCCTGGTCCCCTGGTGTGGATGTAAGTCTCATCCCCAACACACTCACAGATGCACCCGGAAGAGCGTTGGAGCGGGTATGTGGGCACCTCCCAGCCCAGCATCTGACACAGGAATCAGCCCTTAGATGAACCACCCTGGTTCCCTCGCTGCGGCAGCAGGAACTGTTAGGCGTCCAGCCCCCCTGGTTCTATGCAACAGTGAGATCAGGCCTAGGAAGGGGGCCACGTACCCCGTGGAAGTGTCTAGGAAGTGCACACCTCTTCTTCGACATGCTTCCCAGCTGTGGAAGAGCTAAGTGAATTTTATACTTGGTCTGTCCTTCATGCAGCATTTCACTTAGGTAAGCATGTACGCAGCCAACTGCACCAAGGTGAGGTGAGAGCTAAATATCTATTTCTGCCTCTATGTCTCCATGTAACCACCATCCCATGTAGATGACTTTCAACATTCCAGAGGACACCCTCATTTTCCCTCTTAGTCAGTAGGCCCCAGGGGCCCAGGCAATGCTGACTCCCACCTCTGGGGACCCAACCGCCTCTCACTGATGGCCACAGAAATGAAATCACACAAGTGTCCTCTATGACTCTATTATGCTCCTGGCGCATTGAGTCTGAAACCGTGAGGGGCCTGGGCTCACCACAGTTGTGAGATAACCAGTTAGCTCGTTAACGGGCCACAGAACGTGTGTGTGTGTGAAACAACACCTGGCCCCTAGACACAGCGGGGAGCAGCCAGAACAGCATCGCGGCACCTGCTCCCCCTGCCCCAGCCCCCGGAAGCTGACACAGAGGCCAGATGTTGACCTGCGTGCATGGGGCGTGCCGCGCAGGAGAAGAGCCCGGAACGATGAGACTTGGAATTTCTGCTCTGTGGTGTCAGCACTCTCCTTCCAGGGTAAGAGCACCACCTGGGCGGGCAGCAGGTGTCTCGGTATTAAGGGGACAGGGACACATTTATTTGAACATCTCTGAAGTTCAATCTTTTGCAAAGCGTTTCTTCGGTTCAGAATGCCTGCATTATTCAGAAACACTGGAAAATTCAGGGGAAATCACCTACTGGCATCAACTTTTCCTTGATATTAATCCATGGTTTTGTAAAAAAATCAGTAGTTACTGGTTTCCTCGCTGGTATGTTATTATTACTGTGGTTTCTTTATTTGGAGATGAGAGGCCCGATGCATGAAGATTCATGCAAGAAGAGGCCTTCCTTCTCTTGGCTGCTGGCACTGCCTTCAGTCTGGCCTGCAGCCACCATTCCACTTTCGCTCAGGCCAGAGCTGCCTTCTGCCTCTCGCCTTGTCACGTCCATTTGCATCTTCCCTCCTTATTGGCTCTGGGCACCGCCATCTTTGTGGCGGAGTTATGGTCAATTTGCATACTCTATCTTTGTTAGAAAGGATTAGTTGTTGAGGAACTGCCATGGGTGCAGGCATGGTGGGCACCAGTTATCATAACATTAGAGCTGATGTGCCTACGAGTGTGCATCATGGAATCTAGTGCAGGAGTTTGTCCCAGGTATTCTGTAAATCTTTTAAAGATTTTTTTAAATATTTTTTATATATTTTATTGATTTTTTTACAGAGAGGAAGGGAGAGAGATAGAAAGTCAGAAACATCGATAAGAGAGAGACATCGATCAGCCGCCTCCTGCACGCCCCACAGTGGAGATGTGTCTGCAAGCAAGGTACATGCCCCTGACTGGAACCGAACCTGGGACCTTTCAGTCTGTAAGCCGATGCTCTATCCACTGAGCCAAACCGGTCTTGGCTCTGTAAGTCTTTTAGAAATTTACACCTGGTATCCAGGTAGCGCGTGGATTCAAAATTCTCCTTAAAACTGCATCATGTTCTATGCATGAGTGTAGGGAGAGGAGCCACTGTTTTTATTAGATATAAAAATATGTCTATGGCTCAAAAGATTAAGAATCCCTGGCCTGGTAATTCCATCTCAGCCACATTCCAACAGAATGTCTTAGGTCTTGCTTCACCAAGGCCAATCCAGACCCTGAGCCTCTAATTTTCTTAAATTGTCCCTGTTGTCCACCTTTTCACCGGGACCACAGAATTGCCAAAAAAGAAAAAAATGAGGTTCTCCTAGTGTCTTCATCAATGAAATATGAAATAAAATCCTCAAGACCAAGGTCTGAGATGCACACATTCATGCTGTATTTTTTTTCCCTAGACTTAATCTGAAAAATACCAGCGGTCCTAAGATCTCAGGCCTGCCTGCACGGCTATGGCATTTTTAGCCAATTTCCCTCGACTTAATAGTCACCTGCCTGCTTTCCATTTCTCCTCACCCAGCACCGAAAGCACATTTAACAAATGGGCTCGCTTCATCATGTGAATTTTTGCCTGTTGGGAGTATTTGCATTTTAACAGGGCTCTGCCTGAAAAAGAAGAAGTCTTTGCTCTGGGGAAGGTATTACGAATGTGGAAATGTGAGGCGTTTGTTATAATCTCATTGAAGAGAGCTTTAAAGATGAGCGAGCTTTTCTGTCACACTGTCACACAGCGGTGCCCCGGCCACACGCTGGCGTCCCCTCGCACAGGCACAGGCAGGCTTCACAAACCCTCTGTCTTTCTTGTTGAAAAAGTGGCTCGTTGGAAAAAGTGGCGGCACAGTTGTACCACGACGTGATGGCAAAGATGCCGCACGGGGCCTCGGAGTCAGTGACTCAAGTCGTGAACTGCCCACTCTGTCCAGCGGGACCTGGAGCAGTTCATCCACCAGAGACCCGGCTGATGACTGGACATGCTGAGATCCTAAGGCCGGGGATGGCACTTGATGACCAGAAAGGTTATTTGCCAACTTATGAAAGAGCATGTCACAGTCATTCCACAGCCAACCACCCCCACATGACCCAACCTGGACCTTCTTGGTTGGTTCTGAAAACATGTTTTAGAAGTTCCAAACCTACACTACCAAGATACTCTTGTGCCCAGATTTCAAGATCCCCAAAGACCACCAGGGAGCGGAGTCCGATGCAAAAGCAAAGAGTCTTTATTCAAGCTCGAGCTTGGTCTCTCTGCCTCCGCCGATGCAGCGGCAGGATGCAAAGAGCCCCGAGTCTCAGAAGTACAGCCATTTCATAGGGGGTGGTGGGGTGATGCTCCGATCACTGAGTTAGCTGATTCCGATTGGCTGGGTGAGGGCTGGGGTTCAGTTACACAAAGATAGAATGTGGTTAGGTTATTCCCCTTGCATTCCCATTGGCTGATTGAAGGGCGGGCTGGGTAACTGACACATTCTGTGGGGTTTTTCTTGGAGAAGGGGTCATCTTGTTCTTCAGAAAGCTGACAGTGTCTGGGAAGGGCCCATGAGACCGGATCTCAAGGCCTGGCCTGATGTCAGCACTGACAACTCTATCTGGGGGTATAGTCCACGGCCTCTCTGGAATGGGGCATGCTCAAAAATTCCCACTCTCCAACAATGAAAGTTTTGAAATGCAGTGTTCTTGGACTTTGGGGATGGATGGGGGATGGAAGGGAAGAGGGAAGGAAGGCGGGAGTTGAAGAGAAGGGATTCTGCTCTTTGGTGAACACGCAATATTCATGTCCTTGGGGGACACGTGATAGTTAGCCAAGTTCCTCTGCAGCATAGACCTCACAAGCAGAAGAGTTTGGGGCTCGGCTGTAAATCCATAGCACGTCCCCTCTTAACCCTCCTCTCCCCCCCACCATGCTCGGATGGCTCAGGGGGCTCTTCACCAGTCAGGGAGGAAAGAGCAAGCATCCAGTCTGGAAGAGAGATGATGTTCCACCCTCACTCTGCTCATTTGCAGGCAGGTGGGGGATAGCAACTCTGCGGCCTACAGTGCGCCCCCCATGGTAATCTCTCTCTCCATAAATCGGGCAGCAGGAATAGGAACAGTACGTTTACTGCGGATGGCGAGCAGAACACGGCCCCCCGCAGGCAGCTGGCATCGAACGGGCCTGAGTTATTGAAGCCCCCTGGTTCCGAGCGCACGGTATTGTCCGGGCAAGGTGAAGAACAATGAGGAAAAGTAGTTAATCCCATCCTCTGGCTTGGGACAACAGCCGTTCTGTTCCTTGTTGCAGTCGCCTCTTTGTCTAGAAGAGGCTGCCACCCTAACCGACCACCTCATCACTCTTCTCCTGACAGCGCTTCTCAGTGGCCAATGTCCCCCGTGTGTCTGGACGAGGATGAGGACAGGAGCATAAGGCCAGCTACTTCTCAGAAACAATACATGGGTGAGGGAGGGGTGGAAAAGACGGGGTTCTTGCAGACAGTCAGAAAGAAAACTTAGGGACAGGCGAGAACCTCACTCACATTCTTTTCTTTAACCGCCCATTCCAGCCGAATCGTGGGCAACTGTGAAAAGAAAATGTGAAAAAGTGATGTCTGTGGCTAAGGCTCCCTCCTAAATAGCTATGAGAGAATGCAGTGAATGAACGTCTCTTGGTGCTTGAGGAACCCAGATGGGAGGATGGAGTTTAATGGTTTCAACTCTGTAACTGCAACTTTCTCTTCTTGGCCGCCAGGATCACATGATGTTTTGCCCCAGTGGTGATCTGGCTGACTGTCCCACCAATGTTTACGCTCTTGGAGTTAGACCTGAAGTCCTCACATGTCGCCGTCATGAGGAAAGGTTGGGAGCCTTCATATTAATCCAGGAAGTCTTCATTAGATAGTACAAAGGGTCAACAGAAGGCCCTTCCTCGGTGATTTATACTCTGAAAGGAGGTCAGATGTCAGTTTGCTCTTTTTTTTTTCTTTTTTTAAATATATATTTTATTGTTTTTTTACAGAGAAGAAGGGAGAGGGATAGAGAGTTAGAAACATCGATCAACTGCCTCCTGCACATCCGCCATTGGGGATATGCACAACCAAGGTACATGCCTTTTTGACTGGAATCGAACCTGGGACCCTTCAGTCCACAGGCCGACGCTCTATCCACTGAGCCAAACCAGTTAGGGCTCAGTTTGCTCTTATATATGGCCCAAGAGGTGTCTGCCTGAGAAACTGGTGGGCTTGCTAACCTTCTCTTCAGACCTGCATCCCCCAAAGATGACTGAGAGAGTTTTAGGTAATGTTGATACACACGTGGCTTTTCGTGGCTCTGAGAGGTAGTTGTTCTCAGAGAAGCAAAAAGTACCCTGGTCCATACGATGTTTTACTATAATTCCCCCAAAATGTAATAGTACTCTTCTGTTCCATAGATGTCAACTTCCTTTTGTTTGTGGGAGAAATTAAAAAGAAGATTAGCCAGACATTCAAAATAAGTTTACTCTTCTACCCTCTGGCAGTGGATGATAAGAACTTTGTGGACCGACACGTGTGTGGAATGCTTCTCATTGGAACATACAATGTCATGAGTGGAAGAACGTGTGCACTGACCCAGGGACGGTTGTGATGTGTGATGTGTGATGTGTGAGTCATCTCACAAAACAAGCCATGTTCCTGAGTCTTTCTGTTAGAGGGACCTAGTATGTTCAGTTTGTAAACCTTACAGAACTAGTCTCTATTTCTTATTTTAGTGAATTACATTGAAACATTTCCTTGGAGCCCATAATTTTATGAGTTGTCATTTCCAAAAATTAATATTTAAAGTAGGTATATGTTTTTTATTATTATTTGTCCCAAGTATGATTGAGATAAAACACTGCTAGAGCATTTGTTCTTAATCTCTGGGCTTTCTCTTCAATAAATCATGTCTCTAGAAATGTAGAAATTTCATAGGCCCCCAGAAACTTACTCAAAGACCAAAAGATCCCCGGTCTCCATGTTAAGAACCACTGTTGTGCAGAAATTGGAATTTTATCAGCTTAAAGAGATTAATATCACACCCTAGATGGGGCCAGGGACTCAGTAAGCACTTCATAAAGCCTTTTGGAGGAGATAGCAAATAGAATATTTTTTTCATTTTCTGCTCCGAAATTACATTTCCTGGGCCACCTAGAGACCTAATAAGGTCATCAGTTGTCATTTTCCACATTCCTGACTTTCATTGCTCAACTGCAGGGACTGAGAGGCAGGAGAATAAAGTCCATATTTCAGCATTTTATGAATTTGATCATCCCAGAGTCCCAAAAGGTTACATTCCGTTTTCTCTCTTCTCTTTTATTTGTGTCACTATCTATGCTAATGAAGAGGACTGAATGAGCTTTAAATCGTTTTGAAAATGGGAGCAAATCTTTTATTTGTTTTCTTTGTTCTTATTATTTAATTGCCCCTCTCTCTTCACAAGGAAGGTTGTTGGGTGTTGCTATAGTTCTATAATACAGTAATGAAATATTTTGCTCACCAAAAACAAACAAATGCTTAGTAACTCAACCAAAACAAATAGAATCATCTGAGTTGTATAATGTGGTTTTAGCTACAGATACCACATCAAAATCCACCTGTCTGTTCACTCTCAGCCAACATAATTTCACTTCCCTTTTACAGGGTCATTGAATTATTTTGGTTTAAATCAAATGAAAAATAATTTTGAAAAATGAGAACAATGAGGTTGGTACCATGTAGCATTCTCTGCTTTAAAAAATACACACACAAATTTACCTCTTCAGTTGAAAAACTACACAAATTATATATTTCATCCTTGTTTGATGCTAATATTTTTGTCATTAATATGGGAAACAGCCAATTAAGACAGGAGAAAAGGAATATATAAAGGAAAATAATATAATATGATAGTATTTTCATGTGAAGCTGTAGCATAGTATTATGGGGTTCTGAGATTACACATATGCCTAAAGTTTGATCTTTTATTAAATAACTTATGACCTGTGTTTTATAAATTTTGTATTGAAGAAAATTTCAAACATATATAGAGGGAGACAAAATAGTATGAAGAGACAAAATACTGTGAACGTGTGAGCAATCTTTACACTGATTTTGAAGTCACTAGCTGATTTACGGTATTCTAGAAAAAGTCCAAGCAATTATTGCCTTATTCCATTCCCTTTCTCATTTCCTCTCCCATCTTATTAGAACTAAAGCTACGTACGTGTCCTTTTTGTTATAAAATTAATAAATGCTCATTAAGAAAAAGTCAAGCCATTTACAAAGGTACAAGGAAAAAACATTTTTTAAAACTTGTCGATTTTCCCTGCTTCCAAAGTACTCTCATTGCTGTTGGGAGTTCTCTTCCTGTTTAAAGGGGGGTGGAGTTTTCACCAACAACAGGAATAAAGCTTAGCTGGAACTATGGACTAGATTATTAGTTTCTCAAGGGACTACATCCTCTTCAACTTGATATTTTCAGCACTCTGCACAGGGTCTGGAAAACAGTAGGTGCTTACTATGAACAACAACAGTCATAAGTGATATCTGGGTCCATACTGGTGTCAGATACTCTGCCAATCACTTGCTATGATTTACCACTTCTAACTCTCACTCACAAAGAACCAGGTATTACCCTTCTGGATTAGGGCAGCCAGGCTCAGGACGGTAAATGCCTACGATTAGACAAGTATTAAAAAGATGGAGCCGGGCCCACCTACCCCAGAGCACATGAACTTGACCACCATGAGAGGGATCAAGGAGGCATGAAAGCAAGGAGAGAAGGCAGCCACGGGGAGAAAAAGGATCGCTCTCACAACAATTGGAAGGTAGTGAGCTGTGAGACAGACAGGAAAGGGCATCCTCTGAGCGGCCAGTGGGAGGCACGCATTTGCTGAGGAGACTCTGGTAGGAGAGACACAGGGAGCTTAAAGGCAAACACACCTCGAGGCTCACACCCACACAAGTCTATTAGAAGACAAAGCTGGCCTCCTGGTGTTACGTAAAGAGATGATGTAGACGTGGGCATAGAAAGCAGGATATGGAGAAACCATAGCTGCCTTCGCAAGGTTCCATGCTGCTCTTAATCTCTGTCCTCCTGACCACATTTATTTTCCTGAACATCTGGGAAAGTGTAAACCTTGGAACAACATATAACTCTAGAGACAGCTATTATCTGGGCTGACCAAAAATAGCTGGTTGCAGCTGACTCCAGCTCTAGTGGCAAAAACTAGTGGGATGCAGGTTTGATGGGAGGAAAGATCAAAGATCTTAGTTCTTTCCTCTGTCATTTTTCTTCATGTATTGAAATGGGGATACCGTGTACAAGTGTTTGTTCATGTCTGATGCTGAAATGTATTGAAATGGGCATACTATGTACAAGTGTTTATACATGTCTGGTGCTGGAAAGCTCTAACATACTCAGTGTAGACTAGGAAGACATAAACCAACAATACTTGACACCCCCATCGAACCTTTGTGCTAATGTTCCTTAGAGAAAGAAGTGATCTGTGGTCTAGACTGTATGACCCCAGTAAGGGAAAGTCATTCTGTGAGTCAGAGGAGGAGTGACAGCCCGGCTCTCCCTCTGCATAGCTGAGTGACAGGATCTTCCTTGGCGTCAGCCGCTCACTGTTGGAGGGTCATTCTGATGCCCCACTTATATTTGCATCACTGGTCCCAACACGGACACAAAAACAAGTGGCAAATACTCATCAGAGTCCAGAGGGGTCTATGGAATAAACTCGAAGCAACGTAAGAGTCTGTTGAGTTCAGGTTTTCTTTGTCTCCTGATAAGAGCCTGGACCTGCTCAGATCTCACTCAGGATGGCTTTCGACTACATGTGTTCCCAGGTGTGATGGTTTGGTTCCCGGGAGGCAAGACCCAGGTAGCATTTTTTAAAAATATATCTTATTGATTTTTTTACAGAGAGAAAGGGAGAGGGATAAAGAGTTAGAAACATGGATGAGAGAGACATCGATCAGCCGCCTCCTGCACGACCCCCACTAGGGATGTGCCCGCAACCAGGATACATGCCCTTGACCGGAATTAAACCTGGGACCCTTCAGTCCTCAGGCCAATGCTCTATCCACTGAGCCAAACCGGTCTCGGCCCAGGTAGCATTTTGATAGCCCTCAACAGTGACCGTCTGTGCGGTCTTCACAGAGGACGGTTCTCCTCTTACCTTCCAGTTGCTCAGCATCGTCTTCAGAGACGAGCGCTTTATCTGCCTCCTGCCTGTATGTCTTCTTATGGCAACAGCCTCCCTTCAGCTACCATCATACCAGGTGACAGTCAAACACATCCCTCCACCACACCCCCACCCCTGCCTCTCTCACAAGCATCTGTATTTGTATTAAAGGCACAGAAGATAGATTTTATTTGACAACCAAAGCCCCAGAGGCACATTCCCCAGGTGATTTGTCAACGGAACATAAACCATGACTGCTAATTAGCATTCCGTCTTGGCAGAGCCCAGAACTCCCAGCTCACAGGGTAAGGTTTGTTCTCTCTGTTACCACATCGCCTCCCCTATGCCATAGACTATCAGCAACAGCCCAGCGCTCTTAATTTATTCCCACATGCAGCCAACTCGGAGATGAAAGGAAAAAACGACATGGTAGGTCCCTAAATAAATGAGCGTTTTAAAGAAGAAGAAGAAGAAGAAGAAAAAAAAAAAAAAGAAACCAGAGCGTGACTTATTGAAAGTACAAGAAAATGGAGAGAGTTTTGGAAATAGGCATTTCAAAAGGTATTGACGTGAAAATCCACAAAATCTTTCACCTGTCAACTCTGTCTCTAGGAATAAACACTATAAAAACGTGTGCAGCGCAAGCATGCGTCAGGAGGAGTGGCGATTGCAACTTCATCTTGGTGACAATTAGAAGAACAAATACCCATCCATTTGGGAATAATTAAGTAAGCTGGAATACACTTAAAGAAAGGGCACATCCATTAAATAATATGACATAAATCTTCATGTATGACAGTGAAAGAGGTCCATGAGGCAGTGTGTGTGTGTGTGTGTGTGTCTGTGTGTGTCTCTGTGTGTGTGTGTGTGTATTTTTAATGATTTCAGAGAATAAGGGAGAGGGAGAGAGAGAAATATCAATGAGGAGAGGGAATCATTGAATTGGCTGCCTCCTGCCCAACCCCCCTCCCCACTGGGGATGGAGCCCACACCCTGGGCATGTGCCCTGACCAGAAATCAAACTGTGAACTCCTATTTCATAGGTCGATGCTCAACCACTGAGCCACACTGGCCAGGCAGTATTGGGATTTTTTTTTTAAAGCAAGTTGCAAGCATTACCTAGAGACCATCTCACTTTTTTTAGAATTCATACTTCATACTCAGGAAGGTGCCTATGGTTTTAAATTATTCAAGAAGAATAAAGATGCTTCATAAATGTACACGATTCTTAAAATTCATTGCGGGTTTAATGGTCTGAGCATTTTTTTAACTGTTGATGTACACGCACAGATTCTGAAGGCTACACTTGAAAATGCTCAAGGTGCTTGTTCTGGAGAAGTGGGAGTTTGGGGAATGGAGGTAAGGGGACATGATTTTTACTTTTAAAACCCTAGCCATCAGCCCTAGCTGCTTTGGCTCAGTGGATAGAGCATCAGCCCTCAGACTAAAGGATCTTAAGTTCTATTCTGGTGAAGAGCGTGTACCTCGGTTGCGGGCTCAATCCCCAAGCTGGTTGGGGCAGGCAACCAATCGATGTATCTCTCTCATCAATCTTTCTCTCTGTCTTTCCCTATCTCTTCTACTCTCTCTAAAAATCAGTGGGGAAAAAAAAATAACCTCAGGTGAAGATTAAAACAACAACAACAACAGCAACTCTAGCCATCAAATGCAATAATCTCTAACAGGGCTCACCTGCGTCTCCACTGAAGACCCACGCACTGTATTCTCCCTTATCTCTTCCCCCCTCACAGGCCTTTGTCCTTCCCTGACTCAGGACAACATACGGACTGACATAGACGGTGTTATTGGACTGCAATGGGCCTTCTATAATTGAACATCCGCGTTGGACAATGTATAGGAGAAATGATGTATTAGACTCTTTGTAGCAGCCTCCCATATGGTAGATGAGCTGTGAGAGAGCCATACTCACGGCGGCAGTGACTTAGACCCAAGCTTTGCTTATTCCCAGAAGAGGGGGTGTGATCCACACCAGCCAGAGCCCATCAGCTGGGTGTCAGCGCCCTGTGGGAAGCTATTTCCATAAAGAGCAGCTGTTTCTCCCCATCTGTCTCTTCCGTGTTGTCCCCTCAATACATGTCCACGCTCGCATTTGTCCTTGTGTGCTTTGATCGTGTTTAAAATCAGCTGAGTTGTTTGTAAATAGAAAAGATGATTTTCGAAGGTGGTCTGAAGGCTTCATGTGTTCAACATGATTTAAACTATAGCAGCTTAGTGTTTTCAGTGGCTTCATGCAATCAAGCCCACCTGTTATTTTTGGATGCTTTATTTAGACCATCTGCTCCACAAAGAATGAAAAACGCAATAGTGGGTAGAGAGTTGTCTACTCCTCACGTGTCAATAATTTATTTATTCTCTCTGGCCAAGCCTCCAGGTCATTGCAAAAGTGTTTATCTATTCATTTTCTAACACACGGGGAGCCGATATTTGATGGTTGGCTTTATTAAAAATCATCGCAGGGAATTGTATTGTATTGATTCATAGTTTCCTACGTGCTCCTCTGTTAAAAATAGCTTGCCAGTTGCATTTATTTTAAGAGCCCCTCTCCTCTCTTCTGTAGCAGGCAGAGTATCTGTTGAGAAGGTATTTTTGGTGATGGTGAACAAATCCCCTTCATCACAGTTCAGGTAGCTAAGTTACCATCACCTCGTCTTGCTCCTAGTGTTGGAGACACGAATTCCCAGGGCAGGCATTTTAGTCTCTAATGGTCCCCACTTGAATGGAATGGTCCTGCAGTCCTTCCCCTCACATCTTCCTCTTTGTTCAGCCCAGGGCCCCGGAGATCTCCCCACTTTAACCTTTCTGCTTCACTTAATTCTCTCTAGGATTCGCTCTCAAAACTTTGACCCTCTCTAATATTTATACTGACAATAGTCACAACAATAATAACAGCTTGTATTTATTGAGTCGCAATAAGTCCTGAAGTCTATTCTAAACAGGCCTCCTATCTACTGTTCATCTTCATGGAGGTTCTCTCTTCTCATCTTCGGCTTTTTCCAGAAGTGAGTCATTTCCGCAATGACATCATTTCTCATAGGGTTCAAAATACCACTTCTTCGTGCACATTGTCTCACAGCATTTCCTGCCTGTCTTAGTTGATTTGGACAGTTACAGCAAAATGCCATAAATGAGTGGGTTATAAACAACAGAAGTATGTTTCTCACGTTTCTGGAGGCTGGGAAGTCCACGATCCTGGTGCAGACAGATCCCGTGTCTGCAGAGGCCAGCTTCCTCAGGGATGGCTGTCTTCTCACTGTGACATCCCGTGGCCAAGGATCGAGGGAGCTCATTCCATCCACAAGGACTTGGCTTTCACCACCCAATCATCTTTTTTTTTTAATATATTTTATTGATTTTTTACAGAGAGGAAGGAAGAGGGATAGAGAGTCAGAAACATAAATGAGAGAGAGACATCGATCAGCCGCCTCCTGCACACCTCCCTCTGGAGATGTGTCCGCAACCAAGGTACATTGTCCCCGACCGGAAATTAACCTGGGACCCTTCAGTCCGCAAGCCGATGCTCTATCCACTGAGCCAAACCAGTCTCGGCACCCAATCATCTTTTAAAGACCTCGCCTCCAAGTGCCATCACACTGAAAATCAGCGTCTCAACATAAGGATTTGGGGGGAATACAAACATTCAGGACATTACACGGGCACCAAATTTGAAGCTGAGTTCCAGTTTCTAGCTCCCTATCAGATGTGTTAGGGTGACTTAAGTGGAACTCTTATCAAACCCAAGTTCATATAGCTGATGCTTCAAAAGGGTTTATTGATCAGGAAGGCTGAAACGGAGAAGATGGAAGACCTAATGGTACTTCACTGGACTAGGCTAAGGGTTTAAAGGGCATGGCAGGGCGGGGGTTGGGAGGCAGGTGTGCAGAAACACTGGTGGGCAAGTTTTCCTTGGAGGACCTGGAACTTGCCATTTATAGTAAGGGATCCACCTGGACAACGAACCCTTTACTTCTGACAGGGTTCTGGTGTTCAAGGTCTGGTTATGTCCCAATCCTGTGGTTCCATGGAATTGGGGGGATGTAGAAAGGGGGCGACTGGTTCCAGGTGCAGCTGGAAGTCAAAGTTCTCTCCTCTGTACGTGCTTCAGCTGCAGGACTTGCAGTTTTGGCAAACAGTTTATCACCATTTTGAGCTCTTCTGTAGTTCCAGACAAGAAGCTCATACTAAGAGCCAGGCACTTGTTAGACATCGGACATGCTATCTTGTTTAATCCTCACCTAACAGCTTTAATCTCTTTTTAGATTTGGGAAAAAATTTGTGGAGAGATAATTTGATAATTTTCTCGAGGTCACAGTTTGTTGGTAAGAAGCAAGGTATAATTCTAAACCCCGCAAATTGATAGCATTTTACATGACAAAGTTCAGCTGTAATATTTTTCCGTATCCCTGACTGAGCCTTTGAGATGATCACCCATGTATTGTCAGACCTTCCCTTCCATGTTTCTCTGTTTCTCCTCTATTCATCCAGTTGCTCTGACTCTCCCCATTCCTCAGTGACCTCAACCTTGGATCATCCCAGTTAATCTCCTTTCCTACTCTTCATTTCCAACACATCCTACACCAAAACTCCCTGTTTTCCTGTTGCAGTGTTCTCCTATCATTTCTTGGCTAAAGATTCTATAATATCACCCATGACCTACCCACCAAGGTCAAATTAGAGATTCAGAGGGTGTTTTTTCAACTTCCTCCAATGTACCTGCCTCAACATGGCCATTATTGTTTTAACTCATTTCACTCACCATTGTTTCACTGGGTTCTTCCCTCACTTTGCCAGCCCTTGTCCACTTTCGAGAGCCTCTTTCCTCCTCTTCTTGGACAATGCGGTCTTACCTGGTTCAACGTTCCCAGCCAAGTCCTTTTCCTCCCAGAAAGCCTTGCTCTCCGCAGCCCGCTACAGCGTTGCTTCTCCAAATTACTGCGGCGTTTACACTGTGCTCCCTGCCTTCTCTGTGGCTAGTATTTTCCCTTCATTACCGAGTCTCCAGGCCTTAGGAGACAACTGAGAACAAAGGTCCTCTGTGCTGCTTTGTGGAGTTTGGCGCATAAACTTGGCATACAGTGTGCGCTCAGTAACAATTCTCAGATTAGTGGCCTGGCAGACGCTGTGTGCTCAGAAGTGACAATTATCCTGCCATATGGAGCGCAAAGCATCCCTGGAAAGCTTTTCAGCAGCTGTTTGTCCTGAAGGTGTTTGGAATTCCCCACCTTTGATATTATATCTGCCTGATAGGAAACAACAAACAATATTTCTTCAGCCCTCACTCATGTTTCAGATCCAAATACAGCCTCTCATGCAGAAATACAGCCGTGCCAAGTACCATCCTCCAGAAGCTGCCTCTGGTAACTTTCAAAAGGTAATGCCCTTCATTTGGAGAGAGAGAAAGAGGGAGTAAAGCCATGGCATATGACTGGGTTTCTTATCTATAGTTATAATTCTCTTTTCTTTCCAAAAGGCATTCTTACAAAGCATTTGATGAAGAATGTTAAAAGCTCCCTCTGTCCCCCAAATGCCATCTTTTATGAAAGATTCTGAAGAGCAAAGGGTCTGATTTACTTTGAGCTCTTTCGGGGCTGAAACTAATGGTTGAACTCTCTCCAGGAGGGCGATCCCTTCACGCAGATGTATCTCCCCTGGACGGAGACAGATGGGATGGTGTGGTTGGGAAATCAGGGCTCAGATACCTGATGACGCTGGCGAGGCAAACCAGGGACCTCAGCTCACTGTCCCGCGAGAACAAAGGGCAGCACATGAGAAGGAAGGGCGGCACCTCCGAGGAGAGTTCGCGCCCCAGCAGAGCGCGCTGCGTGTGGGTAGCACAGCTTCTCAGTGCTCACTGGCCATGCATCGCATCAGGAGTGCAGGCCACTGGCAGGGCTGTAGAATTCCGTTAGAAAAAGCAACGGCCAGAAGAGAATAACGCCAAGGCCACATCAAAAGGGGCATGAGGCCAAAACCCGTTTGGCTCAGTGGATAGAGCATCGGCCTGCGGACTGAAAGGTCCCGGGTTCGATTCCGGTCAAGGGCATGTATCCTGGCTGTGGGCACATCCCCAGTGTGGAGTGTGCAGGAGGCGGCTGATCTATGTCTCTCTCTCATCGATGTTTCTAGCTCTCTATTCCTCTCCCTTCCTCTCTGTAAGAAATCAATAATATATATATATAAAAGGGGGGGCATGAGGTGGTCAGCCCATTTGCAGGGATTTGCTATATGCCTCCCGACAGGGCAGCTAATAAAACAATGATGAAGTCAAATTAAAAATGACCAGCCAGCCGAAACCGGTGTGGCTCCATGGATAGAGCGTCGGCCTGAGGACTAAAGGGTCCGGTTCGATTCCGGTCAAGGGCATGGACCTTGGTTGTGGGCACATCCCCAGTAGGGGATGTGCAAGAGGCGGCTGATCAATGTCTCTTTCTCATCGCTGTTTCTAACACTCTATCCCTCTCCCTTCCTCTCTGTAGAAAATCAATAAAATATTTTTTTTTAAATGACCAGCCACACTTCCTCTTGGTTTGAGTATTAAGGCGGAATCTCCCTTGTTTGGCGTGACAAAGCCATCATCCAAATGGCATGACGAGGTAGAAATACAATAACGCAAATGACACCCCAAAATAAACAGAAAATGCTCCAGCTTTAGGTCTTCTGTTTTGTTTCATCCACTGATCAATTGTGTGATGCGGGTGTCTGTATCCTAATTTTTACAGATGAGTATCTTAAATCTTGGAACGATTAAGTAACTTGCTCAAGGTCAAACTCAGGAAGAAATCGAGTGAAGACTCACACAAGCTGCCAGCTGCTGCACGTCTCTCACTCCGCTCTTCGGGGTAATGAGAAAACCTGGTTCAGAGGAGGTTCTGCTATCGTCACTGGACCGGGAAAGCTGCTTTCATGGAATTACTTCTAAAACCCGAGGCGCTGGGTCCCTGCCGCCCATGCTTTGGGGAATGCTGGACTGGACAGATGCGTGGTTTGGCAGGGACATCAGATCCGAACTGCGAACAGCTGCCCAGGTCGTTGGTTACCGTCCAGTGGGGCTGTAGTGCACGCCGTGGGGCTGTAGCCTGAAAGGGGGGAATCTGTTTTAACTTCTAAAACCAGAAGCACATGGCCATCTGGCCAAACCGTAGCCAGGAAGACTGGCCAACCGAGGCAAGAAGCCAGTGTTGGTCTCCTCAGGCTAGAGAAGTTGGGGCAACGCCTTCTTCTCCCAGGTCACCTCACATCTGATGCGGATTCTCCCGTTGACTTTTCCAACGTGTGTCTTTGCAAAGGTGGGTAGTGGCACTGCCCCTCCGCTGCTGGCACCGCAGCCCCGGTGACGGGAGGGACTAACCTGTCCCCTCGGCTGGCGCACTTGGTGGAGAGAACAGGAGAGAAGGCGGTGGGTGTGTCCGGTCCACTCCCCTTCCACTCACGCCCTTTCTTTCCTCTCCTCGTGTCGCAGTTGGAAACTAAGACGCAGTGAAATCAGACTTGGGAGCAGGTACAAGGAGGCTCTGCTGATCAAGTCCACCGTCTGCTCCGGCCTCCTCTGCTCTGCTCTCGCTCGGGGTGTTGGGTAAGGATGCTCCTTCCTGGGCTACGTCTTCGGGGCTGCTTGCTTGCAGGTTACCTTGCGCCTGTTGGCTTAGCCTGCCGGCAGGACAGACAGCCCCAGGATGGGTGCAGCCCCTACCCAGCTGCCAGAAGCCGCTCTCTGGCCCTTTGCCTCTAGAGCAGCGGTTCTCAACCTGTGGGTCACGACCTCTTTGGGGGTCAAACAACACTTTCACAGGGGTCGCCTAAGACTATCGGAAAGCACAGGTACGATTCTTCACAGTAGCAACATTACAGTTATGAAGTAGCGACAAAAATAATCTTATGGTTGGGGTCACCACAACATGAGGAACTGAATTAGAAAGGTTGAGAACCACTGCTCTACAGGCCTGGAGAAGCTTTGCCTGGATATTTCTTCTTCTGGGGTCCGGCTCCCCAAGTCCAGACTCCAGGGGGTCCTCCCTGTTTAAATGGGCCTCCCACGCTGAAGAGTATAAATCAGGCATTTCCTTGAAAGTGGCTTTCGATTCCCCAACAGCCGTCCAGGATCCCCATGTTCCTGGTGGGTCGGCGAAGAGGGAGGCTGAGTGCCAGGAGCGGCTGATTCATGAGCGAGGACCATGATTGATGGGGCAGGAGGGAGGATACTGCTCTGCATCTCTCTCCGTGGTGATGCCTAAGAAACGTGTGTGTCCCACGCAGCTTGGTCTCTGGCCACGTTCTATTTCAGGGGCAACCGACGGGGAATGATCAGCCTCTTCTGAGGATGTCAGTCTTTTTAATCACTGGCTTAACAGGCTGCCCTTTCATCACCGGTTCTGCCTGGTTTTCTCTGCGTCAGTATCCAGGCTTATTTTTGCAGGGACCACAAGCACCTGACATGACAGAGTCTTGCCCTTCACACTCATCTCCTGTGAGTTTGTGTATATGTGTGTGAGTGTGTATGTGTGTATGTGTGTGTGTGTGTGTGTGTGTGTGTGTGCTCTCTGTTTAGTTAAGAAATCTTCATTTCCCTCGATAGATTCCTGGTCTCCAAGACTATTCTCAGTGGTGATGGTCTAAGGTCATAAAGAGGTCCTTTACCGCACCGCCACCCCTGTGGTCGTAGGACACTGGGTGTCACGGCTAGTGATGCTGTTTGCAGGCTGAACCCTGCCAGGAAGGACCGTCACAGCGTGGTCTCACAACAGTCAACTTTCCACTCCGCGGACACTCTTCCGTGTGACCTTCATGTAAGTGCGGGCACTTTTCTCCACGTGAAAACATCACCTTGGCCACCAGACGTGTGAGTGGTGGTGACAGAACTGCACCCAGTAACTCCGGGTATTACGAGTTCAAGTCCTGTGCCTGCTTTGAAACCAGGACCTTTGACTGTTCTATGAACAGCCAGCCCCGGGAAAGCAGTGTTATCCATCCGCTTTGTAACTGTGCTTTCTCAGCTTCGCATCACCCATCAAATGTAACTCTGTTGATGTGGATCGCCGAAGAGCTGTCAGCTTATGAGGAGAGGAACAAAGAGAGAAAAATCAAATTCTTTCTATGGATGGATCACAGAAAGATTGACCTTTGGTGCACGAAACATACACACCAAAAAACGTATACAGTGGGGAGTTTTTTTTTTTTTATCACACATGGGCACAGAGAAATGGAGAGTGATCGATGGGCTATGTAGTTATTGACCTGCCAACACTTGTCTGAAGAGCATGCTCCTCTGATAAATCTAGAAAAAGAGCCAAATACCACAAATGAAAGGTCTAACCACATAGCACCGTTGAATTCCATCAGGGGGTCTGAGGGCCTCCGAGACAGGCTGGGAGTGGGGGTGTGCTGGTAGCCTGCCCTACCACGGATGTCTGCCTGCTTGCTCATGCTTTAGGTCATGTATTCTGCGGGAAACAGAGAATCAGTCCTCAGCTCTGGTCATTTGCTCTATTTAAGAAGCAGCTGAGGGGTTTTTCTACCACCAGGCGTAGTGAAAACTGAGTCTGGGGAGGGGATGGGGGTATGCAGGGGGTGATCCCATGGGTAGCTAAGACCTGAGTTCATTCCCAGCTCACCAACCCCCTGAGCTCTCTTTCTTTCTCAGAAAGGGTTAAAAGGCTTCCTGCCCTGAGAACCAGAGTATTTCTCCTCCCAGACTTTTCTACTACAACCTATCCTGACCACCCAGCTCAGGGTCACCTTGAACTTGGTGGAGGACATGAAAAGTGTATAAACGTTTCCTCTCTAAGTTCTGCAGTGGTCTCCACATCATCGACAGGATATTTTTACCCCGGAGGAATGTGAACCTGTTAAATCGCCCTATGTTTAGCTGAGCTCTTGTCCCTGGAAGTTATTGGGGAGGCTATCCTCGTGCGTTTGCGTTTGTGGGGTAGGGGCGGGGTTGATCTTAAAGCCGGTGAAGCTGTCTATGGCTGCTGGTTTCTGCTAAGTTACTGTGGAAGAAGAGCACAGATTGGCTGATTCCTGAGGTGGCCTTCAGTAGCCCCAAAAATCAATCCTCCCAGTTTTCCTAGAAGCATTAAGTTCTCAATCAGGTTTTAGAGGAAGATTAGTTATGCTTTTGCTTAAAGGGGTAGCCCACCAAAACACACAGAAGACCCATTCAAACACAATTACATAGCAATTGACTAGAAATAGATAAACAAGTCTTTTCCATCTGAGTCTTAAAAGTGGGTTTCAAATGTCTTAAAATCATTAATTATATTAGCATAGAACTGAACGAGCTATTGGGAATGTGCAAGTTGAAAATTCAAAGACAAGAAAAGATTTGAAATTTGTAATGTCTTCTTTGTGATTAAATACCTGCTTTTGTGTTTTTAGAAGAATACAGTATTTGATTTAATGCAAATGATTTCTTTGAAATGTAACCAGCATTTGATGGAACACACATTTGCAATGAGAGAAAACATGGTGCGTTAGTTCAGAACAAGTAAAAGTAATTTCTATCCAACGGTCTTGTCTTTCAGTCTAACAAATCTCTACAAAGTCTTTAGCGCAGGAGAAGAATGGGCAGGCCTTGGGACGGCGTGCAATGTCTGTTCCAGGTAATAATACCGTGTAAATTATAAAATGCAGATCCAGTCTCCTAGAAACACGCTAAGTGTTAAAAAAAAAAAAGGCATCAATAAATAACTGACATCTGATAAATACTTACTTTTCAGACAAGTATCTGCTTATTCCAAGGCTGGATCATGCTACAATGCATGGCCCCATCCCATCTTTACATATCCTAATGAAGTGTGACCTCAGATTTGTTATGCAGTGTTCCGGTGACCATTACTACATTCACCCACTGCTTATCCTGCCCTTCAAAGTCTTCCCAGTGCCTGTCTTCTGTAAATATTCAGCATAATCTTCCCTTAGAACCCAGTGAGTCCGTTAGACCAGCTGGCTTTACCTTCTAGAACCTGACCTGTGTGCTCCACATCCGGGCCTTAGTCTGGTGGGTTTGGTCTACTTGGCCAGATTACCACTGTCTGTCTCTCAAAAGTTTCCCTTTCATTCTGGCCAAATTCTGTTTTCGTCGGGTCTAAACAGTCGAACATCTTAGTCGAGAGACATTTCCCCTTCTCTCCTACCCCCCAGCAGATGGTTAGCTATTCTGTTTGACAGCGGGCACATCCGTCCCAACGCCAAGGGCTGTGGATTTTCCCTCGGGGGCAGAGAACACTGGTTCTCACATAGCAGACCCTTCCTTAACATTGTGGGCAGACTGGCCTCAATACTTTCCAGCTTATGCTTTTCTTCCCCCAAAACTGCCACCAAGGACCCAGTCAGTCCCCAGTCCCCTCTGATCTAATCACAAAACAAGTTGCCTAACAGGTCACTGTGCCTCTATTCCTGTCCTCCCCCACACCGCTATCATCCGGGTCTCTCTGCAACAGGAACTTAACTTACTGTTTTAAAAATTACAGTCATATTCCTCTCACTCCATGGCTGAGTTCCACAGCCTTTACATGACACTCTAAGCCCAGGGATCTGTCTCTCTTTCTCCAGCTCATGGTCTAAAACTCCCTTCCATGTACTGTGTTTGAGCAACATTGGAGCGTTGCATCTGATACGAGTGATGGCTTCCTGAAGATCCGCGTGGCTTAAAATTCGCAGTATTATTTAGTAAAATTTCCCAGGTGAAGAGAAGTAAGCTTGGAGAGCATGGTGGAGCAGGTATCTTTTAACCATTCTGAGGTATTTTTCTTTTCCTCTCTTTCTTCCCAGCATCGCCTCTCTTACTTTACAACATACCCATCTTTTAAATTTACACGAGAACACATCATCACGGACTCTGGAGTTCTCCACGACGTTTTATTGTATTTAAATCCTCTTTCAACATGATGGATTTTCGGGCATTATGTCTAGCCTTCGCCCTGGCAGCATTATTGAATGAGGATCTCCATTATATTGTTATGGGGATCAGCATCTAATTGGAATCCGAAAGCAGTAAGTGCTAAAATCACAGAACGAACGTCACCAAGAGCCTTCCCAGGAGTTTGCCCGCCGGTGAGCGACAGTGGCCGCGGGTAGGACGGCCTGTCCGCTCCTCGGCTGATCTGGCCGCACCAGCCACCCAAGCTGTGCTTCTTGGATGTTGGCCATCTCACCTTTCCCGGACCTGGCAGAGCTGCGCCTACCGCTGGCCAGCAAGAGTGCAGAGTTTTGTGGCATCCGTGTACAGGGCACAGCCCACGGCCCTGCCATTCTTTGTGAGCGTGGTCATACCAGCCCTTCCTTGCGTGTGAGCAAATGCCTCTAAGTCACGGGCTTCCCTTTTCTCTCCTGGACGCAACTGCCAGGCCGTGGATTTGCTCTTGGCTCCTTATCTGTCTTTTTTCTTTTTTTAAATATATTTTATTGATTTTTACAGAGAGGAAGGGAGAGAGATAGAGAGTTAGAAACATTGATGAGAGAGAAGCATCAATCAGCTGCCTCCTGCACACCCCCTACTGGGGATGTGCCCACAACCAAGGTACATGCCCTTGACCAGAATGGAATCAGGGACCTTTCAGTCCGTAGGCCGATGCTCTATCCACTGAGCCAAACTGGTTTCGGCTCTTTATCTTTCTTTAATGACGTTTATATACGCCTTTGGGTTACACACTCTTCTTCCCCATTCAGTCCCATCCTAGACAACTTCTTCATCTTCCTTAGAGCTGGCACTTCTGAACCCCTGGGCTTTATAAAATCTGGGGCGCCATCTCTAGACTTCAGGGAACATAAGAATTATAGGAGGGAACGTGATCCGATGGGCACCCCATCCATGTTCCGATTTAGAAGGTGCAGAGTAGGGTTCCAGACTTTTCCATTTCACCAACGTGGCAGAAGGTTCTGGCACTGGTTTCTTGGGTCTGCAGACCTCGCTTAGACACTCCAGGGTGCATGTGGGAGGCTCGCCTTGGTTCTGCTCCTTCATTCGTTTTAAATGGAATTGGTAGGGTAACGTTGGACAATAAAGCCATGTAGGTTTCTGGTGGCCCATTCTACAATACATGATCTATACATTATAACGGGTGTTCCCACCTCTAATCAAGTCTCTTTCCATCACCATCATACTCCTTTACCCTCTCCAGCTTCCCCCCAAACCTCGTTCCCTATGGCCACCAACACAGCTGCTGTCTCTGTCTATGAGTTTGTTGCTGTTGAATCCCTTCACTTCTTCCATCCGCCTCACCACCCCCACCCCCGGGACAGCTGTCAGTCCACTCACTCCATCTCTGAGTCTGTCTCTATTTTGTTTGTCAGTGTATTTTGTTCATTAGAATCCACAGCTGAGTGAAATCACGTGGTACTTGTCTTCCTCTGACTGGCTTCATGGACTCCACATAAAACGTCGTCCTCTGACTTGTGCTGTTATATTATTTCTCTTTCACTTTTTCTCACCTTGGATCTCAATTATGTCTGAAGTTGGAAATGTCTCTCAGAATATGTGAGTGTGCCCCTCCGCCTGGAATTATCTCCATGTTACTGTTGGATGGCCACCCAAGGATATTTTGAAAGTGACTTGATTAATATTTTTATTATATTCTCCATGCCATCCCCCTGAATAAATAGACCGGTTCTAGCACAGTCCCATCTACTAGCTTTCAAAAATGAATTTGAACCCCCACTGGTCTGGCTTGGTGGATAGAGCCTTGGCCTGCACACTGAAGGGTCCCAGGTTCGATTCCTGTCAAGGACACATGTCTGGGTTGCGGGCTCAATCCCCAGTGTGGGGCATGCAAGAGGCAGCCAATCAATGATTCTCTCTCATCATTGATGTTTCAATCTCTCTCGCGTGCTTCCTTCCTCTCTGAAATCAATAAGAACATATTTTAAAAAGTGAATTTGAGATAACCCCATGAGTGAAAAGAAGGTAACGTTTCAGCTACATGTCACACATGTGAAGCCTTCCTGCATGAACTGCCTGCTTTCTCCGGGGCCACTTATCCCTCCTAACGGTGTCCTCAAAGCCACCATCACACCACTGATCCTGACAATTAGCCGGCTCAGGGAGCACACTGCCCCTGCGTGGCCGCTCCAATGGAAAACCCTGTCTGTTCAGCATCTTAAAAAAAAAAATAGATCTTATTGATTTTTTACAGAGAGGAAGGGGGAGGGATAGAGAGCTAGAAACATCCATGAGAGAAAAACATCGATCAGCTGCCATCTGCTCACCCTCTACTGGGGATGTGCCCTTGACCGGAATCAAATCTGGGACCTTTCAGTTCACAGGCCGATGCTCTATCCACTGAGCCACACCGGTTTCGGCTACTCAGCATCTTGGTTGCGGTACAGAGAAAAGCAGTCCATTTCCTAACTCGGTTTATTGGCAGGAACGGAGCAAAGGAGAGCGGATGTGCCAGGTGTGCTGAGTCCTCACCCCTGATCTCCTCACAACCTCACCTTCCTTTTCTCCCAGGGAAACAGCTAGAATGTGGGCGTATTTGGAGATGGTTGTCATGTCAAATGAATTCCTCATTCCAGTGGTCTTTCTGGCCTTCGTTTTCCGACAGCCTCCCGAATTGTTAGCGCTTTTGCCTTACAAGTGTGGTGAGTAATTCTAATTGTGCGGGAAGCACGATTTTAATGTCCTTTCTCTCTCAATGGCAACACCTATGTTTTAATTATTTCATCACGACTTGTCCTAACTCAAAGCACAGCTGGAGAGGACTGAGAGACGCACACCGCAGGGGGCGGCCCAGGACCGCTCTCTCTCTATGGTTCAGTGTTTGCAGAAACAGGCTCCCTGTGTCTGAAAACCATTTGATTTCCATCGGTGACATTCAAGCCACCCTTCATGTTGCCCCAAGTAGCACCCACATCTCAAAACGAATCCACCCAGTCCCCAAAAAAGCATTTCACTGTCCAAGGTCAAATGCATACACGTAGGCATCTGGGTACTTCTCTGCAGTTGCAAATTATTTGACCCACATATCAGCCTTGCCTGAATGCCTGAATAAGGGTGCTACCAGGATTTTCTTAAATGTAAAACTTGGTCTAAGTATCCTGTTTCAAAATGAAAATAGAAAGCTACAGGGCTTTGTATTAAAACTGAAAAATATTATTAAAAATGAATAATCTAAGTTCAAAGGAGCCTAATCATCAGTAAGGGGCGTCTAGAGCATGAAGCTTTCCGTGGACATGGGAATGGGGTGTGCATGATCTGGCTCTGTCACCCCAGCGTTCCCAGACAGTTCCCACCCTCTGTTTCCTCTTCTGTCAAAGAGGACAATGGGCCTACTGATCAGGGGTTCTCACAGGTGGCCACGGTGAAATCACCTGAATGCCCCTCAGCCACCCCAGCACATTTGTTATGGGTTCAGCTGTGTGCCTCCCTTAAGGGGTCCCCAAGTCCTAACCCCCAGGACCCGCGATGGAAGTAGGGTCACGGCAGGTGTAGCCAGGCCTTTGTGAAGCGGGTGGGGCCTAATCAGATGCAGCTGGTGTCTTGGTAAGAACCACGAGGCTGCGCCTGGAGGGAAGAAGCCACGTGACCATGGAGGCCGAGAAGCTCCTACAGCTACAGCCCCAGAAGCTATCCAGAGGCGCCGAAGGACCGCCTACAGGCGTCAGAGGGACCCCGCTGACCCCTGGGTTTCAGACTTCTAGGCTCCCCAACTGTGAGACCATCTCCACATTCCAATGTCCCTAAAATTTGTTTGTTTGTTTGTTGTTGTTGTTTTATATTTTATTGATTTTTTTACAGAGAGGAAGGGAGAGGGATAGAAAGTCAGAAACATCGATGAGAGAGAGACATCGATCAGCCGCCTCCTGCACGCCCTCTACTGGAGATGTGCCCGCAACCAAGGTACATGCCCTTGACAGGAATCAAACCTGGGACCTTTCAGTCCACAGGCCGACGCTCTATCCACTGAGCCAAACAGGTCTCGGCAAATTTGTTGTTTTGAACATCCAGTTGGTGATACCTTTTATGGCAGTCCGAGGAAGCAAATAAAACTACTAAGAACTTTAGGGACATTGGAATGTGTGTTTTGAAAGCCCCACTCATTTTGTGGTCATTCTGATCTGACCAAGGAACCACTGGATAGGTAATCTCTGAGTTTCTGTCTGGATCTCAAATCCTATGATTTGTGTTGCACACAGCGCTTGAAAAACAGGATTAAAAAGGATAAGTGTACACACACACACACACACACACACACACACACATTCAATGATGAAATAAGGTTGAGAACTACAATACTAGCATTTCATGACAATGTCAAAAGTTTCACCCCACTTATGGTAATGAAGTCCTAAATGATGAGATTCCCTCGTTGCTGTGCTAGACGTCGAAGGCACTGGAAGGTCAATCCAATTTCATCTTGACAAACACATCTATTTGAACTTAGTTGCTCTTGGAGATTCGATGCTTGCTCAGATTTCAGCCAGTGAGTGCGGGGCACTGTTTGTGATAGATTTGCCTTCTAATGGGTAATATATCTTCTAGGAATGAACACCCAGTTCTTTCGCAATTGTCTGTGATGATTGATATTAAACTATCACTTCTTGATCTGTGGCATCGAGCACAAACTAATCTCTCACGCTGCCAACTCCTGACGCTTCTCCCTCCTGCCGGGTCTGTCCTTGAGACACCACCATGCCCAGCGCACAGCACTGCAAAGGCGTCAGGGGTCCCTGCTGTGCCTGGAGCTGACAGAGTCTCTGAGTGATGGCTGCAGACTCCCAACGCACGGGGGGCCGGTGTGTGAAGGGGGGGTGGTGAACGCCTCCATCTGGAGCTGCACCAGATAGCAATGACCGCTAACTTCACATGCATCTTGTCCACCATTCCTGTAACCTGCTCTTCTACAGTTTCTCTGTCTTCACCAAGGACTGCCAATGAGAACTCTGTAGGAAATGAGATTCTTTGAGGAAAACAAAATATAGATCAGTATTGTTCTCTCCTATTGTGCATTATTGAGCAGAACAGGATTGGAAATAGTCGTCAAAAGTAATCAGGCAACTGGGAAAGGGCGGGAAGCTGTCTTTCACTGCCCTGTCTATTGAAGGAGGTTCTGCAACCTCGGTGGGTGCCCCTGGCTTCTGTCATTTGTATATATATTCATATATACGTACATATATATGTGTGTATATATATATATATATATATACACATATATATATACACACACACACACACATTTGTATGTGTATATATATATATACTAATCATATATATATGTGTGTGTATGTGAGTAAATACAGTGGTACCTCGAGATCCGAGTTTAATTCGTTCCGTAACCTTGAGGCGTGGGAAACTATGAGATGCTCGAGTCGCGGTAAACTGGTGGGTCGTGTGCAGCCGGCCAATCTGCGCAATTACTCCTATCTCAAATATTGCTCGTATTTCAAAGCAAAAATAGCTCGTATCTCAAAATCTCATATGTTAGGGCACTCGTATCTCGAGGTACCACTGTGTGTGTATATATATATATTTTTTCTAGCTAAATAGGAATGCTTAACTGAGAGTTAAACACCAGGGATTCTGTAAGGACTGTTTTTAATCCGTTGCCCCACAAATGAAGATGATTGCTGATGTTTAGATCATTGCAGCAAATATATTATTTTTAATCTCTTCTATTGCAATTTGTAAGTAAGATCAGTCCACGGGAGGTATTCATCACAGTATTAAAAGCATCAGTTAATAAGTAGCTGATTCCCTGAATGCTGTAAGGTCCCTAAGATGAGGGTTCCTGTCTAAACCTACCTCTGTACCCCCATTCCTTAGCTTTACACCTGACACGTACCAGGAACTCAGTGAATTTCCTTCGCCTCCATAGCTACCGCTCCTCTGGCTCCTAACAACAGAGTGAGGGGCGGGCCGTACAAAAGCCGGCACCACGGTGGCACTTGCTCTGAAACAGCTGGCGTTTGGGATGGACACTGAGACATGACGTCACGCATCGCACCGGTGTGCGGGCCGGCAGACAGAGACGTAGCATGGACATTCTGGAGAGCCGGGGCTAAGAAGAGTGGAGAAGTGGTCATTCCAGATTTATCGAGCGGCCTTTGGTGAGCAGAGCCTGCAGGGAAAGGGGATGGGCAGGAAGCGAAAGGCAGGGCAGGTCAATGAGCCACTGGGCCGGGGGAGAGCTGAGAGGCCATCCCAGAGGCGATCGTGGGTCCAGTGAATGGACTGACCAACGGGAGAAGAGAGGTCATTCCTTTTCCTTTCCCGGACAGGCACACTGACAGTCGGGAAAGGGAGAGGTCGCTGTGGGTAACAAGAGGTAAAAGGCTCAGTTAAAAAGAACAAAGTAAGCATCAGAAAGCTCAGAGATGTTGGCAATTATTCATTTTTTTTTAAAGCACCAGCAATTTCCCTGAAAGAATTTTACCCAAATTTTTATATCAGGCTTCACTATCTTGAGACCAAATTATTCAGGATTGCATTTAGACTTGAGCTTTAAGAGAACGCACATACATCATGGAGGTTAAGCAGTGCTTTGTAGGATGCTGAGATTTATGCTTTAAAAAAATGAATGGACACAATTTACAGCAGCTCTTCGTCAATAATATGCGTGTTCACATCCACCAAATCTGTTTCTACTCAAAAGGTCAGTTACTGCAATCAGCAAGATGGTTCCATCTCAATGTGAAAGTCACCAGCATGGAGCCTTAAATATTAAAAATTCTTAGTGAGTGATGAGCATCCGCAAGATCTGGGAATTAGCCCTAATACATATTTTTCAGCATGCAAAAATCAGATGGATGTAGCATTCATTTGACTAAGCACTTGCAAATGATATGTAGAATAATTACTTAATCATGGAATATCTGCTCACAAAAGCAGAAGCTATTAAAAGCAACATTAAGATGAATAATTATGATTTTTACTAGTGATTTATGGGAGTGTAATTTTTTAACAGTAAAATGTCAAATCCCACCTGTTCAGCTGAATGACTTTCTTGTTGTTAATCCTCACCTGAGGATACTTTTTCCACTGAGCTTCTTAGAGAGAGTGGAAGGATGAGAAAGAAGAAAAGAAAAGAGAGAGAGAGAGAGAGAGAGAGAGAGAGAGAGATGATCTTGCCACTGAAAGCACCCAGACATATACCTTTGATGTGGAATCGAACCTGTGACCCTTCAGCGCATGGGCCAGCATTCTAAGCATTGAACCACACCGGCCGAGGCCAGCTCAATGACCTTTTTCCATGGAATGACCTACTTAAAAATAACACCTCCACCGCCCCCAAAAATGACTTTTATTTTAAAATAATGCTAAACTGTGATATGGGGAGGGGTGGAATTACTTGTCTAAAATTGTAAAAATCAATAGGAAAGCATAATTCAGTTTATACATATTTGATTCACACAATTTTCAGGTACAGTTCTAATATATATATATTAGACCATATATATATGTATATGTGTGTGTATGTGCAGATATAGATATAGATATAGATATAGATATAGATATAGATATAGATATAGATATAGATATAGATATAGATATAGATATAGATATATAGATATAGATGGTCCCTGCATATCTCAAAGTGATTTTACTGTGTTTACTATAATCCCTTAAAATAATTTAAAAGGACGTTTGTCTGGATATAAACAAATGCCATTTGCTGAAGGAACAGTCCCCGTCGTTTTTCAGAATGTCACATTTCTTCCTCCTCTGGCTCCCTCAGCACCGCGTTCTCTGCAGGGGCAGATAATTGTGGTTGAGAGGATGCTAGTGACACCTAGTGCTCATCCGCTGTACCGTCTGCACCTCAGAGAGCGTCTGTGTCCTCAGGGTTAGCGACACTAATTAAGGCCCAGTTCATGGGCAGAAAGTGAGGATGGTAACCTCAGGGCTGTTCATCCCGTTAAAGACGAAGCGGACCACCTTCCAACATAACCTCTCGCCGCAGTGAAAGCAGACAGATGTGACATGAACTTGTAGTATGACAGTCTGCTCACTGCTTCTTTGCCTCTGTATCTGTTTCTCCCCCCTCTCCCACCTGATTCTTTTCTTTAAAAACATCTTGCAGAAACTGGTTTGGCTCAGTAGATGGAGCGGCAGCCCTGTGGACTGAAGGGTCCCAGGATCGATTCCGGTCAGGGCACGTACCTTGGTTGCAGGCACATCCCCAGTGGGGGGTGTGCAGGAGGCAGCTGATCGATGTTTCTCTCTCATCGATGTTTCTAACTCTCTGTCCCTCTCCCTTCCTCTCTGTGAAAAATCAATAAAACATATTCGAAAAAAATAAAAATAATAAAATAAATAAATAAAAACATCTTGCCTCTGCAGGCTAGAAATAAACGTGTAAGAACAAAAAATGTTTGAGCCCCAGTTTCAATGTCCAACAGTTCTGAGTCCCAGGTTCAATGTCCAACAGTTCCTTATGTGCACACATCCTCAGTGGTATCTGGATACTGGGAAGACAGGGGGAGTTGGCTGGGGCGGGGGCTGTAGGAGATCAACCGAAGGACTTGTATGCATGTATGTAAGCATACCCATGGACACAGGACACTGAGGAGGGGGCAGGTGAGGGCATGTACTGGGGGGTGGGGAAGGCCAGGGGGAGGTCAATAGGGGGAAAAAAGAAGACATGTGTTCTGCTATTTTAAACAATAAAGTATTACAATGAGGGATCACAGCGTGAGGCGGCACATGCTTGAATTGCATTTCATTCGTCAGAGGAAGACTCCAATGCCAGGAAGTTGCAGCCTATTGGCTCAGCCCCCTCATGAGGAGCCCGTGGGGGACATGGGGACAGAGGGGGCCCCTGAGCACGATGGCTTTAAAGGCCGAAGTAAGACCCCTTGTTCTGAATAAGTTGGTTCTGAGGAAATTCTGCCCCACTCTCGGTCAGACCCTGAAACGCAAGGAGCCCAGGAGGCGAGCGTCACCACCTCCCCGGCTCCGGCCTCCGAAGAGGATCTCAGCCTCGCCCCCATCCACACAGACCGCTCTATCCCACAGAGGGCACCTGTGTCGCAGGAGCTGTGGGCGGAGCCATGTGGAGCGAGAGGAGGAGGAGGAAAGACTGGAATGAGATCTGGAAGATTATTCTGGGCTCCCAGAATTCCCATGTGGAGGCCCTAGCACCCCGTTTAATGGTCCTCAGAGGTGGAGCCTTTGGGGTGTCATCAGATTTACACTGGATTCTCAGGGGGGACGCTCATGGTAGCATGAGTGATCTACAGGAGGAGGGAGACAGAGAGAGGTCTTTACCACCAGCACCAAGAAAAGCCAGGTGGGGATCCAGCAAACACCAGGCTCTCTCCCAGCCCAGTGGCAGGTTCCCGCTAAGCCTGACTCTGCCAGCATCTTGACCTTGGACTTCCACGCCCCCAAGTCTGTGAGAGAGAAATACCGTTCCTGACGCCGGGCTCTGCGATGTTTTGATCTAGCTGCCCACGCAGACTAAGAGGCAAGTGGTGGCATTGGGGTTTGAGATCCCAGGAAAACGGGAAGGCCAGGGGCACGTGTTAGCCAGAGAGCATGCATTCATTTTCCATAAGAACACTGCGGTTCGCGTGTAAATAACAGGCAAATGAGGTAAATTTGGGGAGCAAGAGGACCTCATGGAATTTATCATCTATTTGGGAAGGTAGGACACATACAGTGGTACCTCGAGATACGAGTGCCCTAACATACGAAGATTTTTGAGATACGAGCCGTCGAGCGAGCGATTTTTGCTTTGAAAGACGAGCAACAGTTGAGATAGGAGTCATCGCGCGGATCGGCCGGCTGCACACGACCCATCAGTTTACCGCGACTCAAAAGTCTCATCGTTTCCCACGCCTCACGGTGACGGAACGAATTAAACTCGTATCTCGAGGTACCACTGTATTTGGGAAGGTAGGACACAGACATAACAAAAGCTAAAATCATACAGAATACGGTCTAATATGAATGAATACACACGACGGCACAGCCTTGATACTAATAACATTTCTCCCAGGGGTACATGCACGGCATGTGCCAAATGCCTTTGGAAAGTGAACTACGCTAAGTTGGTGAACTTGGAAAACCTGTATTGTGCAATCCTCTGTCTTTGGGGACTTTCCACTCTTACGCTCTTACTGGTCTCACACATCAGGTTACGTGAGGTGTCACCTGATGAGATTTGAAATGGCAAACGATACACCCACGAGTCTCTGGGTCCCACCTATTGGGTGTTCGATGGGCAGCCAGTAATTGCTTATTTCCCTGAAACCCTCCACGGCGGAAGGCCCGCTGAGAAATCCCTCCAGAAATTTGTTGGAAAGCTAGCAAAACCCTTGGCGACATCAAAACTCTTTGTTGTTTTGTTTTTCCTTTGTTTTTCTCGCCTGGCTCCAGTGGAACCTTGCTTTGGAACACCAAGTCTAGTTCTGTCCTCACGCTTTCTCTTGTTTCTGTGTGATATTTCCCTGTGGAATGTCTGAAGCGAAACTGCGCCTTCCACGCATCGCTCGGTCTGCATTCGGTATGTCAACAATGGCCACCGCGTTCTCCATACATGCGCAGTGGTAGTTGTGCAAGTTCCAGTAGCACCTCCCCGTCCTCTCTGGGACCAGCTCATTTTTCTGATTCTGCCATCCAATTAAAGGGGATCCCCCCAGCCTCCCCTCTCCGCCGGTGAAAATGCTAACTACATCTCTTGCACGATTAAACAGCCTCCAAAGAGTCATAGCCATGCCTCGCAGCCTGTGTGACCCTTTCTTTCTCTCCTGTGCGCCTGTAATTGCCTGCCGTCTACGCCTCATATTGGTACGTAGGCCATCCATCCCTCAGAGGGTTGGAAACACGGCTCTGTAAAGGATGGTCTTATTAATAAAATGGGGGTAAGAAGAGCAAACTCCTGAAACAAATACCGGGGTGATTAGATTAACCAATAGCCTTAAGAGCTTAAGGTCAAGATTAGGAGTAGATGCTGCCTGGCACCCGGAATTCAGGACCTGTTCACTCCTGTTACTGCTTCATTATATTGTCACATCTCTGGTGGTGATATTTACCTCCCAAGGTGTTTTCTACCATTATCGCTCCCCGTCTCACTCCCGCTACCGTGTATTGTACTGTCACCTCGCTCTTATGAACTTGGTCCCTGGGTTGTGCTTCCTGATCCCATACCTGGAACCAGAGCTAAAATGGCACTCGAGGGACCAGCCTTTCTGTCTTTCCCAAGGCTTCCATTTGCCCTGGATTCCAACCACGTTCTCACCTGGGTGTCTTTCTCAGAACTTTGCCATGGACACCTATGCTTTCTTATTGCCCATAATGCCTTGTACCTCCTGCCCCCAAGTCCCTCTCTATGATCCCCTGGAATTATTCAGCCAGATTTTAAAAACATTAAAAAGGACAACGGTACGTTTCCTTCTCTGTATTTCTCACAGAGCTAAGTTTACATTAGGTGCTCCCAGTTGTTTAGGAAATCAAGTAATGACAAAAATAAGGATGTTCAGGGCTTATAGTTATTTTTCCGTTTCCAAGGAAAGACCATTTATGTTGATGAAATTTGACAGGCGTCGGTGGCAGCCGTGTTTTCAGGGGGTTCAAAGACATCCCCAGGACATTTCATTTCGTTTGACAACTCTGCCCTCCTCCTAGCAATAACACTTAGGAAACTCAATTTCATCAGCAGGGAGAGGTGTCTTTGCCTACGGCTCCTGGAGGACTGGAATTCGATATGTATCCTCAGGCAATTGGAAAATTGACTCGACCCATTTGAGAACTGAGCAGTGGACTCACGGTATCGCTTCTCAAAGAGCACAACAGAATACACACAGCAACTGAGCAATCGTTCACTTAAAGGGGAAGGGGGCTCAAGAACAAGGGAACTCGCTGAGACCGGTTTGGCTCAGTGGATAGAGCGTCGGTCTGTGGACTGAAGGATCCCAGGTTCAATTCTGGTCAGGGGCTTGTGACTTGGTTGCGGGTACATCCCCAATAGGGGGCGTGCAAGAGGCAGCTGATCAATGTCTCTCTCATAGATGTTTCTAGCTCTCTAGCTCTCTCCCTTCCTCTCTGTAAAAAATCAATAACATATATTAAAAAAAGAAAGAAAGAAAAGAAAAGAACAAGGGAACTTAAAGAGAGAGACTGCTGAAGAACACCCTCTTCAGGGCATTGAATTATGAAGCGACGGAGAAGGTTCGAAGGTGCACAACAAATTCAGAAATGTTTCTTTCACTTGGGGACACCAGTCAGGGACGGGCCTTAACATCCCTTCCTATCAGGTAAAAGCTACATAACGATCCTACTCAAAACGTCCGTGTCCACTGAAAATGGACTTAATTTAGTCCTGGGTCAACCTCTGGGATCTGTTTAGAGAAACACTGGGTTCCCACAAAGGTCATGCTCTAAGCCTTCTCCTGGGGCCAACATGATTCAGGGACAGAAAGCAAACCTCAGGGAGGTCCCGATGGAGGAGGCTTATGAATGGAAAAGGAGAGGAGGGGGGGTGTTTTCCAGAAGGGCCACCAAGGGGAAATGCCAGCCCTCAGGGAGAGGATCTTTCCCACAAGTCATTATCTGGACTCAGCTCTGCATCCCCAGGAAATTTCAATGCTCACAGGTCCTCCTTTTTTCCAGCTCCATCCCCGTGTCCCCGTGTCCCCTGGTGAGATGGGTGACTTGGTCTTCCAGCAGGGTCATGACCCGATGAGATCTCACGTCATCAATATGCACTTGAAAAAAATAAGTGAGCAAATTGGGCTCCTCAGACAGTCACCCAGTTATTTTTCTGGAAGATCAGAAGTGTTGAGATACAATGAGAACAGAAAAATAAATATGTCAAATTTTCAAATCTGTGTAGAGACTAAAGAAATGCACCATCATTAAAAGATGAGGTACCGCCGAAACCGGTGTAGCTCAGTGGATAGAGCGTCGGCCTGCGGACTGAAAGGTCCCGGGTTCGATTCCGGTCAAGGGCATGTACCTTGGTTGCGGGCACCTCCCCAGTGGGGGAAGTGCAGGAGGCAGCTGATCGATGGTTCTCTCTCATCGATATTTCTAACTCTCTGTCTCTCTCCCTTCCTCTCTGTGAAAAATCAATAAAATATATTTTTAAAAAAAAAGATGAGGTACCTTCCTAAGGCTCACTTGTTAACAGAAACACAGGGGAAATATACAGTTAAAGAGAGCTATTTGGGAGCACGCACATTCTTTACTGGAGTTACAGGTGCCTACTCTAAAGCGTTTAAGGGACAGGAAGAGCTGAAATAGCTACTTTAGAAGTTCATGCAAATGTAATGATAATTGTCAAGCTTTAGAAATACAATCTAGAAAAAAAACGTCTCCTCTCTTTTTTAAAAGAAATAATTTAGGTCTAAATCCAGTAAAGCTATACTTAATTGGAAACTGATTTTGGAAGATTTCCTTCCCTCAAGTTAATAAGACTATAATCGCTAACCCATAAAACAGAATGTGAGATTAAGGATAATAGGATTATTAAGCGTGACGTTCACTAATCAAAAAATTTCTAAATATAGACTCCTTACAGAATGACTTCGGTCTTTGCCGGCCACCTTTCACCCACTATTACCATCCACTCGTTTTCGCTATAATGTTTGTTTTCATCTCTTCAGAGAAATGAGGCAGACACTCCTCGTTTCTGCCCTCATTTTTTAATACAGTGGTACCTCGAGATACGCGTTTAATTCGTTCGGTCACCTTGAGGTGTGGGAAACTAGGAGACGCTCGCATCGCGGTAAACCGGTGGGTCGTGTGCAGCCGGCCGATCAGCACGATGAGTCCTCTCTCAACTGTTGCTCGTATTTCAAAGCAAAAATCGCTCGCTCGATGGCTCGTATCTCAAAAATCTCGTCTGTTAGGGCACTCGTATCTCGAGGTACCACTGTAGACCTTTTTTTTATCCACAGTGTTAGAGGCACAGCAAACTGGAACGAAAAATAAGGAGGGTTCCCATATTCCGTCCCCCCCACACAACCACCTGCATTACAGACATCCCCTCCCCCGCACAGGGTAGCGCATGCTCCAATTAGTGAACCTCTATTAGAACATCACTGTCCCCCATCCTCTCTCTCTATTGTCCTCTGCCTTTTTCCCAGAGTCACACACTCTTTGGCCCTAAATGAGCCACCATTTGTAAAGATCATCTTGTTCAGCCTTTTTTCCAGGAGGTGCGGCCAGGGGACCCAACTCTGCCAACAACATGACAGAGAAGGTGACTCCGGGGGCTCCCGGGAGCCTTCCCTCAGAGCCAGAGCCGTGGGCCCGTGGCCCTGCATCCTCAGCCCACCTTGCCTCTCACGTGCGGAGCGCAGAAAGCATCTGCGGTCCAGGCCATGGAAGAAAGACACCAGGAGGATCTCTGAGGACTTCGTGGAGCCGAGCGGCACTCCCAGCCCTGAAGAGAAAGGTGAGTTTCCTCTTATGGGAAACGCTGTTATTGGGGGCATTCTGATGCCCACCGCCGCACCTCCTACCAGCTCACACACCAAACCAAGCACGAGGCCCCGTGGGGAATAGGTATCATCTGGCCCTCGCTTTTGGAGCTCCTCCTGTCAGTTATGAGGTTCAAAAGGAATAAAGGGGGTAGAAAGGTCACGCGGGCCAGGGTGTTATAGAGTACGCAAGAGGAAGTAAGTAATTTCTCGGCGTGAAAAAGGAACTTTGTAGAGAAGATGATGTGAGATGTGGTCAATAGTGGATGTTAGGAAGGAAAAGAACCTAATGGGTTTGGAGCAGATGAATGAAGATGAGCCCTCAGAAGGACATCTGAGAAGACCAGAGGGATGTGGTTGGCCAGAGAGATGAGAAACAACAAAGAGAAGTGAGTTGGGGCTGTTGACAGAACACCGTGTCAGGCAGGGACCAGGATTCATGGCAAAAGCTGGCGTTGGGGAGGCTGCTTTGGCTGTAAGGTCAGAGAAGGTCAGGACAGGAGGCAGGGAAAAGCGGGGAAAGAGGGGGCTCCTGTCCCCGCAGTTGGGGTGATGGCATCTAACGGGAAAGAGAAGGATGGATGGGCAAATGTGGAAAAGGGACAATCAGCTGAGACCGGTGTGGCTCAGGGGTCTAATAGAGCATTGGCCTGCGGATTAAAAGGTCCCAGGTTCGATTCCGGTCAAGGGCAGGTACCTTGGTGGCGGGCACATCCCCAGTAGGAGCTGCGCAGGAGGCGGCTGATCGATGTCTCTCTCTCTCTCATCGATGTTTCTAACTCTCTATCCCTCTCCCTTCCTCTCTGTAAAAAAATCAATAAGATATATTTTTTTAAAAAAAGAAAAGGGACAATCTCTCAGACGTGGCGAGTGATGATGAGATGTGAGGAGATGAAGAAGTACATTTGAAAGGCTCGGTTTTAAGCCCGAGGATGGCTCAAGGTCCAGTCCACGGATGAAGAAAGGCAGGGAGAGCTGCAGGCTGTTTGATGGAGGGGCTCTGAGGGAGCTGCTGGAGGCGCGGTGAGCTGCAGGCGCCGGAATGCTGTCCATCAACCGCTGGGAAGAAGGACCTGGAACCAGGAGAGAGAGTTCCAGCCTGAAGGCACCGCTTCCACTCCCGGTCCAAGAGAGATCAAAGCGAGAGCCTATCAAATGGGCGACATAGCGTGAGAGCGAGGGGGACAGAGAGAGATGACAGACCGAGCGTGGGCATGCCTCACTCAGGGGAAGAAAGAAAGGGAGGATGGGAGTTGGTAGGGGACCCGGAAGGTGAGAAACCCTTGAAGAGCAGAGTCGGTGGCTCCTGGAAAGAAAGATGAACGTTGAGAAAAGCCACTTGGTGTGATGAGCAGCTCATCAGTAAGTGGAGAGAGCATTTCTCATCGCCATGGGAACCAAAGCAGTGCCTGTGGGGCCGGGTAGAGGATGCAGGAGTGGGAGGTGGTGTTGTCGCTCTGGGGAGTGGACGGCCACATGCGAAGAGAGGGGATGGCCAGACAGGGATGAAGCTGTGTTGGGTGAAAGCAAGAAAGAAAGGAAAGCCGGGACCGGTGTGGCTCAGTGGATGGAGCGTCGGCTTACGGACTGAAAGGTCCCAGGTTCGATTCCGATCGGGGGTATGTACCTTGCTGGCAGGCACATGGGGCGTGCAGGAGGCGGCTGATCGATGTCTCTCTCTCATCGACGTTTCTGACTTTCTATCTCTCTCCCTTCCTCTCTGTAAATAAATCAATAAAATATATTTTAAAGAAAGAAAGAAAGGAAAGACAGAAAGGTGCGCCGTGGCTCCAATTCTTATTTATCTTCTGACCTAGGAGTGTCACACACCCGTCCGCCGCGCCATTGGGGATGGAGCGTGGGGTCCTGAAGCCTCAGAGTGTCCTCCCAGCGATGGCGGAGGGTGGAGGGGCGCGCAGGAGAAGTGGCTCCGGGGCCGGGGAGCTTCTTTGGGGGTGAAGGGTCTGAATTAGATGGTGAAGAAGGTTGCAGAACTCGGCGCATATACAGTGGTACCTCGAGATACGAGTGCCCTAACATATGAGATTTTTGAGATACGAGCCATCGAGCGAGTGATTTTTGCTTTGAAATACGAGCAACAGTTGAGATAGGAGTCATCGCGCGGATCGGCCGGCTGCACACGACCCACCCGTTTACCGCGACTCCAGCGTCTCATAGTTTCCCAGGCCTCAAGGTGACGGAACGAATTAAACTCGTATCTCGAGGTGCCACTGTACTACAAGCCACTGGACTGCACGCTTTCAAAGGGTGAGTTCATCATCTGTGCGTTATGTCCCATGAAGCTGGTTTTAAAAAACATACGTTGGCCTTCTGATGATTTTCGCTACATTACAGGACATGGATGTTGTCCTTGGCCAGCCCAGCATAGCCGCCGCTCCCCTCCCCGCCCCTCGCCAACCCTCCGTTGGACGGGCCTTGAGGCGACCTCTGAACTTGGGCAGAAATCTGAGATCTCCCTGGGTTCCACTTCCAGGGATGGACTGCTTTCTCTCCCAGCGCCATGCACACTTATTTCCCTTTTACGGGTTCTCTGGATACCCATTGAACCATTTCACCCAAAGGTAACAAAATTAATTTAATATTTTTAATCCCAAGATCCCTGTTGGGAAAAACACAGTGAAAAAAAACTTGGTGGCGATGGTTTCCACCTGGGGGGCATTTGAGCAGGTCTTCGGCCCCTTGGGGACCCTCCTCAGTCCTATCTCATCACCAGTGAACTACGCCAGCCGGTCAGCATGTGGCCCTGAAGCGGAGCAAGAGGGAGGCGAGAGTGAGGGAGAGAGAGAGTTTAGGACCAGTAGGCCGCCGGAGAGGTGAAAAGAGGGCGTTTGTTTGCTGGCGTCAGCCTTTTAATTTCTGCAGAATGAGAAAGCTACGCCCGAAAGAGGTCATGAGGAGGAGGCAATAAGCTTACCCCTACAGCCCTGACGGTTTGGCTCAGTGGATAGAGCATCGGCCGGCAGACTAAAGGGTCCTGGGTTCGGTTCCCGTCAAGGACATGTACCTTGGTTGCGGGCACATCCCCAGTAGGGGGCGTGCAGGAGGCAGCTGATAAGATACATCCATAAACCTGGACACGTCCTTAGAGGCACCGCCTGGCTGGGCTGCCTCCGATCTTTCCTGCCTTCGCTGGTACTTCTCGTCACATTCCAGCATTCTTGGTCTTTAAAAAGCAGAAACTCTGCCGAAACCAGTTTGGCTCAGTGGACAGAGCCTCAGCCTGCAGACTGAAGGGTCCCAGGTTCGATTCCCATCAAGGGCATGTACCTTGGCTGCAGGCACATCCCCAGTAGGGGGCGTGCAGGAGGCAGTTGATTGATGTTTCTCTCTCATGGATGTTTCTATCTCTCTATCCCTCTCCCTTCCTCTCTGTAAAAAATCGATAAAATATATATATATATATATTTTTTTAAATAAGTAAAAACCCCTCCAATGAGCCATTCTCCTTTTCACCCCGGGACCGGCCCGCGTATGGACTCTGCCTTCCCTCACGCAGAGCCTCCATTCTGAGCAGCGCAGCTCTGGCGTCCTCAGGGGTGCGTTCCTGGCCCCGCCTGTACCGCTCCCTCAGGCACTGCCACAGAACATCACTCCCGCGCAGAACCCCGTAAAGTTGTTTGATGACTCTCTCCCCACCGGCTGCGATCTGTCTGCTCGCCCTGAGCCTCCAGAGGCCCACCCGTTTTTCAGGAGGAGATATGAGTGAGAAATCCATGTTTTTAGGGAAACTACTACAGGCTCAAAGTTTAAGCCCATCTTTTCTTCTGGCAGAATCAGGACTACCACCAAACACCAGCGCAGCTCAAATCTGCTGATCACAGTGGCAGAAAGCATGACTTTCAAGAAGAGTGACACAGTGGACGTGTGGTGTGTGTGTGTGTGTGTGTGTGTGTGTGTGTGTGTGACAGCAGAAGGTAAATGACAGAAATGTCAGGTGCTATTCTGAAAGGTGCCTGTGGGCGGGGCCTGGAGGACGAGGCGGAGCAGAGAGAACATGAAAAGGAGGAAGAAGGAACGTGGCCGTGAACTTGATGGCGTCTGGGTAATATCGCAGGCTGTAAAGTGGGAAGGATCTGGAGCTGCTCCCAGTTGGGCCGTCACCAGCCCCAGCCTGTTTCTTCCTGTGATGTGAGGGTAACAGCACCTGCTGCAGAGAGAGGGGGACGGGGGGTTCTTTCAAGGCGCATTACCAGGGCGCCAGTCGTCAGCTCCTCCCTCTTCCCCAGCTCCGGGGACACGGTCCCCCCCTGTGTTTACTTGCTGTGCGTGTGTCAAGCGGTGACATCGGAGGCACATAAATGTGAGGTGAGTGGTGTGTGAGCCAGGGTCCCACAAGAACCCTTACCCTGTGCCATGCGATTCCGGAGAGAGCGTCATCCGGGGAAGACGGCAAATAACAGTCACTCCGCTCTTGGCGCTGTCAAAGGAGCGTTGGGCAAAGGGTAGTAGTGGTGCGACGGAAGGAACACAGGCTTGGGAGGAGGCGGTGTTTGTGGGTAAACAATGTGAACATGAAAAAGATATAAATAGAGAAAGCAAGCCCCTCTTATTCTGCTGTCCCCTCCTCCCTCAGGGTACATAACCACTGCTACCAAACTGGCGAGAGTCTTCTAGAAAGTGTTTACTGTACAGCGGTACCTCGAGAGACGAGTCTAATTCGTTCCGTCACCTTGAGGCGTGGGAAACTAGGAGACGCTCGCGTTGCGGTAAACGGGTGGGTCGTGTGCAGCGGCTGATCCGCGCGATGACTCCTATCTCAACTGTTGCTCGTATTTCAAAGCAAAAATCGCTCGCTCGACGGCTCGTATCTCAAAAATCTCATGTGTTAGGGCACTCGTATCTCGAGGTACCACTGTGTAGGCTATACACACACACACACACACACACACACACACACACACACACACATTGGTCTGCACAGTGCCTTACCCTCAGAGAAAGAGTGTGAAGGGGGCGGGGGGTTAAAGGCCAAGGACCAGGCAGGCCAATGGTCAAACCCATCAGGCAGCCGCCAGGAGCCAGAAGGGAGTGACTGGAGAGCAAGGCAAGGCAAGAGCAGAAGTCCAGGGTTCTGGAAGCATCCAGGCAGCAGGCAGGGAGGGCAGCACCACAGAAGTGGGGCGCAGGACCAGAGGCACACAGACTGGGGGGAGGCCTGGAGCGCCGATAGGAAGGCCTGGCAGCAAACGGCTGCCATAACCAATAGCTTCCGAGAGAAACCCTTGCTCGTGGGACAGGTGGCGGTCACCGGCAGGGGCCATTCCAGAGCCCAGAGGATATGGCTGCTCCACGGTTCATCTGGGCCCAGAAGGGAAATGGGAGGAAGACAAGAACAGCATTGAAGGCAGGAGTGCGCCATCCGAATCTCCTCCCGAGTTTGGAGGAAGAAGAATTGAGCACATTTGTCATTTCATCGTCAGTCTTGTAGACATGTCCTGAGACAGTTTATGATCCTAATGCCAGTTTGGCCTCTTTTCATTTACGAAGTAACCATGGTGTACAGGATAGAAACACCCTGGTCAATGAAGTGACTCAGCATGCCTATCAGCTAGATGTGCTTTGATGAGAGATGACCAATCAAGTATTAACATATAAATAAATACCACACGCCGATACATACAAATTCCCATAAATACAAAGAGCCAAACTTCGAGTTGACATATTGCGTAAAAAAAAACTGAATATAGAATATGAAGACTTGATCATATATTTATAAATGTAGTACAAGTGATTGCAGTGGATAGTGTTGGCTTTGCTCACCACCCAGTCGCCACTGCAACTATACTCGGTTTTGTCATGACAACGGAAAGGCAGCCGTGGACCCTGTGAGTTGGTGAACTTGGCTGTGTTTCTGCCAGCTTTCCTTACAGCAACGAGCGGAGAGCGGGCTTGGCCTGCGGGCACAGTTGGCAGATTCTCTTTTTTATTTTATTTTGTTTTTCTTTTTATTTCAGAGAGGAAGGGAAAGGAAGAGGGAGGAACATCAGTCACGGAGCCACACGGGCCGGGTCAGCGGGGACTCCAGAGCGGACTGGTTTCTGGCCTGGATGCTCCCCCTCCTCCTCTCCCCAGGCAACTCCTCCAGCTCACACCCCAGCTGGCCTGGCTCCCCTCAGCCAGGCAGTGCCCGCTTCGCCTGCTGATGGCAGAACTGCTGGCTCCCCAGCCCTGCGTGGTCGGCGCTGCCATGTCCACATCTCTGGTTCAGTTGGGTCACTGCCTGGCTCCCACCACAGCCCAGCCTCTGGGCGGGCTGGGAACCTCCCTCCCACCCCATCCCACCCCCGGTCCATTTCACCTTTTGTCCTCGGTGCCCGGCATGGTGCCTGGTACATAACAGGCGCTCAAAACGCAGATGTTGAAGGAGCTACTGCCGGTGGTCGGCAAACTGCGGCTCATGAGCCACCTGTGGTTCTTTGGCCCCTTGAGTGTGGCCTGGGCGAGTCTGTGTTGAAGAAGCGGTGTTAGAAGAAGTTGAAGTTTAAAAAATGTGGCTCTCCAAAGGGAATTTCCATTGTTGTCCTATTGGTATTTGGCTCTGCTGACTAATGAGTTTGCCGACCACTGAGCTAACCAACTAATGCAGCTGAAACAAATAAGTGATTCCTGGGACAAACCTAAAAGTACCGACCAATCAGCCTTCGGGAAAGGTTGCCAGGCCAGTGCCTGTCGGAAACCGAACATTGTTCTCACTAAAGGGATGTCAACAGGAGGCCAGAAGGCTGGTCCATCTTGAAGCTCTGAAAGGTCAGAACCAGCCACCCCCTATCTCATTGAGACAATGAACTTCTCCATGAAATAATCATGTCAATCCTGACGGATAAAGATAATCTACTTGTTACTGGAATGGCCTGCTTCAGGGCAAAGGGTGTCTCCCAAACCTGAATGAAAGGGATGGCAAGGCCAAAGGAAGGTGACAGTCCTTTCCACTAGAGCAGTGGTTCTCAACCTTCCTAAGGCCGCGACCCTTGCATACAGTTCCTCATGTGGTGGTGACCCCCAACCATGAAATGTTGCTACTGTGATGCATCGTGATGTCAATATCTGCATTTTCCGCTGGTCTTAGGCGACCCCTGTGAAAGAGTCGTTCGACCCCCAAAGCAGTCGTGATGCACAGGTTGAGAACCGCTGCACTAGAGGAAGGCTCCCGCCTGGCCCCCCAATATCACCAAATTAATGTTTTCTGGCCTCTCATTTCGTTTGCGTGCGGCCGCCTTCAGAACCCCAAGCCTGAACCGGGAACCCTGAACCACGTGGGACGTGGAAAGGGGCTCCCACAAGTGCCAATGATTCGTTCCAGGCGTTCAGTTCTCGGGGTTTAAGTAAGAGTTCTCAAACATGAAAGCATCGGGCAGGCTACCCAATACACTGTGCAGGGACTTCATTAAAGCACAACAAGAAGAGGGAGAGTTGGGGGTTGTCTTTATTATTTCTTTAATCTTATTGTTTAAATTATTACATATGTCCCCTTCCCCCTCCATTAAACTCTTTGAGTCCCCCTGCCCCCAGCCCCACACCAGGCCTTCACCACGCCCTATTGTCTGTGTTTATGGGTGATGCATATGTGCATACAGGGTCTTTGGTTAATCTCATCCCACCCCTGCCTTCCCTCTGAGGTTCCACACTCTGTTCCATGCTTCCATGTCTCTGGATCTGCTCCGTTCATCCGTTTATGTTGTTCATTAGACACCACCTATGAGTGTGATCAGGTGATGCTTGTCTTTCTCTGACTGGCTTCTTTCACTCAGCGTGATACAGGTCCGGATGGCTCCACCTCTCCAGGTGATTCCCAGGTGCCCCCAAGGCTGAGAGCCACCACCCAGGCAGCCTCAGCTGGGCGGGATGGAGGAAGGGAGCAGCCTCAGAGAATTGTGGGTCATTGGCGTCACTGAGCTGTTGCCAGTTACACCTCCGGCCACAGACCCTTCCATTATTAAACACCGCCTTTGTCACTGACACTCGGATTATAAGATTAGCAGCTATTTTTATCTCTGCAATCACTTGGAGAATCAGGACATGCCAACCCAAGAATAGCCAGGCACAATAGAACAAAAGAACCCCGAACTCTGCACTGGCCTACATCCGAGCTTATTTTAAGATAAAAAACGACTTAACAGCTCAGTGGGCAAAATAAATGATTATTTAACAAACGGTCCTAGAAAATTCGTTAACAGTTCAGAAGGAAGTAAAGGTTCCTCTCTTACACAATCATGCAAGTGAATTCTATTCAATGTGTATAAGTTGAAACTTTAAAACAACCTGAAGCTTAAAAATAGTAAATATTTAATTCAGATCCTGTAAGGATCACCTAAAGCATAAAAGTACCAACAGAAACAGCAAATAAAACTATTCACAGTTTGCTTATATAAAAATCCAAGTTCATACATAGGGTCAGGAAAAAGTAGGTTACAGTTATTCATACGGAAAATAATACGATAATTAATAAACAATAATATAAGAATAAACTGGTTCACATAGTCACACTGTAAAACTGCTTTTGCCCCATCCTGTGTATAAACATCTATATGTATGTGTGTTCATATGCATTTATAATTGATTAACAAACAAAAAATAAGACAAACTTTTTTAATAATATGGCAGAGTTAATTTCTTTTTTATTTTTTTAAAATACATTTTATTAATTGATGAGGCCTATGGAGGAGAATCTCAATCCCGGAATAAGCAAAACGCGAAGGAAAACGGGGGAGAGGAGGGATGTGTCCTAATAAAGAACCGGCCACATCTTTGTACCGCGTGAGCCGGGTAATGCTGTCGCCGCACCATGTATGTCGGGTGTGGAGCTTACAATTCTTCAAGACGTAAGACAGGTGTCTCTGTTTTCGCATGCGCTGTACTCCATGGACCTGCACCCCTGGCTGGCTGAGGACTGCTTCTCCATCCGGAGTATTTTCCCTGCACCCCTGGCTGGCTGAGGACTGCTTCTCCATCCGGAGTATTTTCCCTGCACCCCTGGCTGGCTGAGGACTGCTTCTCCATCCGGAGTATTTCCGTGTCATCTGCCCAGAACGTCACCTCCAAGATGGAACATACAAATGGACAGCGGCCAGACCAGACACCACAACAGGACTCTGCCCACCGCCTCTGCCGTAACCGCTCAGGAAGCCAGGCCATCCCGCAGCCAGGGGCCCCAACAGCCAGGGGGTGGCCAGTGACTGCCAGCTTCCCTGTCCGGTCACCTTGGTTTCTAACTTGGGACCAACCAGAGAAAACCAAATGGGCTCCCCTGCGCAATCCCCCAGCATGCCCTGTGTCTAGCAGGCTAGCCTCCGGGTTCCCTGGCATCGCCTCTGATGGAGCACACGTGAAAGTCCTCTTCTCTCTGTGCGACACGGGCCTCGCCTGTGTCTGAATCTCTGCCCAAAGCAAGCGATAATGGCCGAGTCTTTGCTGGCACAGGTTCGGGATAAATAGCTTTTGTTGGTTCTAATCCGATCGTTCATTTATCTCCCTGTGTCCCCGCCTTCCCACGCTCCAGCCCCGATGTCAGAGGACTTCATCTTCAGGCACTGCGACCAAGAGGGCCGGCTTCCTCCATACACGGTGTGTCTCTCGTTTTCATGGAGATCCGGAACTGACTCGGCAGGTGGCAGAGCTGGGCTGGAGCTCCTGAGAGTTTGTCAGGTTTCAGCATAAGATTCTGCACAGGTTTTGTGAGGTGAATACCTAAGTCTTTTAATTTTGGGTGCTATATGCAATAACAACGTTTGGTACTATATCAGGTCTCTAAAGCAAAAAAATATCCTTTGCAATAGCCTCTAGTTTAACATAAACACATATAATCCTAAACACTTTGCCATTCTCTAAATGTCTTCAAAATTGTGTGGGGATTTTTACATTGCTAATGACAGCTATCTCTTTGATTCCGTATATAATCATGTTTATTCTTGATTGGTTAATTCAGTGGTCAGCAAACAGAGCCAAATATCAACAGTGCAACGATTGAAATTTCTTTTGAGACCCGAAAACCGACTTCTGCTCATGGGCCACGAAGTTTCAATCGCACTGTACCTGTGGGCCCGCATGTGGTATTTTGTGGAAGAGCCACACCCAAGGGGCCAAAGAGCCGCATGTGGCTCGTGAGCCGCAGTTTGCCAGTCACTGGGTTAATTGAACCCAGATTCATCACTTTGGCTTTTTTCAGTACTACTTTTACTCAAAGAACTATCACTATGTTTTAAGAAGAAAATACCGCCCTAGCAGGTGTGTCTCAGCTGAGTGTTGTCCTGTGCACTAACAGGTCACTAGTTCCATTTCTGGTCAGGGCACATACCAGGTTATACCTTCAATCCTGGCCTGGGTGTGTACAGGAGGCGGTCAATCAATGTTTCTCTCTCTCCCTCTCTCTTCCTCTCCCTCTAAAATCGGTAAAAAATGTATATTAAAAAAAAACAAAAAACCTCCCAATCTGAGAAAACTCTCCAAGCACTGTACTTAAGCAGCACCAAAGAAAGCTTAGAGTACAGATGACAGTTGTTTTTTCATGGAGAAACTGAGGCTCCATTCAGGGGGTCTATAGGCATCTGGAGGCTCCAGGTCAAGAAGTGATTAAAAAATACACAAAGGGCCCAGACCGGTTTGGCTCAGTGCATAGAGCATCCGTCTGCGGACTGAAAAGTTCCGGCTTCGATTCTGGTCGGGGGCATGTACCTTGCTTATGGGCACAACTCCTGTAGGGGGCGTGCAGGAGGCGGCTGATCGATGTCTCTCTCTCATCGATGTTTCTGACTTTCTATCCCTCTCCCTTCCTCTCTGTAAAAAAATCAATAAAATATATTTAAAAAATACACAAAGGGCACAGAAAACCAGGCCCTCTTATTTGACAACCGTAGATCTGCTCAGAAGAATCTGAAGCCAAACGGGCCAGAATAGCTGAAGAGTCCAGAATAGTTCCTCCCAGACCTGAGTTGGAAGTCAGCAAGAATCCCGACAAAGAGACTGAACCGCCGTGGCATTTTCTTGTCATAAACGGCAGAGAGGCCGCTGGTCATGAAAAGGCTTTTCCAGCAGAAACACGGAGGACGGCCGTTTTAGACGGAGGCTCTCTCTTTGTGGGTTTGGCGGAACGGGCGCGTCTCAGAGGTCCACCATGCTCCGTCCTTCAGAGCGAACTCTTCCTTCGTAATCTCTCCTCCGATGGCTCCATTGTGGTTGCTGTTTGCACTGCAGGTCCTTTGCTCCAGCAAAAATAAAATAAATAAATAATAACAAGATACCATTTCCTTCTTCACTCGTGTTGGCCCGGACCTTCGGAGTGCGACCCTGGCTGGCGTGCAGTCACAGCTGCGTGACAGACACGAGACATCTCCAAAGCCGTCCGCATCCGCTGGGTTGCATTCCACATCCAACCGCACCACCGGGCTGATGCAGACAGGGCTGTGCTCAATCACTCCCCGCACGGCAAAACTGTGGATAAATTTATACGAATTCTCTTCTCTATTCTTTTTTTTGTTGTTGTTGGTACTGACCACATGGATGCTTTCCAAAAGATCGATGGCGCCGTAAATCCAGGCAAGTTTATTCGCTGATAATCCCACGATCGCAGCTCCGTTTGCCGGTTGTTTCTCGTCTCCTGTAAAAACGCCGCTGGCTCGTTGCCGGCCAGAGAGCCTGGCTGTGAAACCACGGGACACGCTGTCTTTGGGGGTAGCTGGCCGTGGTCCCTGCCCTTGGCTCCATCCTGTCTATATTCCGCGGTAATGGCCTCGTAGTAAGATGCCCGCTGACACAGAAGCATCATGCTATCCAGTGGTACCTTGAGATAGGAGAGCCCTAACATACGAGATGTTTGAGATACGAGCCGTCGAGCGAGCGGTTTTTGCTTTGAAAGACGAGCAACAGTTGAGATAGGAGTCATCGCGCGGATCGGCCGGCTGCACACGACCCACCAGTTTACCGCGACTCGAGCGTCTCATCGTTTCCCACGCCTCAAGGTGACGGAACGAATTAAACTCGTATCTCGAGGTACCGCTGTATTTTGAGTGAGTCTCACCTTTACGCACGTGTTCTACACCAGCTTCCAAAACACTTGACAGGAGAGGGATTAGTTTTACCTTTCTCCGCCATCTTCCCAGAGAAAACCAATGACAGCAATTCCTGCATAAAGGGAGGACGTGAGGGAGGACATTGGGGATTTGGGCAGGGGGACGGGGAGGCCACAAGTCACGTGCACACCCGCAGAATTGGAAAGGAATGACAGGGGCCTTCTCCGTGAACCCCCTTCTCTCGGGAACTGCCTGGACTTCGGAGGAAGCCTCCCTCCTCCGTTCGGGGTCTCTGCTGAAGACAGATCCTGAGCGGACCTGGCAGGAAGTGATGCGGAGGGACGTGTAGACAAGAGGGGAGCCACGGAGCCAGGCAGCTGCCCTGCACGTCTTCCTCCTCAAACCTCACATGATGGACGAGGCGAACTAACCTCAGGACGGAGCCGAACCGACGTCTTATCCCGAACAACTGTTGGCAACGCCGACAGGCACGCAGGCCTCCTGACCAAAGGGTCAGTTTTTTGGAATTGGCACCCTCATGTGTCGCTAAAGAATAACTTAGGCCCTGACCAGTGTGGCTCAGTGGATAGAGCGTCGGCCTGCGGACTGAAGGGTCCCAGGTTCGATTCCGTTCAAGGGCATGTACTTTGGTGGCGGGCACATCCCCAGTAGGGGGCGTGCAGGAGGCGGCTGATCGGTGTCTCTCATCGATGTTTCTAGCTCTCTCTCCCTCTCCCTTCCTCTCTGTAAAAAATCAATAATATATATTTTTTTAAAAAAAGAATAACTGAGCTCATTTGTTCCTATAGAAAGGCCCGCCTTAGCCTTTCAGCGCCAATCAAAATGCTTTCTTTCTACACATGCAATGATGTCCATCCCTTTCTCCTAAGAGCTCTTGCCGTCACCCTCCAATCAGAATACGTGTTGGGGTTCTGCCAGGAACGGTGCTTCCCAAGCAGCCCCTCTTTGATCTTAAGGAAGTGCCCTCCGCCTCTCGCGTCGGCTTGCTGCTGTTCGGATGACGGAACAAATGGGTAACCACGTCCTAGCACAGCCTTCTCCTGAGGGGGTCCTGCACTCGGGCCAGGCTTTGGAGACGTCGCTAGTTTAATGTCCATCACTTTTACCAGACTGGACACACAGTGTCTTTGGAACGGGGTTTGCAATCACAGGAAACAACAACAAAAACTACTTCATTAAAATAAGAAATGGGGAATTTATTATTAAAAGGTACAGGGGAATTGAAGGGCTGATAAAGAGCTTCACAGATAAGAAAAAGCTAAAGGAGTTCATCACCACCAAACCAGGATTCTATGAAATGCTGAAAGGTACTCTTTAAGAAGAGGAGGAAGAAAAGGGTAAAGGTAAAAATGATGAACAACAAATACATATCTATCAACAAGTGAATCTAAAAATCAAGTGAATTGAAAATCTGATGAACAGAATAAACTGGTGAATAGAATAGAATCAGGAACACAGAAAGGGAGTGGACTGACCATTCTCAGGGGGAAGGGGGTGTGGAGGGTGCGGGAAGAGAGTGGACATAAATCGTACACCTATGGATGAGGTCAATATCGGGGAGGTAAGGGTAGAGGGTAGGGTGAGAGCCAGGTGGAGGGGAAACATGGGGGGCGGGGAAAGAGGAACAATTGTAATAATCTGAACAATAAAGATTTATTAAAATAAAATAAAATAAAATAAAATAAAAAGAAACAGGGGATCTCAGGGAACCCCATCACCAGCTGTGCTTACAGGAATCTCCGGGCTGTCACTCATGCCTCCCTCTCCCTTCTCTCCCTCCCACATGGTGTCTCCCCTTGTTTCATGCTTGCTCCGGTGTCTGCTCCTTCCTCTCAACCCACGGACTAGGGTGACCATTATTACCACCACAGTCACGCACGCCTCAGCTCAGCCAAGGCTGAGACTAACCCGGAACTTGGTCTGGATTTCGGCTTTGAGCTCCAATTCTGAGCCTGCACCAGGGTTCAACATGGGACAGACGGTGCTGTAGGCATTGCTATTGGCCGAGGGTTAACTGTGGCAGAGGAGAGAGAGTGTGTGTGTGAGCGCTAAGGACTTTGGCTGGAGTCTCAGGTCTGATCTGTCCTCGCCAGAGGCATCTCTCAACCCCATCAAGGTCAGTTTTCGTGTCTATGAAATGATACCTGCCTTTTACAGCAGAATTGAGGCATTAGCAATAATATAATAAGTTAAAACATCTGGACCAATGGAAACTATGAACCCTAGTTTGTCTTGTGAAATAGATAGCATTTTGTCATCCTTTGCTATTCCAGTTTTCAGTGTGACATCCACCCTCCCGTCTCCTGGTCGCAGACCTGGAGCAGGAAGCGGAAAGCTTTTCCCGTCCGCTCTAGACCCGACGCAGCTCACTCAGAGCAGCCCTAGCCACAGCGCTCAGAGAGAACAGGGCGAGAGGAGAGCTGGGCTTCTGTGCGGTCTGACCATGTAAAGTAGATAAACAACGTAACGGCTGTTTTCATGCGTCTGCCATCTTTGCCATTCACCTTCAGAACAGCGATTCACACTTTGAAGTGCCACAGGTATAGTGATAACTCAAAGTTTCAAAATGCCTACCCAGAAACATGTGTCTACCCATGTATATGTGGCCCGTCTATGTAGGCAGAGTTTCAACCTTCCTTGTTTATGAGAAACTAGAGGGCTAGTGTATGAATTTGTGCAAGGGAGGGGTCTCTCGGCCTGGCCAGCCATGGGGTCAATCAGGGCTGCAGGAGGATGGCTGGCAGGGGAGGGTCCATGGGAGGCTGGCCAGCCAGCCCAAGCAGAGCCATCAGGGCTTGCTGGCAGTGGGAGGCCACAGGAGGTTGGCTGTGGGAGCACGCTGACCACCAGAGGGCAGCTCCTGCATTGAATGTCTGCCCCCCAGTGGTCAGTGCACTGTCATAGTGACCAGTCATTTGGTCACTTAGGCTTTTATGTATATACACTAGAGGCGTGGTGCAAGAATTCATGCACGGAAGGACGGGGGGTTGTCCCTCAGCCCAGCCTGCACCCTCTCCAATCTGGGACCCTTCAACGGATGTCTCAATGCCCATTTAGGCCCAATCACAGGCATCCCTCTCATAATCTAGGACTTCTGGCTTCCAACTGCTCGCTTGCATATCTTCCTGATTGCCCCTAACTGCTTCTGCATGCCAGCCTGATCACCCCCTCACCACTCCCCTGCCAGCCTGACTGATCAATGATCCTCTCTCTTCATTGTGTTTCTATCTCTCTCTCCTTCTTGCTCTCTCTCAAATAAAAATATATTTAAAAAAATAGCCATCTCAGATGGTGGATACGGAAAAATCGAATTGATTTAAGAAAAGGGGGTGGTGGGTGCATTATCCAATGGGAAGGGCTGCACTAAACTCCTACAGCTGGTAGGCATAGTTCAGTGTCACATCGAACCACATTTTACTTCCTCGGAAACCTCAGTGAGTCTCGTGGTGTGGAAGGAACCCTCTCCTTGGCTTTCTGGAGGATTAGGTTCTCAGGGTCCCCTACCTCCCAGGGTATAAAAGGTAGGGGGAGGGGCAGAAATCCCACTATCCCTTCATACAAGTAGGGACATCTGGGAATAGACTGTGTGTCCAAGAAGAGAAAAATTATTATAGGAATTATTTTCTTAAACCATCTTCAGTCGCTGGCGTCTTATAAATAGCAGTTCTTTATCATCCACGCCTCTCTTTGATGAAGCTTGATGATGATAATTAATATCACTCCCAGTCATATTCTGAGCTCTATGCCTTGCAGTCAGTACTGGCTAGGGGCAGGAAAGCAACATCTGCCAGGATATGGTTATTTATTCAACAGCTTTTTCTAGAACCCTTGACTATAATCCCTTCCACAGAAGGGAAACCCTCCAAGAACAGAAGTCATTGGCCGGTTGTGACACCAAATAAAACAGCGAAACACGACTCCCACTCCTGCCCCAGAGGCCAAGGTCCCAGCCAAACGCCCTGGAGCCATGGAGTCCCTTACGGCTTCAGTCACACGTCCATAGAATCCACCGGAGCTTCTACAAGCTCACCTGCCATGTGTCACTGGCCACAGTGAATAGTTTTGTGTAATCGGTTATAGAAATAAATGAAGAAATGCCATCAGCGGAACGATTTCTTTTCTTCAGTTTGCAGCTATCTCCTCCCTCTGCGATCCACTTTAATCATCCCAGCCATGAATGTTGCATGCGCGTCCCCAGTTAATTATTCATGGGTGGAAGCGGGACCTTGCTGGGCCTTCTCAGATTCTCAGATTCCAAGTGGACCGTTCCTGGCTCTGCACCCGAGAAATCAGGGCTCAGTGAGGTGGGGGTGGGGAGGCTGTAGGAACGATGTTAGCCTTTTTTTTTTTAATTCAGTATTCACCAATCTTTTTCTTCCTGCAAAATAATTCAATCTGCCACAACCATGACTGTTCTCTGAAGGTCACCCAGACGCTTAAAACCTCTCCTTCCACCTCTCCCAATGGAGACCTCCAGTGACACTTCAGAAGGGCACCCTGTACGATCCCAGCTGATCAACGTATGCTGGATACCTCTGGACTGCAAGGACTCAACGTTGAAGAACTGTTTTTTAGCCCTCGCCGGCTTGGCTCAGTGGATAGAGCATCAGCCTGTGGATTGAAGGATTCCGGGTTTGATTCCGGCCAAAGGCACATGCCTGGGTTGCAGGCTCGATCCCCAGTGAGGGGCGTGCAGGAGGCTGCCAATCAATGATTTGCTCTGATCATTGATGTTTCTATCTCTCTCTCCTTCTCCCTTCCTCTCTGAAATCAGTAAAGAAATATACAAATAAAAAAAAATTGGTTTTTAGAACAGAATTCCTTTCGGTGAGAATCTGGGTTATCAGAAATCCTCCAGGCCTACCCAAAGCCAGGGCCAGCACCGCGGGAAAGGAGCCCTGGGCCCTCCTGGAGGGGACCTGGGGGAAGCAGGCCTGGCATCCCCTGCTCCCGCTCCTCTCAGCACAGCCCCTCACAGCAGCTGTAACTCCTGTGGTGCGGACTGGCTAAGGGCGAGTTCCATCAAAAGAGAAATTAAGCGAAAGGCTTGGATATTCTCACTGTGAACCAAATTTCCAGACACTGTAAGAATTATTGACAGGCATTGAGGACTGGGGCGCCCTGTTTTAAAAAAATGAATGCAAAGTTAGACACAAAGTGAGTATTTCTTTAGAATGAGAAAAAAATCACAACAAATGACAACTTTCTAAAAGCTGACAAATAAAAGTTACATAAAAATAACAGCATTCTATTGATGAGTAACCTCTATAGTATTTTTATTTCTTAAATTTGGAGGGGCTACATGCTCTTGATCATCTCCTCATATAGGGGTGCTTTTTAAAGAGTAATTTAGGCCCTGGCTGCTGGGTGGCTTAATTGGTTGGCGCATTGTCCCACACACCAAATGTTTGGGTTCAGTTCCTAGAGCACATACCTAGGTTCCAGGTTCCATCCCCAGTCAGGGCCTGTATAGGAGGCAGCCAATCTCTCTCTCTCTCTCTCTCTCTCTCTCTCTCTCTCTCTCTCCCCCCACCTCTCTAAAATTAATTAAAACATCCTTGGTTGAGGATAAAATGTAAATAAATAAAATAGACAACTTGGTTTTTCTCCAAATCACTTCAGGATGGGTAGCGGGCATTTTTCTATGATTGATAATTCAGAAACATTTCCTTCCATTTCACACTTATTTTCGTCATGTTCATAAACATTTTGATGATTGTGTTCAAATGTGAGACAATTCTTAATAAATAAATAGCATGTGTGTGTGTGTGTGTGTGTGTGTGTGTATGAGAGAGAGGGGGGAGAGAGAGAGAGAGAGAGAGAGAGAGAGAGAGAGAGAGAGAGAGAGAGAGAGCTGTACGATTTGGAAGCCTTTTCACAGGCAAACTTCTGCTTCTTCTCTGCTGTTATTCAGCTGCCTCATGTTGCACAGCATTAGCCTATCAGAGGGAAAGCACGTCACTGCAGTTTATTCCTGTGTTACACACGCATCTTCATTACAAACGCAAGAGACTGTGGACCACTGAAGAATCCCACCAGAGCCGATCAAACAGCAGCCTCCACCAAGTCTTCGTGCCCAGGACTCCGCATGCCCATGGCCACCCGCTGGCCTACACGGGCATGAGAGGCCCCGGAGCTCCGTGGGAAATGACAAATCTCCTTCCGCCCTGAGGGGAAAGGAAAAATACCTCCACACCAAACACATGCAAACACTTGAGTAGCAGTCCCTTCTGAAGGACACATCTGAGAGACGCTCAGTCCCGCCCATGCTCCCTGAACAGAAGAGATGTCTTAATTTCCGGTGCTCCAGAATAACTCAGAAACTCCTGCCACCTGCACGCTTTCAATCGAGTCAGGCCACCCAATTATTTCCTTAATAAACCTGGGTGATGGGATTGATGAACCTGAAAGCAGAACAGGCTCCCCAGGCATGTTTGAGCAATGCTTTGAAAAGCAAGACATTGTCATAACGCTCATGGATTCCAATTTTGGAATTCTAACGAAATCCTAATTCAACAACAACAAAAAAACAGTGTCTAGCTGAAACCAGTTTGGCTCAGTGGTTAGAGCGTCGGCCTGCAGACTGAAGGGTCCCAGGTTTGATTCCGGTCAAGGGCATATACCTTGGTGGTGGACTCATCCCCAAAGGGAGTCGCCTGGTCTCCGGTTGGTTAGTAAAGAACAGGTGGGTGGCTTAGTTTAAGTGGCTCAAGGACATTTCTTTAAAAGGTTAAAAAAAAAAGACAACTGACAGCCAAGAGTGAAGCTGGCAAGCCTGGTCTCATTAGTCCGCACAGTGGTCCTTGGCTCGCCTCCTGGGCTCTAGCTTAATGCCCTGCCTGCTCGTCCCAGGAGCACTGATTCCCTGGGTTTTGACAATGCTTTCCTTCCCTCTTCCTTCCTTCCTTCCTTCCTTCCTTCCTTCCTTCCTTCCTTCCTT